>CAHIKZ030002247.1:1097500-1697500 GCA_903632075.3 Acanthosepion pharaonis | reverse complement strand
TCCCTCAACCGCTGAAAAGTTTGATTTAGTATTCTAAAATCTAGCTCTCAAACTCTAGTATCGCTCACTGATCTGAGGTTAGGATGATACTATGCTAAAATATAACGCCTTCTGATGGTTTATTATTATTATTATTACTATTATTATTAAGCTTGCTCTAGAAAAAGTAATGACCCGAAAACTACAACGAACAATTTTGGAAGAATTGGTTCGAAATAAAAAAAATAAAAAAAACCAGTAAAACTATTATTATTTTAATAAATGTTTTATCGAGCTTAACTCCTGTGTAGTAAAAATATCAAAAATATTTACTAAGCGTTGCTTCGTTTTGGCACAAGGCCACCTTGTGAGGGTCAAACTCACTACTAAGTATCTACAAATCAAGCTTATTCAAAACTACAGCACGAGAGGTGACGTTTGAAATTTATAAAATAGCAAAAATAATTCGCCGGTAAGTTAGTATAAAATTAATAATAATTGGCAATTGTTAGTTAGTAAGATGTTGAAGAAAAAATATTAGAGAGTATTTATTTATAAACGTATATCAATATATAGTAAATAAATTTGAACCTGGAGCTTTGGAAAAAGCAGACTTACCTGTCGGGGCTGAAGATTTTAGACGAAAAATATCCTAAAGTTCAACTCCAAGTGTAAACTTCCGAAAAACCATATCGCTGCCGTATTGCCAAACTCATATAAAAGAGATTTTTAAACGAGGGAATCGAGTGAATTATTCAAAGTTGAATGTTTTAAAATGTCATTTCTCTAATGAAGTGCGTGCCTTGATGAAATTCTTTTTTTTTTTTTTCCTTCTTTTTTTCTCTTTCTTTCTTTCTTCTTTTTGGTCGAGTGAAAAAGCCCGTCCGGACGGCAACAACCCAGCCGTAGTAGCAGAAGCAAACACCTGGATCATTCAGTCTAAAATCAATTTGATTGTCACGTGAGTTGATTTATCAACAAATGGTCTGGCCGGGAGGGTAGTGTTTAAAATAATACTCGTAGCATGGATGGCTGCACTGATTTCAAAATGGTAAACAATATGTACGCTACTACTACTTATCACTACTAAAACCGACCTATCTCTGTCTCTAGTGTCTCGCTGTTTATTACTCACCCACCCTGACAGTACTCATTATTACCTACCTATGTGTCTACCCACCTGCCTACCTATTTATGTAAATAAACACACGAAGTGCACATGTACACAGAAAGAGATAGAGAGAGGCTACGTGTTGAATACTGGTGTTTGTTCGAGAAAGGAAGAGAAAAATTGTTTATCTCAATAATGAGTCATACTCCATGACAGTTTAACTTCAACTTGTAAGCTTTCTTCGAGGCAATTTCTCATCTTATTTTTTTTTCATTTCATCAGGCCTTTTTCCCAAATTTTGTGCCATTTATTAAGTAAAGAAACCGACTCCATCGTCGATGACGACGATGAATACGACGGCAACAACAGCTGGTGTTATAATTTGAATTAATGAAGTAAACACAGGATTCAGTACATTTACAGAAAAAAAAAAAAAAAAAACAGCTGCTCGGATGAGTGAATTTCTTCTTTGCGCTGCACCCTTCAGGAGGTGGGTGATCGTGGCTCTTCACCTCTTCCTTTTTTTTCGCATCTCTAAACAATATTTATCCCTCCCAGACCCTATTCTTCCATCTATTTACACAAGGTCGTTAGATAGTTTTACTCGCTGTTTCTCTCTTGCCCTCAGCGTCTCCGATGAGAGTTAAATTCTCCACTCCCTCTTTCCGCATTATATCACCTAAATATTTCAACAGTCTCTTTCTGATTCTTAGTGCAAGTGTCCTTTTTGTTTTCATTTTCCTTAAAACTTCCTCGTGGCTCTAATGTTCCATCCAAAATGTTCTTAGTATTTTTCTGTAGGACCACATCTCTATAACTTCAAGTCTCCTCTTCATTTGTGAGGAAATTGTCCAGCACTCACTGTGATACAGGAGGATTGATATTACATAACAGTTCTGCGTCCGTTGTAAAAGAGAAACAAACTTCAGAAGTCTAAAAAATGTGAAAATAATAATATCATCTAAATAATATCCCATGGTTGGGAGTGAATAATTCAGGGAATAAAATATGCACTGCACGCATCACAACAGAGAGACTCAAATGTACATATATGCACAATGAAAAACAATTACATACATCTTATTCAGAAAGCGGATGGGTGAAATTAAACATAACAATGTCGCATACCAACTTGGTTGTCACATTGGCACATATGCAAAAACTACCTACGCACGCATAAAAAGATGCTCAGGCTTGTATGTTAGTGCATTGGCATAAACACATAAATACACGCGTGTACAATACACACGTTAAAATACATGCTTGCACACATATATCTATATACACTAATTGCATAACGATCCATTTGATTGACTGATTCGTTTTCTACGGCCTTTTTTTAAAGATTGTAATTTTTTTTGAGATAATAATGGTTTAGTGATACAAGTCTTACTAATTACTAGCTGGGGCGAGGAGAGGTGGATTCATACTATTGCTAAGAGCATTTGCGCGGAACTGAATATAACGAACCCAACGGGAATTGGAACTCGGCTCTCCGATTAACAATTCCGGGCCGTTATCCATTACACCACCCGCACACCCAAGCTTACAGTACGTGGTATTCCAAAGCCATCACCCATTTAGGTACTGGCCAGGCTCTACGTTACTTAACTTCAGTGATAGAACGGGAACCGGGAAGACATTTTGGATGTAGCTGTAACGTATTTATGGCACAGACGACAATGACATATTTATCTTAAATGACATAAAGTAAACGGTATAAGTATCTAATTATGTGTCAGGCAGGATGTTCCACTTTTGGAGGTAATATAGTGATACACACTATTTAAAAAAATAAATAAAAGCAGGATCCCTGCCCACCATTTGACTTTGAACGAAACTCGATTAAACTAAAGACACGAGAAACATACGCATTAACATTGACATAATTCTTTTTTTCTTTTACATGTCGAAGGTGGGTACTGTAGCTGTATTGATCATCAACGACCAATCTCATTATCAATGAGACCGATTACTCAACTATTCACATAACTAGTTTAATCTTAATCAAATAATTAACCTACATTTCTCTTCATCCTTTAAAATGGTGTAGCTAGGATATTTCCTGCAGTTATTCAATTCATAATGCAAACATATCATTGATGTTCCAGCAACTTATGGTATATCACCTCTGTTGATCCCAACAAATGATTGTCATACTAATTCGCCGGACGTCCACAGGTATCGCAGTATTATAATAATAGTTTAATAGAAGTTTCTAACACTTGACGATATTGTAGAAATAGGAGAAATGCATAATTAGTGGGCCAGAGATGTATTATCGAATTATTACGTATCTTCCGTTGTCAAACGGATAATCCGGTATATTTTTAAAATCAAGTGATCCCTAAAATCGCTGGTGTACCTGTGTAACCGACGTTTATACATAATATGTATGATATTTTTTGTTTTCTTTTTCTAGACAAAAATGCCTAAGTACATTTGTTTTAAGAAAAAATACAGATGTAATAGAAATAGATTTATTAAAATTACATTGTCTCCAGCTCAAAAGTGTTAATTATATGTGATATAAGTATCGTGTGAATAGACATTCAGCTCTTTCAAGAATTAGTAAAAATGTGTGACACTGTTATGAAACGGGAGTATAGTTTTACAATAGTCACAGCAACAAGAAATAATCGTTTTTTTTTTCCATTTTATTTTATATTTTACTATAAATTAAGCATTGCTGATCATGAACATCAATCAAAAAAATTATCAAATTTTATAAAAGTTAATAGTGGTGGGGGGTTCAGTTTGCTATGTAAATTAATCCCCTTACGGAAGCTAAAACAAAATATGCTCATACCACGTGATTTCTTAAAATGTAATTTTAAAAAATTACATTCGTAATCTGGTTTGCTTTTTATATATTGCTATCTATTAAGCTCTCCAGATTACGAATTTCATATTTTAATTTTTTTTTATTTTAAGAAATCACGTCGTTTGAGCATATTTTGTTTTGTCTTCCGTAGAGGGATCAATTTATAATACTTTTGCATATTAGCGTTTATAAAATGTAATAACAAAAAAAAAATAAATTGTGATCTGGAACGTTTAATTTATAGTTGATATATATTATAAATGATTATTTCTGGTCCAACCACCTGTTACATAACTTCACTGTTACCAACTACATTTGTAAATAAATACATAAGATGCAAGTTTGTAGTCATACTAAATAAATGTATATAAATATATACTCAAAATATTCGTGTCTCCAAATATGTATGATTCAGATATGTCTACTGATTCAAACGAAATAAAGTTTCTCATTGATTGTGAGTTCAATTTTCAGCGAATAAGCAATGAAAAGTGGGACGCACATACAGAACTGCTGGTGCATAATCGCGATCCAAATATATTTCACACACCCAGTGAAAGGGAAAAAAAAAGTCGATTTCTATTCGTTATATGTATATATGTAAAAAACAAACAAAAAACAATAAACATTACCGCTACTTTGATGCATCAGCACAGAACAAAAGCAGGCGTCAACACGTCCAGCTGCAGCGACGATGATTTTGCTGTTGAATCTCACGCACACACGAGTGCACGCACGCTCACACACAAATAAGTAGGAGGTCATGCACTATGGCACATACAAGTAGGAGGTATTTAAAAATTTTGTTTAGAATATTGTTTACGAATAACCTTCAGTAAATTTCAAAATGAATACTTTATTTAAGTTCTATTTAAGGGATAACAGTTTCTTTTTTCGCCTGTGGAACTCTCTCCCGGTTTCGTGTTTTTCCAGCCAACTTTGTTCTTCAAAAATTTTAATTCGATGTCAATCATTATCTACTGTCTCTTGATTCCTCTTCTTTTATTGTCCTCTCTCCTTAATAATATTTTATTTTTTTTACTCTTTCACACGCATTGACCTCTTGTGTCTTAGCGGCACTATTGCCTTACTTGAGGTGAAATGATAAAAAAATCTACGATGGCAGATTGTTCTCGTTCCGCTGAACATGTCAACCTCGTCCAGTTCTCTTTTAGTATACAACTCAATTATTCCAATGAAAGCGATATGGTGAGAAGTTTTGATAAAAGCAGCGTCTAGTCTTGAATGTGAAACCCTGTTGAAAATATCTTTGAGGTTTGGTTAAACCAGCTTATTCAGACGCTTTCCGATTGTAGGTGTTTCCAAGTATTTAGTTGTGATTCTCAAGTCACCTTGGCTGCCTTAAAAATCAACCGTTTCGACACAGCCATGATAATCTCTTACTACTCCCGCTCATGAATAGAGACGTGCGGTGCGTCACTCCCTAGGGGACATGCCCAAATCTTTAAGGTCAGGTAACTGATACGAAGTAAATCTACTGTTTTCAATCCCTAGACAAAACATCATGTTAAGACCTCTAATCAATTACGACAAAAGCCAAAGCCCAAAGTGTCATGTCTGTTATATCATCAGGGCATTTATTATTATTACTGTGCGTGGTAACATCTTGCCAGAGAGTAATTTTAAGTGCCAAATTACCAAGTCCCCATCCGGGGTCTACGAGTAAAAAAGGCACAGTAGGAGAGTTATCTATGCACATTTGAGAGATTTCGTTTAAATGGAGAGGGTTGGTGGATGATATATGCAGTTCCGCACAAAGTAATCTTTTGTAGCTTTGAAATGCTGATGTGTCCAGACATTTTACTCGCATGTTTTTCGTCATCATCATTATCATCATCATCATCATCATCATCATTATTATTATTATTATTATTATTATTATTATTATTATTTGTATTTTCTTTGATTTCTGGCGTTTACACATTTCTTTCCGGGTCCCGCCCAGGGACCTAAGGTTAGAAATGGCGTCATGACACTTTCCACTGACCAAAAAAAAAAAAAAATGATTACATAGATAAAGCCCTTCGTAAGGTGTGGGCTGTACTTGTCAGAACAATTTTCTGTATCTCCTTGAGGCATGGACTTCCAGAAATCCCTTCAATTAGTCTACTGGAATCTTTTCCAGCCAGTCCTAGGGCTCCAACTACAACAGGGATTGTTGATGTTCCCATATGCCACACTTTCGAGATTTCTATTTCAAGGTCCTTGTACTTTGACAACTTTTTGAATATCTTCAAAGATACATTGCAGTCAGCAGGGACTGCCATATCAATAAGGAGGCACCGTTTTTGTTGTGGTTATTATTATTATTATTATTATTATTATTATTATTATTTCCTTTGATTTCTGTTGTATACTCATTTCCTCCCGGGTTCCATTCAGAGACCTAGGTCAGAAATAGCACGAAATAATAATAATAATAATAATAATAATAATAATAACAGCAACATAAAAATAATGGTAATAATAATAATAATTATTATTATTATTATTATTATTATTTTTTTTTTCTTATTATTATTCCTTTGTTTCTTATTACGACCTGTAACAGATTGTTTGTCTCTTGCTCACAAAAAAAAAGTAAAAGAAAGAAAGACAAATAGACAGAAAGAAAAGGAAGATAGAAGAGGCGATGATACTCCTGCTTCAATGAAATGGAAAACTTTGTCAGTTTTAATCTTTTCATATATATCACATACCACATAATATACCACATAAACCAACATAAACTTGAATTTACAAATCACCATTAGTGAGAACTTAATATTGTTAAAGATTACGAAGTTTTTCAATACTATATTCTTCTTTATTTCAGCGCAATGTACAAATAATAATAAATCTTTCCTTATCGATATTGTTCGTGTTCTCGTTTATTTTCATTTTTTCACATGATCAGTCAGTTATGTGTCATGCGTGATACATGCTTAGGCGATCATGTTATCTTTCGATACATGACTGACGCAACAGATATTTTTTCCTGCAGTAGGTTGCCATTTCTTTCTGCATTAGACCAGTTTGCTATTTATCCATAGCTTACTTTCTGCGGTAGACCAGTTGCCATCCAAGGCTATAGAACCCGTTTTGTTTACCCATAGCATAAAAAGGGGTGAGAAGAAGAGGATTCATACCTTTCCCAAGGGTATTAGCACGTGAATGTAATGAATTCGACTGGAATTCGAACTCGGCTCTCCGATTCCTCAATCCGAGCCGCTATCCATCACATGATCAAATGCGTTAAATTCCTTTCCGGTAATCAATTTCTCTACTTCGCTTGCTATTGCATCTTAATATCCAGTACGATGAAGCATCATGTCAACCTCAGCCTGATCTGTGCAACCTGTGTCAACAATCAGGTAACCTAGATTCGATCCCATAAAGTAGTGACTACAATTTAACGACGTATACTTCTATTGAAAAAAAAGTATATTAGTGTTACACACACTTCTTATCCACTTACTAATTATGTATGCTTGCAAATTTGAAATAATTACAAGAGCAAATAATACTTTACTCAAAAGGCATGTATTATTAAAATGTAAAAGCAGATACACAGACTTAAAAAGATTTACATGAAAACATGTCGATATATTTACACTCTGGTGGAATTAGACTAATATTCACACGCCCACAATACTTACCTATATCAATTCCCAGACGGCTTCATAAGTGAGCATATATTTGAGGTATGTAACTTATAATGCGAAGGTCACAAGTAATCATTATTATCTGTAAGCATCTATTATCTTGCAGTTACTGTTTTTACTAGTGTGTGTATATTGCAATTCTTTTGTAAAGTCCAGATTAAATTAACATTGCCTATAGTTATAGAAAATACATTTGCGCGCATACATACAGGAGTCTGGAATCAGTAAGTCCGTACCCAGTTATAAGCTGAATTTTAATCAGAAAATTTCGCTGTATAATGTTCGACCTGCTTGATTAAAATTCACTGATGAATTAAGTGTGTTTGATTGAAATAGTTATGTCGTAATTCGCTGACTGGAAAGATTATTAAATTTAAAATCAACATTATTTTTCCATTTAAAATAATACAATTATTGAAAATATATTTAGTTTAAATACAGAAGGGTTCATAAAAATGATATCAAAAGGCCGCACATTTTGGCTTATAATCTTTTTCCTGTTATCCAGTGTTTGTTGCCAGCCAGGCAGGGAAAGTAGCTCTCATTTAAATTTCATTCAAATTGTGTATGTATGGACGCTTATGCATGTAGATTTTAATTCAATGACAAACCGAAGAATATTTCGACAATTTTTATTAATCTTCAAAATAATTCTATTTATTACTGGATCTTATAATTGTCGGAGCATTTTTTGGTTTAAAAAATTAAAGATTGTTTTATCTTTCCAAATTTATGACTTTATTGATCAGCTCAGATTAACGGGTTGTTCACTCTCAGTAGGAAAGGAATGCATTATTCCAATGTATTATATCAAACTCAATTAAATTGTGTAATTATGTGTGTGTGTTTGTTTGCTTATATATATTTTATGGTACAAGCACATGTATGTCACACACACACACACACACACACATATATATATATGTAACATTTCAGATATAACTAATATATATGTACATGATAAAATATAGTTTTAAGGTATGCTATATTTATGGGTTAAAGTACTCGATATCAAGCATAGAGCGTATGTAAATATAAATGTGGACATTGAAGTCAACACCTAGAGGCGATAGTCTGTTTCATGCTAAACGCAATCGCCAGGCAGATATTTAACAGTCCCCCACGAAGAATGTATGTGGCACAAGGCCGAGTTTAACGTGGGTTTCTCCGAGCCCGTAGGCTCGGCCAAAAATAATCTCTTAGAATCCGTATAAGCGGGTTCGGGACCTGTCTACCTCCCCGGACGAAACTTTGCCTTTCGGCAAAGCTTCGTCCGGGCTCCTCTCTGCCAAAGCAGAGAGTTTGACAGAAGTTGCACACAGTCAGAGACTGCATGTCGACTGACTAAACGCAATCGTCAGGCCATATGTGTTGTGTTTTTGCTCGACTTTTTATATATACAGGTCAGTGATGCATTGTCTCTTGCATTACGGGAAGTGTCTCTTTGTCAAATTTTTTCTTTACATCAGGAACTATTCATCGAGGGCAATATGCATACATTTATTAATAAATTTCCTATCTTATCATTACAATTTATTAATATTGACTTTTAGATATGTTCAATTATATCCCAGTTTTCATATCACCCCCAACAAGCGTTGCTTTATGTCGTAAAATCAGTCATTCCAACTCAACCTTTTCTCCTTTCTCAGACATATTCTTATATATGTTGGTTTTATCACTATGCTTTCTTCGACGAAATCTTCAACCATCATCAGGTTTATAATCCAACCAGAAGAAAGGGACTTATTAAAAACATCTGACGGTGTCAGCAAAAATCACTGAAACGCAGATCCCGAATAACAGATATTATAAACCCTGTTTTTTTATGGGTGAATTTAAAAGCCTGGAGAAAACCAACGAATGCATTAACTAAAACCTAGCTATAAATCCAACAAGTCTGGAGATATTTGTTCGAACAGCTCGTGGAAGAAAACTATAAATTTCGAACAATATTTATTCACGCATTCATCCATTGACTCTAAATCGTGCATTAAAGGTGCTACTAACTTGGCATCGAGTTCCTACTTGTTTATTGTTGAAATAGCAAAATTCAACCGCCACTTCTACTCCAGCAGTTCCTTTTCTCACACTTCCCACCTGTGGAACTCCCTTCCGTTTACTTTCTTGCTGATAATTACAATCTTCAAAAATTTAGATGCAACGTCAATCACTATCTTCTATCATCTTGAATCCCATCCATATTTTGTTCTTTCCTGAATCCCCCTCCCTATTACCAATTTTTTTCTCTCACTTTCACTCCTTTAACCCACTGCGTACTAGTGGCATTCCCGCCTTGCTTGAAGTGAAATGATTAAAAAAAGAAAAGTAAAACGAATCGAGACATTGTGCTTTGGAAAAAAACTATTTCTTAAAAGCACAACGTTTCGATTTGCATTACTTTTAGTCAACAGTACTGCATTTTTCTTTTATTGCATTTATTTCGCTTTTCTCAAACTGATTATACAATGATCTTATCAGAATGCCCCGTTCATTATGGATGTTTAACTAGTTTTCCTTTTTATCTTAATTTCAGTTGCTTTTAATTGCAACTATTCAGACCGCCATTGTACGGTTGTTAAGCTTTGATCTTAAATAAAGCATAAGCTCTCAGACAGACATGAACTTTCAGCCCTTTTGACTTGGATGGGGAGGGTGCTCTCTTTGCGATGATCACTACTCTTGAGCTACGATAGATTTTTGTGAATGCCGGTAGACAAACTGTAATCGTATAAACCTATTTATTTTTTTGCCAGAGTGCACAATGCAACCATATTTGATATTGTTTTTATTTATATCCCCTAATAGTAGCGGGAAGAAAATACTGAGCATCAGTTGTAAGAAGACACCATGTATGGTCGCCAGCCAGAAGAACAGCAAAAGATCCAAGCTACAAATTGGAGATGTCTAATACAAGCAAGTACACAATTTTAAATATCTGGTAAGTGTTTTATCGCACGATAGTAAATCTAACAGCAGATATCTAAAGGTGGGTGAAAGATGCCATCGAAAAGTTAAACTAAAGTATTAAGAAACACAAAAATTTCGCTAGAAATAAAGAAAAGCATGCTGAATTGCTTAGTATATCAATCCTCTTATATGATAATGACTGCTGGATATTTTCCTGACAGCTGGAGAGGCAACAGATATGATTCTACAGAAGGATACTGAAAATACCATGGACAGAACAAGTTTATGTACATTATTTACAAACAGACTATTCTCCTCATCTTTGTTGTTATTGTAAAAAAAAACAACCCAAAAACATTTCAGTCGTTTTGTCCTCCAGCCTTCCTCAGCTGTGCGTGTGTATTTGTGTGTGTTTATGGCGGGATGCTAATATGTTAGAAATTATTCAAAAAGGGTTTGTGCTTTCTTTTATATATATTTTTTTACAGTAAGGTTCACAAGGCCCCTCGAGGCAGCAGGTTACGATAAGAGGTAGTTTATATGGATAGGAGGGGAAGATAATGGTTGACTCTAGACTTGAACAGGTTAAGATTTTAGTGACCGGGAGAAACATCCTCTAGGGAGTTTGTTTCAAAGAGTAGTGGTTCGCGGGAAGAAGCTGTTTGGGCGCCGATGGGATACGGAGGGAATGTAGGTGGCTTGCTACAATGTAAGTGTCATGGCGGGTCTTAGCCGTGAAGGTTAGACCTTGGTGGAACCAAGAGATGCAGTTCGTTCGAGCTATTTTCCATGGTAGTAGCGATAGAGCAGTGAGAGACTCGCCACAACCCGCCTGTGTGTGTGTGTGTGTGTGTATGTGTGTGTGTGTGAGAGAGAGAGAGAGAGATTGGAGTGTAGAAAATAATGCTTCTCCCACAAGTACTCGCAACGCTTTTGAACTCTATCAAAACTAGAAAGTGAAGCCTGGGAAGCAACAGTACTCCATTTTCGGCCTAATCTGGCTCTTATAAAGGTAGAGGATATCATGAAGAGTCGGGTACTTACTGGTGCGATACAAGGAGCCGATCATTTTACCTGCATCTTTAGCGATGGAACGTATATAGCAGTGCTTCTTAAACTTTTTTCATTTATGACCCCATTTTTCATCACGTGAATTTTCGTGACCCCAGCTATTAACCAATTACGCTGAAAATACATACATTGTCACTACACTATTCTCAACGGCCCCACACGCGCCTTTTATTACCGCAGAACTTGCGCGGCGCATCACGTTAAATATTGTGCGCTTGTGAAATAACATAGAAACTGAAATTCAAGTGTCTGAACTTAATTTTCGCGACCCCAGCATTTCACTTCACGGCCCCATTTGGAGTCGCGACTCCATTTGGAGTCGCGACTCCATTTGGACCACCCATAGTTTAAAAAGCGCTGATATATATCCTCTCGTGGTATGTTTGCATCCTCGAGGAGACATCCGTTTATCGTGAGTGGCGGTAGTTAGGGGTCTGATCGGCGGTGAAGGAGTATAACCAGTTTGGTTTTCGAGGCATTGAATGTAACCAACCATTTTTCCCCAATGGGAAGTTAGTGTTAGATCGGAAGGGAGATCAGCTACCAATCTCTGATCATCAAGACTTTTAGAGGTGCGCCCGTATATTGTCCTACCATCGGCATAGACGTTTACAAATGATCGGAGTAAACGATAAATGATCGGTGGACGCCTGCGTTGAGCGCCAGGGCATCGGAGGACTGGCCGTTAATAACTACCTTCAAGGATCTTGCTGTTACGAAGGATTATATAATAGAGAAAAATCTCCCTATGATAAAAAGATTATTTCTATTCATATAGATAAATTGCTATCATGCATAGTCACTGAACATTTAATCAAATATTAAAATGCTTGTTCATAGTGAAAGCGCAAAATTCAAAATTCAAATACACTCATAAAAATAAACTATCCCTCTATTAAATTAGTTCTGTTATTTATCAGTTTAAGTGTCAATGTGACGATGACTACATAGTTAGGATCCCACATTAAACTCAGCCTTGTGTCGGTATTTACTACCCTCGGGGGTAGTAAATACCGACTACATAGGTAAGATCACCCACTTATTGGAGAATCTCAGTACGCGCTAGCCTGCATTCGTAAAGTCAGTCTCAAAATTTGAACAAATATACCAGTACATTTTAGTTTGCATTCTCTGGACATCTTATTAATAATCGGCAATGTGCTTTGGCCTAACACAAGCGTATGCTTTGTATGTTGAACTGTTCACAATCAGGTTTTCATCTAAAAGTCCCTGAGGAGATTTTCATAAAATCTAAGGAAACTTTTTTGGTGTAAGCGAAACGAATACTTGTTGGGTCTCGGTGTGATTTGCTTGTAATATAAATATAGATATGTTAATATATTATTAATATTCAACTGAATTTGAACCCGGATAAAATTGAAATTTTTGTTTTGTACATCTCCCCCTACTACTTCCGGTTTCGAATGAAAGCCCTTAAGTTGTTAAGCTCCATGTCGTTGATTTACTGAACAAACCACCTGTGGAGACCGCAGTGGTCGAAACCGCGGTAGTATTCTGGTCAGCATTCATTTTTTAAACATTGAACAGCTCTGCAAGTCTGGTGTCCTAACTTAATATTGAGCAATTTTTAATGTGTACGATCTTAACAAATATTTTACTGTTTGTTTACTTTGGCATATATATATATATATATATATATATATATATATATATATATATATATATGTGTGTGTGTGTGTGTGTGTGTGTGTGTATTTCGTATTTCAACAAGTGTTTGTGTCTTGGAAATCCGTTTGGCACTAATGTGTTCAAATACTCAACATTGAAACGTAGGATATCATTTGCATTAGCAAGGCTATCTACACTTTATTAAATTTCCTACCAGCCACTCATGGCTCGTTTATTTCACTACTACCCTTGAAATCCTCTGCCCATTAGAAACTCTCCCTACGGTGTTTATATTTACACCTTTACATTCCTGTTCGTTATATTTTACCAGGATGAAATATATATAAAAATGTAAAGAAAAGACATGCAAAAAACAATATTGCATTTTTATTAAATAAGTATTTGTTATTTTAATCACTAAATTGTTTTTAAAATAGTGGAAGTATTTTGTATGTTAATTAATAAAACCTAATTTTTCCAAAAAAATGATGAAAATTTATTATATTAATCTACGCATCCTAGTAAAAGCAATTATACTTTGTCCATCTTTACCTGTTTGAACTTTTCCTCCAGATTTGGTTTCGATCGGTCAGTATATTTGCTATTTTAGACCGTGTGACGAACGGACGGACGGACGGACGGACGGACGCGCTAACCGATGTCACAGAATTTATATATTTTTTTTTCTTTTTCGAATTACCATTTATGGTGATGCTATTTTTCTCCCTGTCCAATTTTTCTTCTCTTTTTAAATAAAGATGCCTGTGTTTAGAGCATTAATTAAATTTTCTACCCCTTCCTCCATCAAAAAAAAAAAAAAAAAAATCTTCCTAAATGATAAAGTACAATTTTATCGTTTCAATTCTCTTTGACAATCGATGTGACTAGTTGGTTACAGTAAATGAAACCTGCATGGTATCAGTGTTGATTTCTCTATCGTGAAATGCATGTATCTAAGCCAGAAGATAAAGCAAAAAAAAAAAAAACTGCTAGTGAAGCAAGGTGCTAATTTTTAATCTGTTAGTATTAGTTCGTGTTCATGCCTGTCTCGTACCTTATTATAATAACATTATTTAGTCGTTCTACTGGTTAGTACTTTAGTTACTTTGCGTTTACTAGCAGCACCAGTCGTTGTGGGGGGGGGGTATAAAAACCAGTTGATGGTAGAAAGCTAAATATTGGGAACAAACCCTACATCAAATTAATTTGACGTAATTCACCCAATCAAAAACTGACCTTCCTCGGCTATAAACATTTATCGGGACTTGATTCCCTTGTTGCCACTACCAGCGCAAGAAAGTAAAGTAAAGTAAGTACAGACAAAAATAGTAAAGGAAACTTGTTTCGATAGGTACACTACTCGTATTACTGCAACAACTATCAATGCTACTACTCACAAGAACTCGGACTAATTATATCAAAAAGCTTCATTTACAGAAGCAGGTACCACAAAGTGTGGAATTTGTGCTATAATTAGTAGTAGTAAGTAACATGGTAAGTTACAGTTGTGGAAAAAAGATTACACAATACCAGTAATAACAATGTACTTCTAAGCATTGCTTTATAGCATAACGTTCGGCAATTGAAGTCAGTGCCAAACTAGTTAAATGACAATGATAATGTGAATATTAGCCATTTCCTTATAAGGAAACATTCGGCATTCATTGACCGATAAGCCACTGCTACTTTCGGTTGAAATTTTCAATTTCTCTTAAAACAATTTTTCAGGAAAATAGGTTTCTCAAGTTCACTGTTATCGCTTTTGCTAGTATTGATGGGAATGTTTTTTTTTTCCGAACCTTTTATTTGAAGCTGTATAGAACACCAATATCTTGATTATGTCATTATTTTCTCTTCAAGTTATATGTGCTATCCATTTTAGTTGTTGCCGTTGTTGAAAGTTCTCAAGTGATGTGATTTCTGTTATTTGGTACAGTTCTTTGTTTGGGATTCTGTAGGGTCAGTTCACAAGGTTCGAAGAAGGATGGCCCCCAATAAGAGTAAGTTTTCATTCAGTTGAAGTCGTTTTTAGTTATTGATCTGAGGAAGCGGTTGTATCCAGCTGACAATTTAGATATTTCTGAACAAATTTGGCGCCATGTATACGATCCATACGCAAGTCTCTACTTGATGAGGGTATTTAAGAATATGAATCGAGTTTTTCAGTTAATGCTTTGGTATTGTAGCACTTTGCGATTTTACGGCAAAACTATCCCAAGCGCTGCCTATACTATATTCGATTTCGTGATCTCTTATACAAAATGTGATATAATTGGTTCATGCCGGTTAAAAATTCATCAAAATATCAAATAAAACAAAAAAAAATCCTATATCCGAAATCTAGTGATTATGAAAACTGTTAAGCTATAATCTATATTATAAAAGTAAAATTGATTCTTCGTCCGTCACGCTTTGTTTGCTTATAACTTTGCACGCGCGTATATAACACCAGTCTACAGTTTTTTGATTCAAATGTTGTTGGGCACATGTTTCTGGGCTATTTTTTCACGCTGAATCTGAAAATCAAGTCCATTTTGCCCCATCACATCACGTTTTCTCAGTACAGATAATTTCTATTTTTCTTAAAATAGGCCCAAATACTCATTTAACAGTGATATGCTAGGGCCAAGTAGAACCAACCTTAAATGTTTTCAGGTTAGAATAACGTATCATAAAAGAGAAAGTAACCCAATAACTTAAAGAATGCATTTTCAGCATTTTCAGTTCAGAAAAACTTTTCGGATAAACCTCACACAAAATTAAATTAAGGCAAACAATGTGTCATCAATTTTTGAATCAAAACAAAGATGATACAAATGAATGAAAAATACATTCATTTTTTGTCCATCCAAAGATAGAAATCTTCTCTTCGAAACTCTACAGTGCTTTTGAAAAGGTTAATCTCTTTTGATGCTCCGGCAGAAATCAGCCATCATGTTAACATCCCATCTGCCTTTGTATCTTTCTTCCATTACCTTGAGATCCTAATGAAACCTCTCTCTCTCTGTTCATCACTATAATCACCAAGATTATTAGGAAACTGACCGAGGTGACTAAACAGAAATTCGATGTTCCTATACATGTTAAACAGAGACTGCATGACAATACCAGACCTCTGTAAATTCAAGTGATATGATAAAATCTTATGACGGTTTCAGGTTTCAAGTGAAAACTACTAATAAAAAATAAATCGCTGTTCTTGAATGACCCCTAAAGAGCTTCTTCTATGAAAAGTAAAGAAACACAAATCACAAGGTTTTAACAAGCTTCGAACATTGAGGGCACAAGAACATTTTCCAGTGAGGTATCTCTCATAAAATCAAGCATTTTCAGATCAGCTTATCTGAGTTGAAATAACTTATAATTCATATTGAAAGTTATTTGGATAAATAATCATTTTAACATGAAACGAAATGTTTCAACTATGTCACTCGCATATTTAAGCTGTGGCATATCCCTGTGAATTAGTCATTTTGGCCTATTTTAAGCAAAATAGAAATTATCTGTACTGAGAAAAGTGATGTGATGGGGGAAAATGGACTTGATTTTCAGATTCAGTGTGAAAAAAATAGCCCAGAAACATGTGCCCATTGCCCAACAATATTTGGGCTGAAAAAAATGTCGACCAGTGTCTGAGTTGTGCGTGAGTGACTTCCATGCGATTGTGCCATTCTAATGTACACACCAGAACACGCACACACAGACTCTGGACAACATCCTTCCCTAAGCTGAACAATAAAAACATAAATTTAGAAACAAAAAACACATTTTTATATCCTAAAATTATTCGGATATTTATGAGATTTTATTGGACTTTTCGGAAATTATTCGCAAGAAACAGAATTACTTTTAAAAGCTCCTTAAAAAAAAAAAATTATTGAAATATTTCTAGGTAGCTCATTCAATTAAAATATGCACATAAACGCACATACGCCGACAATTTTAATAATATTGAAATAGGCAACTGCGTCGCCAGGGTTAATTTCCATTAGCCTGCCAACAACCCCTGGGTAACAGGAAAAGAGTATCAGCCGAAATCTGCGGCCTCTTGAAGTTATTTTATTACTCCTTCTGTAATAATCGGAATATATCTATATAATAAATTTGAATATCAGTGTGTCACTGTGTGACACTTTTTCAACTTTACTCCTAGAGTAGCCCAACATAACATACCATTTTGGAATCAAGCCGACTCCGTGAGCAAATTAAAAACATTCAGGGACGGATCCGGAACCACAATCCTGAAATTTTGGATTTCTAAGTTTTCATTACTGCGATTGTTTTTCGGCGATTTTTTTACGTGATTTTTTTACGAAATTTTTTGTACGATAACAATTTTTATAACTTGGAAATAAATTTGGGAATAATCGAAATTAATTGCGAAATCCAGCGAAAGTTACTCATGAAATAAAAAAATAATTGTTTATACGGAAAGTAAGGACCTACGTACAACAAACTGTCTTTAAATTAAGTGTCGTCGGAAGAATAATCGTTGAACTTTTAAAAGGTAAGCTTCAATATTAACGCAATACTTAAATGCAGCGATCGGTTTAGAGTTCTTCTGTAGCTTATTGTTGCCTATCGCATCATCTACTCCTCTCTACCTATTGTGATGAAGGCCCAATCAAGTGGTCCCCGCAGGAATTATCTTAAAAGCCGCCCTATCGGGTGGCATTTAAGCTAATTCCTGTGGAGGGCACTTTTTTTTTAATAAATGTAGTATTTTTAAATGGACAAACAATTTAGATTTGATATTTGATCATTCTGCCGTGGAATGATAAATGCAATGGACATTGAATAGAACATGAAAACGCATTCTGTATGTGTTGTCGTTTTTACACCCATTTTCTTTTATAAAAATCCAGAATAAAACTTGATTTTATGTCCAGATAAAGAGTCTTTCAATATCCTGCCAGCATTGTAAAACTTACGATATCCCGGCTACACCCTAAAGTGTGTGATATCCAGACTAGATTGTAAAATCTGATATATTTAAGCAGTATTGTTAAACCTACAGCCAGCATTAATATGTTAAATCTAGATAGTAAAGGTTGTTATACGGAAGTCAATTGTTTTAACTACAGACTTGAAAAAAATTGAATGATTCTATGTTTAAAAACGAGTGAGACGAATCTTATTAAAAAAAAAGCCCTCAAAGACCTCTAATTTTTTAAAAGCTGTGGATGTAAAATTGTGACTATCTTATTGACATTCAAATTCCTTTGTATGTGTCACTTAGTACACAAAATAATTGACTTGTCTGTGTCTGTGTGCCACCATTGACGTTTATACTTCTTTCAAAGCTATGGGTGCCAAATACATTTTTCCCTTGTTGTTACTCTCCGGCTTCTGTATATAAAATATTATCAACTGAAATCAAATGATCTTTTTCAACCATGACATTAATCTATTTATTTTGAAGAGTAAACCAAAATATCAAGTAGAAAAAGTTACATCCCCATCAATAATAGCAGATATCATTATAGAAAAGTCTGAGATTTTTCTTCTCGTATTAGTAACCTATTAGCTATGTGTATGTGCACGTACACCTGGGACCCTCGGGCAGTTTTTCACCAGGTGGTCAGCTTTTGCACAACACCGTTGTTCGATCCCTGTTTACATTGGTGCTGGCAAAATTGGGAAAGAAAGGCGAGGGAAAAGCACGGGGAGGTAAGTTGCGAATTCAACCGCCTCGAGATATCTTCTTTTCTATGCGCCGTGCCCCCTCAGGACGTAGGCGATCATGGCTCTTCACAACTTCCTGTCTCTTGTAGCTCTTAATATACTTTGTCTTTCTGTTATTTCTACTAAGCCCTGTTCCTCCATCCATTTGCTCCAGCTCACTACGCGTTGTTTTCCTCTGTCCGTCTTGCCCTCTGTCTTGTGAGTATCTGATTTTCCAAGCTCTCCTTCCTCCCAGAAACCTCAGTTGTCTCTTCCTGATATTAAGTATTAGTTTCCTTTTTGTTTTCATTTCAAAAACTTCGTCATTGCGCACATATTCGGTCCACGTTATCCATAGTATCCTTCTGTAGAACAACATTTCTCTTGCTTCAAGTCTCCTCTCCATTTTTGAGGAAATCGTCCAGCACTCATTGGCATACAGAAGGAGAGATTAGTGAAAAAAAAGGAAGCCTGTTGATTCCGATAAAAAGGATCCTTTATTCACGGATCAGTTCTCCTGGCACTGCCTGGCGTTAGCGAAGTGACATTTGGGATATCTTCGCTAGTACTTCTGCCTTTTCTCACGACAGACTAACGGACAAAATCTTCCAGTAGGCTAACGAGAACTCCATTTCCGTCTGACTCTATAACTCTAATCGTGGCTCCCCGATTTATGACTGTATATCTCTTTACTCTAACCGTAACTGCTCTATCTTGAATGCAGTCTAAATATATAAGCACATTACCAGAATTCCCCACCTTCTTGTCGATTTTAATTTATTTATCTTGATAGCGTGTGGTTGCTTTGAAGCCCTCACATCTCGATTTTACTTGCGACTCAGTGGGTAATAAGACTCATCGGTCGATCTAAGCCCAGATAAGAACATGTACAGTTCAATTGACTATGTGGATATCGTAATCATTCGAGCGGGTTGATCATTGTATCACAGCTAATAGCTCGATGAACAGCAGTTTAGTCCAACAATGATAGTCCAACAATGTTGTTTAGATATCAAAGAGGAAAATATACATTTCCAAACTCCTATCAATACAAATGAGCTCCCTGACTATGAACTTGTACGAAGGTTGATGTAGTTATTCTAATAGTCATTATTATTATTATTATTATTATTATTATTATTATTATTATACTTCTGTATTTGTTAAAACCGAGAAAATAACTGCTAAATTGAAACATACAACAAAGTAGGAAGTTAAAAGAAGTAAAGGTTTTTTCTCATTTAGTCAATTATTCCAGAAATACGAAATGACCGTAGAACACAAATGAACGTATTAATGAAAATGATAAAATTTTATATTATATTAAACGATATGTTCTATAATTTTTATTATATTTGTTGTAACCTAGGGAAGATTACTGAATAGAATAGCCAAACGAAGGTTGGTAATGAACGATAATACTTAGGACAAGAACAACACATATAAGATTCTTCAGCGGCGCGTAGATGAAGCAGCCAACTGCTAGAAGTGAGTCAAGTGAATTCCACAATGAATCTCTAACTTCAGGATATCTATCAACCGCCCACGCGGTCAGATGTGGTAGAAGGCAGAATTTAATGTGGAGTATCCGAGCCCGTAGGCTCGACCTAAAATTCCCTGTAGAACCCGTATAAAACGGGGTCGAGAAGTTGTTTCCCGAGACGAGACTCTGCCTTTCGACATAGCCTCGTCTGGGGATCCTCTCTGCCACGAAGCAGAGAATTTGACCAGCACAACTGTAGACGAATCTCCGACTGCAGACCAACATACAGTATTTACTATTGTATTTATGTGAATGGGGAGAAACCCATTATGCTCCAACAATATCAATAAGTTTTTATAAATTCCAAGTTATATTCTGACTGCTAAACTCATTCTTTGAGTTGTGTTTGTTGGCAAGTTCGTTGTCTTCCGCATCGAGAAATGTTCACCAGCAGTAATTACGGAAAATTAAAGGAAACATGAAAGAAAATAAGTTGTAATTCTCAAAGCAATTTATGATTCCTAAGACGGAAAATACGTGGATGACTATCAGAAACACCAACCACGTAGTTACAGCAGTTATTGGTAAGAAAATATTTTTTTAAAAAGATATTGCTTACCCAATATAAGGCCCAATAGCCATTCAAGGTAGAGCTTTACTGAATAGAGTTGTTTTATGGATGTAAGAACTGTTAATTATGAGAATATATAGGATATATGTATATCGGTTGAAACTAAATTTGAAGAGGTTAGGATTATAGTGTTTGATGAAGCATCATTTCGGGAATCTCTTCTATAAAGTAGTGGCTCTCGGGAAAAACTATCTTCTTACCAATGGAATGGGGATAAATCGCCCCTGGGCTTTAGCTGTAAAGGTCTGAACTGGTGAACTAGAGGTTATGGAAATGTAACAAAATCAAGGTAGTCTTCAATCACTCTGCACATTTTCAAAGAAGGTCCATATTATATTCGATGTTGAAAATAATATAGTGACGAAACCAGACTTTCCTTTAAGAATCAGAATCATGAAACAAACCAAATTATGGACAGGAAGCAGCAGTGGAAATAGAGAAAGAAAGCTGAAGAAAGTATATTTTATTCTGTCAATGTAAGTAAAAGTGTTTGTTTAGCTGCATATCAACACTTTATGGGTCATTTAATGACAAAATTTAATTTTCTTGGGGGCATTCATTTCTTTCACTATGAAAATGTATTGCTGGTATTTTTGCTATAAAAATGTTTAAGCCTCCACGGTGGTTTGACCCCAGTTTGGAGGTTAAATATTTGCCCATACCTGAGCTATGGTGCTACCACCCCGGGTCAGGGTGAAACTGGGAACAACAGAAATTAAGAGGTGGTTCCACGCTTCTCAAAACCTCCCGATCAGAGGCCTTGCTGCTGGATGTAGTTCATCGTCATACCTAGGACGGATATTTTATTCTGTCAGGCGGATATCTGAATCAAACCAGTGGGTATTTCAGCGCAGTCTAGTATTCTTCATTCAGCATGGGCTGGGAGAGTAGGCTCTTTTTCCAATATGGTATCATATGTGTTACATGAGTTCCTCGGAATGGTATTATCTGTGTGACTCGTCTTGCTAGGAATGAATCGAATCAGTCGTTATATGAGCAATATTTCATTCTTTTCCTTTTTTTATGTGAAAGCGAATTTTCACTTATCTCTGACGTTTGAATATTCTTTTTAAAGCTGGTAATGTCGTAAAGTTGGCGCAGATTACTACTTTTCCTAAAATTTTGACAGCCTTCAGTAAAAAGGATTATTCAGTGCAGAGAGATCTCATAATACTCGGGAGTTACATGTTTTGTTTACATCTTAATTTACATAACTTAAGAATTTTTTGAATGTCGACAACAGATAGCAAATGAACACATAAAAATAAATTTTTAACAAAAGCTATTTTAGTTTCTATATTGTATGTAGGTTTTGTTGGCACTAAACTTGTTAGTTAACCACTACTAAAATGACAACAATAGAAATTGTACAATTGTAAATGTAAATTGTACAATACTAGTCGGTCATAAAACACAATACAATACAAAGGAATTAAAATTCCGTTTCCCAAAATGCCTGACCGATGAGATATTGTCCAGACTTACAAAAGTAATAAAAAGGCTGTTCTTAAAATCCGGGGATACTGAATTGTTTTGAAAGTCTATGAAAGAGGTTGATATGAATAAATATCTTTAGTAATAATACGTAGACAATTGTTTGGAACAGTGAGAAACAAGTATTTATTGCTTAGGGAAACAATTAAAAAAAATATATAACTTGTGACCCACTTTTTCTATTGTATTATTTTTGTAAGAATTTTTGTAGACCATTACACTATATAAAACATATTCATCACTGAAGAAGAGATAGATTGACTGTAGAGGACTGTGTGTTTACGTGTTGTTAAATTAGGAACACGTGCTGTTTATTCTTGATAGAAGAAGGTTCAACTACAAGAACAGAGCGGACACAAGTTGAGTCCAACCCAAGAGGTAAAGAAAACAAACTATCAACAAATATATGTATTAAACAACAAATTTACAAGTGACAAAGACATCAACATTTGTGTTTATGTGTGAAAATAAAGAGTTTGTATTTTGGTGAATGTTCGTGTATGTGTGCTTCATGGCGTTTTCCCACCAGTGGGCAAAACGCAGATTTCTGCGTGAGATCACATTTTTAAATGTGTCCGCTGAAATGCAAAGTGAAAAAGAGAGCGAGGCAAGGAGTCGCCCAGTATTTATAGTGTAGGGAGAGCGACCTCTAGTGAACAAATACGGAATTAAGAAGGAGCTAACTCCGACACGTAAGTTATCAATATACCAGTCTATATTTCTGAGATGATGTATTGCAATTATTTACATTATTTACGTTGTTCGGACTGTTGTCCTCACCTTTGTTGCCATATTCACAAATTTTCGGCCGTTGTACGCCCCAGATTTCTTCAGGTGATTGGAATTTTCGAACTGGACCCTTTATTTCGTCCACCGGGGTAGATTGTTCTAGTTCCTCGTGCCATGCCTCTTCCGGATGTCTCAGTTATTTTCCTTTAACTAAACTCTCCAAGTTTTTGTTTACCACTGCAGTAACTAGGTATTGAACTCACAACTCCTTGGGTTAAGTCACTGGATCTAAACAACGCTTTATCCACTGGGCCATGTTTCCTTGAGTGGATAAAAGCGTTAGTTGTAATAAGGGGTTCAGTTCGAAATTTGCAGTCACCTGAAGAAAGCTGGAGCGTACAACGGCCGAAACGTTGTGAATATGGCAACAAAGATGAGGACACCAGGCAACCAATGAAAATAGTGTAAATAATATCAATATACAGCACTCACATCTCCTCATGGATGGTGGAAGCTTTCATTCAGAATAAGACAATGAATGGATGGTTTGAAGGTTCATTTTGATTTTCTCATTATATATCTCTTATTGTATTGGGATAGCTATCAAATAGGCATTTATTGTATTTAAGAACCCATACCATCCAGTCGTCAGTTAATACTGGTATCTCCTTTTTGCCATATATTATAAGCATTTTCCTTAAAGTTCATATTTTATTGATTTCAGATGAAAGCATAGACATTTTCTAATATTTTCAGCGCTATGTTCACTTTCGCCAGTTTATCAAAATTGACATAATTTCGTTTATTGATTCTTACACTGAAGAGGGAAGAAAAAAAGCAAAATTTTTGATGCATCATTTTGCGGATGGGGAGGGAATAGAAAGGTAAAGTTGCACTTTGTGTCATTTATATAAATTTATTGGTTGATTAATTTGTTTTTACGGCTTATAAATCAGTTGCGGGTATTTTAAGCCAGAAAATATTCTTAGGTTGTAAGTATTTTTTGGCTATAATAATGATTTACCAATACAAGTCCTACTAATCCACCTATAGCTGGGAGGGGGGAAGAGGTGAATCCCTACATTTTTCAAGGATATTTGCGTGTAAGTGAATATAACGAACTCGACTGGAATTGGAACTCGGCTTTCCGATTCCAAATTCTGAGTCATTATCCATTACACCACCCGCACATCGAAACTTACAGCAACTGGTATTCCCAAGCGGTCACCCATCTAGGTTCTGAATAGGCTCGACGTTCGCCTGAACGCGGCAAGAATACTGTGGAAGATGATTTGTGAAACCTTACTGTCACTCGATAGCCAGAAAACACAACTAGGATCCGACGTGAATATGGAAACATAATAATAATAATAATAATAGTTTTTTTTTTACAAAAAATGATCAATGGAAAATGTTATGAAGCCGTGTTGCTTAACTTCAGTAATCTGATGAGAACCTCTGTTACAATGTGATATGACATTAAGCTGCCATTTATATAGAAAGTCCGATCGTAGAAAAACGATTTGCAAGGATTGTCCTAAATACTTATCACTAACTAATGCTCCATGGACGGGTTGACCAACTGAGATTGATAACAATCTTATAAAATTATTACTTGCGAATAAGCAATATTATACGATACAATCGATGACTGAAATATTGAAAATATTTAAATAAATGATTGAAAATCATTTACGCCAGTTTGATTATGTTAGCTTTGATGTACAGCGATAAAACTTACTGAACCATATTTAAATATAACGTTTGTGAAATAAATAGTGACGGATGATGAAAAGTTGATAACAGCATGAAACATAAGAGATGAAGCGTAAAGCACGCGAAATGAACCGCATTTAACCTCATCAAAGGTAAGTCTCCATCCAAATGCGGTGAAGATGTTGTGATTGGAAGTGAATCCCTTCCAGGATACCAAAAGATTGTTTCGAACGCATACTGCTGCCAACTACACAAACTAAAGGTAGCAATCAAGGAAATTACTTAAGAGACGATTTGTAACATTCCGTCAACATAACAACTGGTTACATTTTGTGTTTTGTTTTGTTTTACGTCATATCAAATATTTTCCAGGTGATTTAATACCGAATTCAGGCATTTTCAAGCATAGTTGCATGGTTTGTTTGTTTGTTTTTTTAAAAAAAACATTGCTTTGAGAAAAAAATATTATGCCATTTATTTTAGTATTTTACAGGAGAAGTTATGAAAATAAACAAAAAAAACGTGTTTTTAAACTAAGAGAAATTGGAGAATTAACTTAGCATCCGTATTCCTAGTGGCTTTAAACTCACTTTTTATTTTCTTGTAGCCAGTAAAAAAACTTTTACAGACTGACTAGGAAGGTTGTCATCATCCATCACCCTATTCATAAGATATTTCCTCTTATTTATTTTATTTTGATCTTTACAAAATTAAAAGAAAATCCCTTAATAAAAACAAAAGAAAAAGTTAATTTCCCTGAAAGACCGTAAAAGGCACCGAGAGCCGTTCTTTCCTAAGAAGAAACAAATTTCTGAACATAGAATAATGAAGTTGCTTGAAAGATGGCAGAAGGTTGTGGAAGAAAATGGAAACTAAGTTAATACAATTAATGTCGAAAATAAAAATGTCTCTTAGTTTAATAAATCAAACGAATTTTTATGCAAGCTAATAAAATGATGACACGTTAAAATATAAACAAATAACTCTGTCCTGGCGATCAAATTTAGTGGTTGCAAACAAAAAGAAAATGGTGTATATGACTGTTCCAAAGGAGCACAGAACAAAATTAAAAGTAAGTAGACATTAACATTTTAAACAAATTAACCGAGAGTTGCAAACAGTGGAATATGAAGGTCATTGTTTCGTCGGTTGATTTTATTTGGCGGCATGTTGACCTCTATGCCAAATGCCAAAATCTAAATATTTTGAACACATTTTTATGGCTTCAACTAAATATATACTATAAATAGGTATTGTTGGTAATTTTACTATAAATATGTATTGTTGTTTTTTTTATATAAAAATGTATTTTTATACTTTCATAATGTTTTCTTTTTGTTTGAGGATTTACAATTCGACGATAGCTGGGACCCTAACAAAAGCTACCACCCCGGTTTAGAGTGGACTTGGTAACGGCAGCAATTAAGAGGTGGTTCTACGCCCCTCAAAACCTCAATCTCCTGATCAAAGGCTTTACTGCTGGATGTAGTTTATCGTCAAAACCAGGATTATGAAGGTTATGAAAATGAGAGTAATTCTTAGAGGACAGGAAACGCTCGCGCTAATTCTTATAGAGAGATTAGAACATAAGTCAAAGAAGAACTTACGAGATAGGATCGGAAAGTTCTTGAGATGGTCTAAAATAAAAATAAATAAATAAAATCTTCAGCAGTATTTCAGTAAATATTTCATAAATTATTTTAATTAACACTGCTGGATAAGTTCCTGGACGAGTTCAACAATTTATTTAGCATTTTTGGACGTTCTGCTTTAAATCGCTTTTAACGTTTATCCTCTTGAATCGGAAGTTTACGGCCATATCTCACTGAACCAACGGTCTTTGATGACTGAAGTTAAGCAACGCAATGCCTGGTCAGTACCTAGATGGGTGACCGCTTGGTAATACCAGGTGTTGTAAGCTTAGATGTGCGGGTGGTGCAATGGATTTCGGCTCGGAATAAGAAATCGTAGAGCCGTGTTCTAATTTCAGTCGGGTTCGTTATATTCACTTATGTGCAAATACCCTTGGCAGAGGTATGAATATACACTTTTCGTCCCCAGTTAAATAGGAGGACTTTTATCAGAAAATCATTATTATCTCCCCTCCCCCTAAAAAAAATCCTACAATTCAAAAATATTTGTTAGCTTTAAAGACTGACTCGATAGACTGAATGCGATTTTATCGTTATTTCCCCGCTCATTTTCTTTAATCAGTACATTCACAGCTCGAACAGTCCTAGAACTTTCCTGTAAGACTTCGTAAAAGTTGCGGACCTTATAAAATCGGCAAGAATCTAGAAAAGAGTTCAGGATGTTGCTAAGTCTTGGTCAGCCTCAGCGATATCTGATCTCCTTTTCTAGCAATTTATAATCTGTCCAGATATTTTACAAGAATAAATTCTAGTTAAAATATTGTAATAATAATTTACCAGAAAATATAGAAAATAGATTTTAGTGATAATCTCCTTCTATGTGATGCGTCCCTTCAGGACGTTGGCGATCATAACTCTCCACAATTTCCTGTCCGTTGTAGCTCTTAATAAATTTTGTCTTTTTGTTGTCTATCCTTATCCGCCATCCATTTACTCAAGGTCACTGGGTAGATTATGCATTGTTTTCCTTTGTTCCTCTTGCCTTCAATTTTTCCTGTGAGCATCAAATTTTCCAAGTCCTCTTTCCTCATTATGTGCCCTAGAAATTTCAACTGTCTCTACGTGATGTTAAGTATAAGTGTCCTTTTTGTTTCAATCTTCTCTAAAACTTCGATGTTGCTCGCATATTCGGTCCATGGAATTCTCAGCATCCTTCTGTAGAACTACATTTTTGTTACTTTAAGTCTCTTCATCTGTGAGGAGATTGTCTAGCATTCACTGCCGTAAAGGAGGACTGATATTACTTAACATTTCAATGCTCTTTGTCTCAAGCGAAATTCTTTTGAGATATTCATAATGAATATTTAAAACGCCATAACACGCTTTTTTCATATTAGTGCTAATAGAATATAAAAAAGCGATATTAGTGTTTTAAATAGTCATTATGAATAATTCTAAAAGAAAGTAAATATTTCAAATACAAGTAAGAGAAACAAAAATAGATGCAATCCAATTATATTGTTTAATACATCCAAAAATACGAATCTCTAAATATATTCCCTAAATGACAAAAGCCAGGTTGAACATCAGGTAAACACTCTTGCTGCTATAACGACGATGTTAATAAACACAACTCTGTACCATTCACTTGGTCATTTTGTATTAAAGTGTCTAACTTTAAGCACTTGGAGCAAGTAGTTTATCTACTTTCAATATTAGTCAACAGAGACAACCAGTAAACTAGTAAACCTGTCTCGGTGTCTTTCTATCGTCTCCATTCATTTATACTCTCTATACACTGATGAGTACGAAATCTTATTACCTATCTAATATGTTAGTCCTGCATATGACTATGTGACACATCTTCCTCGATTAGGGATGGACTGTATATAAACAAATAACCTGGAACGTTTTTCTCAAGTATTTGGTGGATTACCGCCACATGACGTTGAAACACCGGCTCCCATATGATCACCGAAGTTAAGCAACGTCGAACATGCTCAGTACCTAGATGGGTAACCATTTGTGAATATTAGATACTGTAAGCTTGGATGTGCGGGTAGTGTACAGGATAATAACCGAGCTCTAATTATAGTTGGGTTCGTCATATTCACTTACACGCAAATACCTTTGGGAAAGTTATGAATCCACCAATTCTCCCCCTAGCTATGGGTTAATTAGTAAAACTTGTGTCACTAAAACATTATTATCACCAAAAATAAAATAAACTGTCTACAAAATATTTAGATTTTGTCATTAAATTCTTCATGGAGATTGATATGCCGCTAAACAAAAACAACCAGCCAATCAAGTGTGTTGTGCCGAGATGTTAAAACAGTCATTAATTTGCTGCAAGGTGCGTGATAGAGGTCCTGAAGAGTGGGAGAGTTGGTTCAATCCACGCTAGAAGTCTTCCATAGGATTTAGTAGCTAGGTATATTTAACTGGTCTCTTCGCTCAGGCCGGATGTGACACAAGGTCATTTTAACGTTGGTAGTACGATACACATACGTTTACATATGAACCAAGAACAAAATTATTTTGCTCAGTTCCCGCGACCACTGGCATCCACGCTGGCATCAATATTACACCGATCCTTCCTTTCTTATCTGCAATGTGGAAGGTACTGCCGCAGGGTTGGTATCCTCCGAACAGGGCAAGTTGTCCCATTTAAAATGAGGAGAAACGTTTACTCCACTTCTGGCAGAAAATTTAAATCCTGTGCCAGTAGTAGCCCCACGGTGAAATTTTTCATTATTTTCAACTTATTCCGATCCAAATCGCACAATGTAACAAAACGCATTGCCCTGCTGAAAGATATCGCGGCTATTGTAGAAGATTTGTTATTACGTAAGTTTCTCTGTCAGAAAACATAACTTTCTCTAATCCGAGTCAGAAAAGCGTAATTATCGTACATACAAATAAACAGAATAATAGTATTTATAATATGCTGACGTGCCAAAAATAATAGCTTATTTGCTTAATATCACATGGGATCCACTCTCGCCCGGTGAATACAACAATTCGGCCTGGCATCGATTGCAGAAATGGTCGGAAACAAATGGAGATATATCCAAACATATTGTTTCGATAGCTATCAACACCAACCGGGCGAATGATCTTGTATGCGAGGTCTTTTCCTCCATGTTCCATAATTACTAAAATGGGCTCATATTGGGAAAGAATGGTGGTTAGACCACTTGATGGAATTTTCTATAATGCTCCTCAAACCATTTCTGGTCAATTTGAATCCAGTGACACAGGGCATCTTGTGTGTGACTGGGTCTGTTTAATATGTCCCATAAATGTTCAGTTGGGCTCATGTTGGGAGAGTGTGATGGCCGGATCACTCGGTGGAAGTTTCCAGAATGCTTCTCAAATCAATTCTAGGCTACTTGGACCATGGAGCATTATCCCGCTGAAACAATGCATGATGATCTATAATAACCTATGTGTGCAAATGGTCAACGAAACGGTCACTGGTCAATGGAGGGTTTAAGAGAACCCAATCTATACCAAGTGAACAAACCCCACGCCTTACTAGCCTTACTAGCCTGCACTGTTCCTGGTTGACATCTGGTGTTCATAGGTTCATGAGATCTGCGCCACACTCAAAACCTTACCATCAGCCCGAAACCATAATTCATAAAGCCACGCTACACGTTGACCGTGTTCCTGAGTCTAATTAGCGATATCACGAGATCAGCTGAAGGACTCTGTCCGGTGCCGTGGCATCCTAGTGAATCTTCTGCTTCCAGAGAAGCTAAAAAGCGCTAAACTTACGTCTGACACATCCTGTATTAAATGGAAATATAAAAGATAAGAGACACTCTCTTATATTTTACCACAGAAAATTCTAGCCAGTCACTCGATTAATAAAAATCCATGATCGGTCAATGTGCTGTCTACGGTGAGCGGTAATGTTTTCCGTCAGGTATTCCCGGTACACACGTGACACCACAAATCGAACAATGTCAAATATTACCACAGATTCAGAATTGGATTATCTTATCCATATGGTACCTAATACCATGTCCTATTAGGGCAGGTCGATTTTGGAGACGTGTTATTGCACTCAGTTTAAAAGTTGGGTTTTGACATGATAAATAATGAAACGAAATAAGTTTTTTCCATTTTTTTAATTTTTTTTTTTTTTGAGGAAATGAATTTAAAGATTAAATTTAGGTTCAAAATTAGAGCATTGGAAATTAATTTCAGTGATCAGTGAAAGCCTTATAAAAATTATAATTTACAGAAGCTTTTCAAACTCTACATGGACAAGATAGAAGACAAATGCATATTATTACTAAATAATTGTGTCATCAAATAAGACATTCATTTACTTCAAAGGGAAATTATGCTGAACAATTTAGCTATATTATGATGTAATACATTATACAGTCCGGTAGTTTTAAAACATTATGTCTTCTAATTTGTACCCAGCAGTATTATGGTGTTATATACACTTTTATCTATTTTTTATTTTTATTATCATCTAACAAATGATCTAACAAATTTTATTCACTGAGTAGCCATTTTTATAATCTTTTATAATTTTTTACACAGTTTTTACTTATCGAATGCATATTTTTTGTGGTCATTAATTATTAGAATTCTGGTTTGAATTTATTTTCCTTTCAGTATATCTAATACAAAAAATGTTAACTTTATTTGGATTTATTCTTGAATAAATTCTTGAATTGAAGATTTTAAACAAAAACAAGCGGAAATTAAATCTTTCTATACATTTTTTTCAGACGATCTTTCAAACTAAATGCTAACAAATTGGGAAAAAGTTATGAATCTAGTTTTTGGTCAAAATACCTATCACATCAAACCAGAGCTTTCTCATCGATCGCAATGTTAATTTTCTAAAATAAGTGAAAAATGAACCTGAACTAATTTCCCATTAGTATATCTGCCCACTTGTATTCGAGGATATCCGTCTACCAGGGCAGCTAACCAATCCCTACTTCACATGCTTGCACAGGCGCATTTGTGTTTGATCAACACCCACTGAGCCAACCTGTGGTTTATACTGCAACTATGCTGAACAGACCTTAGTTTCAGTGTCTGTGTGTTATCTCGCGTGATCAACAATTTGAACAAGGCCAGCACGCTCAAATTCTCGACCACGACGAGTTGTGACTTCGTGCTAGCACAGCTATCGACAGCCCCCAAGAGTTTCGTCAACCCTATTTCACTCACAAGGCTTTGGTCAACCAGTGGTATGGTTTTCAGTCATTTTCCAAAGGTGCCGCACTCTGGGATCGACCCCTCCAGTCTGATAAACATTAGGAAGTCTCCTTCCTGACAAATCGACCACGGTGAGATTCGATCCCGGATCTCATAGTCAGAATGCGAACGTTCTAATCACTCGGTCACGTACTCATTAAAACTCTAATAATTCACTTCGGTTTGCCATGAGTTGACGATCGTTGACAAAGTAGACAACTGGCATTGATTTGGGCATTTCCACCACTTTCATGGTTTAGTGGTGCCACCTACCATTACATTTATACACTGCGCTTCAATGACTTTTAGCGCTTCAATTTAGTTATGCTATTTTTTAACAAAGAATATGCAATGAACAATAACAGCTTATATTTCTCTACTCTGTCTAAAATCTTAAAAATTTATCTGTCACTTATGTGCCATGCATGATATACTCTTAGGGGATCATGTATCTTTCGATACATGACTGACGAGGCAATTTTTCCTGCAGTAGGTTGCCATTTCTTTCTGCGGTAGACCAGTTGCCATCCAGTGCTATAGAACCCGGTCTGTCCTTCTATTTAGCCATAGCTGGGAGAGAAGAGGAGGATTCATACCTTTACACGGGTATTAGCACGTAAGTGAATGGAATGGACTGGAATTCGAACACGGCTCTCCGATTTCTCAATCCGAGCCGCTATCCATTACTTCACCTTGCCTGCTATATACTTTCTACGAAATCTAAAATGTTAACTTGAAAATAAAACAATGCTCAAATCAATGCTAGTATTTTAAGTTGCGTATCATTTTGGAAAATGTATTTGTTTCCTTCTTCCACCAGAGTGAAAATATCTGCAATTACTACTATTTCTACTATTACGACAATTGCTTGTTTGATGATGATGATGATGATGATGATGATGGTGGTGATGATGCTGGTGATGATGGTGATGAAAGAAGGCAAGTCAGAAGCCGATTCGTTTCGTAATGATATCAGGTTGTAAAAGTACTGCATAATTGATTTGACGCGTGAAGTAAAAGGAGACTTCGAATGTCGAAAAAGTTATTGCGTCGAAAATAAACAGCGAAGACAGAAGAAACACATTCTAGTAAAAGCTTGTTTGTAAATTTGTGAACGATTATATTACAAGTTTTAGGCGTGGAATGAATATAACGATAATAGCAACAAAAAAAAAAAAGAAAAATTTTAAAAAAATGGGATTTTCCCAAGTCGTGTAGTGTCGTGCCTCATTAATTAAACAAGAAGGAATAATAGTAAAATAGAAAATGGCCACAGATTTTACCTTGTTTCCACCAGGTCTTTTGTTCGGCTTCATGGCTATTCGTTAAAGAACTTGCTACACAGTTTTTGAAAAGAGTGCACCAATTTCTTTTTATATTGCGCTGATTTTACGAGAACGTTGCTGCTGGATTTCTTTTTATATAGTATTTTAAACACACACATGAGCAGAATGTTACTCGGTTATGTGATAGCCACCCACTAAAAAATTATAAACTTAGATGAATTATGATTATTTTTTCTAATTCAAATTCGATCAGAGACTTGCAGCTGATTCTTTCCCTTACCCTAGCCTTACTGTAACAGCCCAATGGGGGAATAACTGGATTGCTATTTTAAATACATCAAAAAACAATCTAGTATCATTTCATCAGTACCGTTCCGACCGTGAGTTTGTTCCAGGCGATCGATGAATATTATAGCTCTTAATGAAGTTCCATGCTTTGATTGTCTGTTGGGTTAAAAGATCACGCCAGTCCTCAAATGAATCTCATATATTTAATCCATTTCCAACGAAGCTGGAATAAGACAGACGGCTCACTATATTGCGCCAGAAAATATCTGACTCCTTCTGCCATGTAATATTTTACGAGAGTCAAGTCAGGCTAAAAATAGAGTATTTTGCTATATATGGGCCGGAGCTAATCACTTTTCATTTTCCAGCCTTGATAGAATTCAAAAACGCTTACGCGGTTTTGTGGGAAGTAACTTATCTTCCATTGTATCCCTTCTTTACCGCAGTCACAACGTTGCAAGACTGTCCTTACTCTATACGTATTTTCATGGTAGAGTCACAAAAGAGCTCCATTCTCTAGTTTCATCAGTTTAGACCTTTACTGGTAGGACACGTTACGCGACTTCCAAGGAGCCAAATCACCCCCGTGTTCCAAATATCAGAAGGAAGTTCCACTCAGACAGCATTTTTCCCGCCCAAGAGATATCATCTTGTGAAACGAACTTCCAAGTGAGTGCTTCCCTGAAAACTTTAAACTTGACTTCTTCAAGGGTCAACTGTTAATTCACTTTATCCTCATAATCTCCACTTCCTACCACCATTTCTTCTACTCACATCTCACACAGTACCTGACTTCTCCTGCTATGAGTCAGATCATACATAAAATGGACTACTGCAGCCATATTTGGACTTTAGATGCCCAGTCTTCATTTTCCAGCCTTCATAGATACGGAAGCGTCTTCACGGCCCTGGGGGTGATGAAACATTTTCCATTAAACAGATTTAAAGCGATTAAGATTGAAGTGATCAGGGAAGCATCCTCTCGGGAGACTATTCCACCAACAGTGGTTCTTGAGAAGATGCATTCTGATTGAAAGTTCCTTCTTACAAACGGAATACAAAGGAGATGGGGATTATTCATTCCAGTGTACATGGCATAGAGGGTCTTCGGAGGGCAGGGCGAGTGGAACTAAGGAATGTAACCCGTCAGAACATTTGACCATAGAAATAGCGATAGAGTGGCGAGAGGCTTGCGACGTTTTGTTCATAAAATAGGGGGGGTGTAGAAGGGAAAGTAATTCATCACCCATAAGGCCGCGAAAACGCTTCCGAGCTCTATCAAAGCTGGAAAGTGAGGACTTGACAGCTCCAGCCTAGTACTCTATTTTTGGTTTGTCCAACCCCTAATGTATATATATATATATATATATATATATATATATATATATATTAGGACCTTGGATAAGTTACCGCCGATTTTCCTGTAAAGTAATGTTTTATTTACAAAAATTAGTAAGAAACATGTCACTGAACGTATTGTCCACCGCTAGCCACTATTTTTCCTATCTTTCTGGTAGCATTTGATTTCCACGTCGGAAAAACGACAAAGATTTTGAGGCTAACCACAAGTCCACCCATTTTTGGCATCTTCATAAGAATGAAAGTGCTGCTCAGCCAGGCCATATGTCATCGGTCGGAACAAGTGATATTTGGACGGGGCAATGTCCAAGTAGGTTTTCATCCGTTTTGCAACATGTGGCCTAGCGTTGTCATATTGCAAAATCACTTTATCGAGTCTCTGTTCGTATAGCGGCCGTTTTTTTCTTCAATGCTCAGCTCAAGCACATCAATTGTAGTGGATAGCGATCTCATGTGATGGTTTTGGTCGGTTTGAGCAGCCCAGCTGATCCCGCAAAATGTAAAGCAGAAGCTTTGAACCACGGATATTCGGCTTTGCCGACGATGTTGATGCATGGCCGGGCTTACCCCACGATCTTCTACGCTTAGGGTTATCGTAGTGTATCCACTTTCATCGATACGATGCAAAAAAAAACCAAAACTTTCCTTTTTTGTCGTTGAAGCAGCTGTTCACACGTGACAAGACGCCGTTCGACGTCACTCGGCTTCAACTCGTACGGCACCCAATGCCCTCGCTTTTGAATCATCAATGCTTTCAAACGTTTCGAAACTGTTGTGTGATCAACTCCTAATGATTCTGCAAGTTCAGCTTGCGCCTGACAAAAGTTTTCATGAGGTAATGCCTCCAATTTTTTGTCTTCAAACTTTCGGTACGCCAGAGCGTTCTTTATCTTCAACATCAAAATAATTATTTTTCAAATGTCTAAACCAATCTTTGCATGTTGTTTCCGACAGAGCATGATCACCGCAAGTTTCAACAAGAATTCTCTATAAATTCTCTATTTCTTTTGAAGGCCCTAATATATATATATATATATATATATATATATATATATATATATATATATATAAAAAGATAAAATACTGAGCAGAACACTACCACAGTTTTGATCGTCAAGGTCTCGTCAGGTGGTTTACTCGGGCAGAGGTTGGGTTAGGGTTAGGGTTAGGGTTAACCCGTAATGTTTCGGTCAAAGTTTTATCTTTTTAAGATATTAAATCTTTCTACAGGTTTGATTTTTCGTACTTGAAATTGAACACTTTTTTAACGATGGACCTGAACAAATATTTTAGTGCTTGTTATTTCGGGGTATATATATATATATATATATATATATATATATATATATATATAAATGCAAAGTTTACACACACACACATTGACACACACACACATATGATAGGATAGGGAACAAATAGGAAACGTTTATAAATCTAACATGATTGGCTTTTAATAAGCTTCGTCAGAGAATGAGATATGAAGAAAAGAAAAAGAGAAACAATTCTGGTATTTTTAATTTTTGTTTGTTTTTCATTGGTTAAGCAGACAAAAAGTACGTATTTTGTCTTCTAAAGCAGCGTCCGTGTGTAAATTTAAGTGTATAAGTGTATCATGCTTCTAGTTTGTCTATGGGGGATTCGGCTAATAAAGTATATACGTTTGTGTATGTGTGTGTGTCTAGTAGACATTTTTTATTTTTGTATGGTGATTGTGCGTATTATGATTTGTGACCGTTTTTATGTAACACCGTTTGTCGTGGTGGTAGTAGCAGTAAATAGGTAGACATATTTTAGATTATTTAAGTATGGATTTTATAAAGATTGGTTATTTAATATAATGTTTGACATGTGTTAATAGATGGTAAGTGATTTATCACAATCTCCTCGAAGTATTTCCTACATAAAGAATGTTTTGTTTTTAAATAGGGTGACATTTATAAAAGTTATGGTCAGTTGTGTTCCAGTCTGTTACGCGAAAGTTTAAAGATTTGTTCCAACATTGTACATAGGTGTGAACTTTTTGATTCCTTGATGTCTCGCCAATGTAATTATTTCTCCATTGCAGGCACTTCATTTCATTTAACACGTCATTTTAAGTGGTGTTGGGTCTAATTTTATCATATATATATATATATATATATATATATATATATTAGACCGATTAACAAAATTTAAAGAAAAAAAGCTAACAGAATGATACCAATTTATATTTATATAGATATCAGTGTTTTTCAACTTTTTTTTAAATCACCGCCCCCTTTGGGCACAATCATTTTCGCAACGCCCCCACCTGTCAAATTAAATTTCAAATATTATATTAATCACTTAGGTATTAAGTACAAAAATAATTTTAATATTGTTTTCATTTTTATTAGAAATGCCAATGATTGAAATGCTAAAAAAAAACCTTTTATCTTTTATTAAATACCTTATCTTTGTTTTCAATGCAATGGTTGACTTTGGTGCTTACTGGCTAAGGCTCTTACTCTGGGTTCCATGAAGCTTAGAAGAAATCGTAGATCTCCTTTTGTTATTTCTTTGTGATTCTTTGTCTAGTAAGAAGGTGTGTAACTTCATTGAAAACTTATTCAGTCATATAGCAAGTTGGAAAAGCAATGAAAAAATGTTTGATAGCTTCCCACAGCTTTAGAAACCTCTAAGAAATTCCCTTTTGTAACCAATATTGAATAATTTTTTTTAAATTTAAAAAAAAGTAGATAAATGCCCCCCCGGACCCCGAGTTGCTCCCCCAAATGTAATAAAAACTCCCAGTGCCTCTTTTCAATATTACAAAGTCCACAAGGAGACACTAGCGCCCACATTGGGAAACACTGTTCTATATTAACCTGTTGGCTGAATCGAAGTACGAAGAGATAGAGATTTTAATGTCGGAATTTTCGAACTCGCCTGTGTTCTTTTTCAGCAATACAACGAATAAACAAAAAAGTGGGACTTACTCTTCCCAAGAATGTTGTTGGTTAGAGGTCTCCCTGTGGAAATTATACTATCTGAATAAACCCAAATCCCTGTTTAATCCTTCAATTTTTTAATTTATTTTGAAAATAAATTTCAACCCTGATCTGCGTCTTTCTTCTCGGCTGTTGAATGAAGACCCTAAAAGCAAGCATCTGATGTCATTGACGCTATGAAAAAGATTGTTGAAGTGACAGGGAAATTGTTGTTTCTGATGATTTTTTATGGTTATTGAACCGAAGATGGAATTTTGTTCCAGTTTCTGCAACATAATTTCCTTTTTTGCATTTGTGACAGAAAAGCAAATATATAAGATTTGAACTGTCATCATTCAGAGCCGGTGGTTTGAAAACTACGTGAGTACCAGGGCGTGTAAAATTGCTATCAGTGGTGATATATCTACAGACTTGGCATCAGGATATATTGCAGGTAATATTCCCTTGGTGAGCTGGTGAATATGATGTATACCAGATGATGCTAAGAGTGTGTATAGATTGGGAGGTTGACGCTTAGCGTGAAGTGGATTTTCGCTGAATATTTTTCCATTTGTTTCGTCGAGTTTGTTGAGATATAGGAATATAGATATATTGAATTCTGGAATTATTCTTTTTTGTTTCATAGGTTAGAGGAGTATTTCTGTTTTTTTTTTCGGGGTGGGGGAAGGAGCCTTAATAATTGATTTTTTGATAGTTTTAAGTGGGTAATTCCTATTGTGAAATTAATTGAATAGTTATCCTATGTGTTTTTCGTAATCCTCATTTTTTGAACCGTCACGTTTTATGCGTAAGCATTGGCTATTGATTATTGATTTTGGAGGGTTGACAGCTATTGAAATTTAGGTAATAATGACCATCTGTGGGTTTGGTGTATAGTGTAGTGGAGATGTGGTTATCATTTAGACGTACCAATAAATCTAGAAACGGAATAGATTCGATTGGGAATTTGATGGTGTGATGGAAACTGTTGAGTTGTTTTTTAAGGTCTCGGTGACTGTTCCCTCCGTGTGTCCATATAAAGAAAATATCATCTATGTATCTCTGGTAATGTAGAAGTTCTAGGTGGTAACTATTCAACATATCTCGTTCCAAGGCATCCAGGAATATGTTTGCGTAGCTAAGAGACATTTTCATTCCCATCACTGTGCCTCTGACTTGAAGAAAATAGGGCCCGTTGAATTCGAAATTGTTGTGCGTAAGTGTGAATTGTTTGTATATATATATATATATATATATATATATAGTTAAATTCCCAGATCAATTCTGTGGACAAGACAGATTGGTATAAAATGACAATTGGAAAAAAATCTTAGATTTTTTCAATTCTCATTCTATATATATATATATATATATATATATATATATATATATATATATATATGCATACAGAGTCCACCAAAAAATGAATACCCACTTCAGGGAAGGAAAAACTTGTATTTCGTAGTTTTAGCAAATTGCGATAAGACTGTTTACCGTGGTATGATATTTTCTCGACAAATAGCATTAGCCTCGTGGCTGTAACATCAACAAGTGACGTCTACAACGTGGCAACATGGCGGACGTACGTTTATCGTTTGAGGAACGTATGATTATTTTAAAGTGGTATTTAAAATTTGAGAATGTTACTGAATCCAAAGACAATGGAGCTGTGAGCTGGGAACACAACCTCCAAGACGTTTGACAGTTTCCTTATGTCTGATTAAATTTAGTATTACAATATCTATACAGGTTTTTCCTTTCCTGGAGTCTGTATACATTTTCGGCGGACTCAACTCTCTTTCTCTCTCTCTCTCTCTCTCTCTCTATATATATATATATATATATATATATATATATATATATATATATATATATATATATATATATAAACGTCTTATTGAACTATAAACATAGTTGGTTTGGATTATTATCATTCTCTCTCAACACTCAATTAGCTTTGCAAAAACAAAGATTTACAGCTTAAATACTCGAAACTACATCCACTTAAACCATTGATTACGAAACACTAACATAAATCAGTTAAAAGTTTGTCTGATAACAAAGCTAAAACTATCGCCTTAATTCCCCTCTTAACCCAGTAAGTGAAATTATAAGCAGACAATTGAGCATTGCAGAAAGTCCCAACCGAAGAGTACTTTTTGTTTCGCTTTTACATTGCAATTGTACCTCCCAATAATTAGTCCTTGATATCCTGAGTTTCCATGCCACTTTTTGTTATATCTTTTATCTGTTAAATACATCAGAATTTAGTGTTGTTTTGACAAATTTAAATGACATTGCATAATCACTGAAGAGTATATTTTGAACTATAAGAGGAGCTTTAGCTGAAAATAAAGAGTCTCATTTTGGGTTTATTTGCTATAATGAGCCTTTTCGGTTTACAATGTCGTGCTTTTGGGATTAAACTTTTAATTTATCATCGACAGGTCTAAAAACTTTTTTTTTATTGTAGTATAAAATAATTAAAAATAATAATTAATTAAAAAGTGTGAATAAATAAATATTAAATAGCCTAGGTTTGTCTTATACACTTACGTTTGGGAGAAGTATATTAAAAGGAAGCTAGACGGTTTATTAAAAATTATTTCATTGGTATGTAAAAGTTTATTTAGAATTGGCTCTAAAAAGCACCGCCAGAATTAACTCTCATAGTGGACTGTTGGAATACATTTTTCAAGTTTGTAAAAATATATTAGCCTTGTATTTTTTGTCCAATCAAAAGGCGTAGTTTCCACCCTCTTAAATTTAACATTGAAGTTCGTTTGATTCAATCCCGAGAGTATATAAGAACACAAGTCAGCGGATAACGGGTAGAAGGGATTAGGCGTCACATGTGATAAATGTCGTCTGGCATAGCAGTGACAGGAGAAGTACTTGGACGTTAGATACGAAGCTGGCTGCGGAAATGTTTTCTACTTCCACGTGTGAAAGTCGCCACCAGGGAAAAGGGCAGAAAAGTTTCGGCATTCTTAAAAACTACGTCGGCAAAAACCATTTCACAATAACGTAAAACTTCCCGGAGACTCTCATGGGGAAAAAACAAAAGCCAAAGAAACACGTAGAAGCCATGCAAAAAGCAAATAGAGTGACATTGCAAAAATGTCGTTAAACTTCTGTGAAACTCTCGTGGAAAAACACGAAGGTTTTTTCATTTATTTACTCGGTGGGTACACCTTTTCTTCAAAGAGTAATTTCTTCTTTTTTTTTCAAAGGTTTTCGTATTGCCTTCTTAAGATCTTTTTTCGTAATGTATTGCAAATCTTTTTAGAGAAAATTATTTCTATAATTTTATTGTTATCTTGCCATCTTCATAAAAGGTGCTTAAAAGGAAATTTTTGTACAAGCCATCTTTCGTAAAATTTATACTTTGTCATATTGTTTTATATCTGTAAAATTGTTGTGGTGTCCTCCCTCTAAAGAGTCTACGTTCGACTCTTCCGCCTACTATAAGATTAGTAGGAAAGAAGGGGAACAGTCGACTAGATTGAACGCTGGGTCAACCAACACACACTCACTAGTCGTGTAATACTCTTCTGTTGTACTCACTGTTAATATATATCTGCAACACTTGTTTTGTTATTTCTTTAACCATTTACTTGGTCACAACATCTTGGGGGCCTTCTCTCCTACTAATCTTATAGTAGGCGGAAGAGTCCAACATAGAGTCTTTAGAGGGAGGACACCACAATAATAATAAATGTTTGTACTTTTCAAATTCCAGGTAGTAGTTTCGAGTCTTGCTTGTTACTGCAACTTTTTTTTTTAAATATTCAGGATAAGAGAGTTGACGTGCCCCCTTCTCCAGTCCCTCCTCCCCCAACCAGGAAAAATTCTCTTATAGAAACTTTTGCTCTAACAATTGAGCTAATATAGCTTTTGGTATTATAAAAAAGTATTTGCAAACATGACAAGTAAATGAAACGAAACAAACCATTATATTACAACATGGTGACAGTAGTGAGAGGATTTAACTTAAATTAAACTTAATAATAGATTTTGTTGATTAACCGATAGACAATGCAATATCATCATCATCATCATCATCATCATCATCAACCACAACTTGTTGATTTTTCTTGGTGAGGAGCACCAACAGCTATCTGTCATGACCCTTTCGACTCTTCACGAATGATTGTGACTTTATCTACTAACAAGAACATATAGCTTATTACTTTTTTAATCTTTTCACTCCAAGCAAGGCGATAATGCCACTAAGATACAAGGGGTTAAGGGAGTGAAAGAGAATGAGAATTTAGTAAGAAGAAAGGTTAATAAAAAGACAGGTCTTCTTCAGGAAGGAAAAAAAATGGCGATTAATGTTGCATTTAAATTTATGAAAATCGTAGGTGTCAGGGAAACATGAAAACGGAAGAGAGTTGCACGAGCGATAAGTGCGAGAAAAGTAAACTATTAGAATAGAACTTACGGCTATTTCTATTTTAAAATAATACTTTCACAAAAACAAAATTCTTTAAGATGGGAACAAATTTTTCACCTTTTTATTAAAAATCATGAATTATAATTGTATTTGACGACGCTAGTCACTATAGCATTGATCTTATAACAAATTCTTTGCTTTCGTCTTTCATCTCGGCTACAAACGAGAGAGTGTATACGTAATAAACCCTATTTCCAACACAATTACCTACCCAAGTAGATATCATATTAAAACACGCCAAAACTTTATTTTCTACCCAATAACAGACGATACTTACAAACATGCCAAAATGAATCGACAATACAACACAAACTGTTTAAACCGAAGTGCCTGTTGGTTACAAATTAACATCACCATGTGAAATATTCGACCAATCAGAGAAAACTAAAACCCTTTTTTTCTCGAGCCTACTAAAACGTGGTTACATAGCTTTTTCCTTTTCCCCAGCAAATGCTGTAAGAAACATATGTAGGCGACTTCAAATGAATCATTTCCAACAACAACAGCTCGACCGGTCAGTGAATCTTTGCTGACGATCAAATCTCTTCATAAAACACAGATTTTTTTCTGTGGACCAACTACCCAATGACTTTAACTCAACTAAAGACTATTTTTACTCCTTTTTAACTCTTTTGAATTCTTTGTACAGATGTTTGTAAATACAAATGTTTTATTTAACAGGCATACCCTAGTTTTCTTTATTTTAATTTTATTATTATTTGGAATTCGGACATCCGGATTTTTAATATATAAAAAAAAAAACCTGGACGACAACATTTCCTACAACCGTACCTGTTAACTATTTGGTAGAGATAATGAAGAAGTTATGAATATAGAACATTTCTGAACTCGATTTTGTTTTTTGCTTCGGAAAAGAATTACATTAATAAATCTTTCTTATCATATTTATCAGCATTTAATCAATGTGAATAGAGGCAAAGGCATAAGTTTCCGTGGCAGAGAGGCTGTTGCTATTGTGGGGCCATAAATATTTGATATACAGATGACAAAGTCTTGATTGCAGACGCATAAAGAAAACTACAAGAAAAGCGAGAAGAAAGGACTAAACATCAATTGCACGAAGTCTGAATGCCTGGTTGTTAGCAAAAGGGACATCCCAACATGCAAATTACAAAATGGAGTTGCCCAAATCAAACAGGTGCAACAATTTAGATATCTTTCTTTTTATGTGCCATGTCCTTTCAGGACGTTGGCGATCATGGCTCGCCACCTCCCTCTATCCCTTGCAGCTCTCAACATGTTCCTTCCCTCTGATTCCTTCCCCAGACCACTTGTTTAAGCCCGCCAGGTATGCAATGCGATGTCTACCCTTGTCTTTCTTTCCTTCTATTCGACCCGTGAGTATCATATTCTCTAGGCCCTCCTTCCAGAAACTTCAGCTGTCTCTTCCTGATATTAAGTATAAGCCTCCTCCTTGTTTGCAACCTCTCCAAGTCCTCATTGTTGCTCACACGCTCGGTCCATGATATCCTCATCTGGGAAGCGTATTAACTGCGGACGGAAAGTGCGACACGGAAATCGGAAGGCCCATTGGGATAGCGAAAGATGTTTTTCAAAAGTTGAGCAAAGTATTAAGAAACAGAAAAATATCATTACAACAAAGAAAAGAGTACTGAACTTTTATGTAATACCAGTCAGTCAGTTATGTGCCATGCGTGATAAACGCTTAGACGATCATGTATCTTTCGATACATGACCGATGAGGCAGATTTTTTCCCGCAGTAGGTTGCCATTAATTTATGCCGTAGACCAGTTGCCACCCAAGGCTATAGAACCCGGTCTGTCCTGCTATTTACCCATAGCTGGGGAGTGGGGAGAAGAAGAGAATTCATACCTTTCTCAAAGGTATTAGCACGTAAGTGAATGTAATGGATTCGATTAGAATTCGAACTCGGCTCTCCGATTCCTCAATCCGAGCCTCTATCCATTACTCCACCGTACCTACTCCTATTTTTGTCTTCCCTGCTAGGGAGACTGGACTGACTCCTGGAAGCACTGTAAACCCGTGGAAAATGCAGAGCAAGCCCCTAATTCTTCGCTATGTTCCAAAAATCAGTTCAATATCGAAGTCCTACTTGGGGGACGTATCAGATATTAAGCTAAGAACAGACACTACACTTTAATCTTAGAGAAATGTGTTTCTACAGAAAGATGCTGAGAATATCATAGACTGAACATGTGAGTAACGACAGAGCTCTAGAGACAATGGTAGCAAAAATAACCCTTATACTTAACATCAGAAAGATACAACCGAGGCACTTAATGGGGAAAGAAGGCTTCGAAAATTAGATATTCAAAGGACAGAAGAAAACGAGAGACAATGGAAAGCAACGCAAAACCTTCCAAGTGAGCTTGAGTAAATGGATGACGGAACAGGATTTGGGAGAGATGGCAAAATGATAACAGTTATGAAGACCTACAAAGTACAGGAAATTGTGGAGAGCCATGATCGCCAAAGCCCTGAAGAAAAAGATAAACCCTTTTCGTATTGGTGATTTTGTGAGCGTAGCTTAGATGTGGCGAAAAGCCGAAAGTAAAGAGAATTTCAGAATTACCAAGAAACGATTTCATTCGCATAAAAGAATAATCAAATTTTTCTAAAATTTACTCTGGGAATAAATGACTCTACAGCAAGTTACATTTATGCTATATTTTCCTTTAGATAGCGTCTTAATGTCTTCAAATTTATTCATTATACTAAATTTAATAAAAGCGTATACAATGAAAAATTGTATTCTGAAACTATTGGTTATATAAAGTTAAAGAAAATATATTTTTAAACATGAATACAAAATTCTTGATTATTGCACTGCTGGTCTTCTGTATTCTTTTAGGTTTGATTTTTACTTTTTCGCGCGCTTTTTCAGACAGGGGTGAAATTACAGTATTTTTATTTTGTCTTTTGATCTCACACGATTACCGTGCGTAAATAGAAGTTTTTTTTCATTTTATTAATAAAAGGTAAACATTTTTTTTTAGAAAACCCAGTTAATTAAACCTTTAAAAGACTTCGAAATACATCTCTAGAACAAATATTGGATTTTAAAGAGAATTTTAAATTTATTTACATTTTTCGTATACAACGGTTGTTCAATGATTAGACGAGTGACGAAAAAATGTACCAATGCTTTAAAAAATGCTTATAAAATGCATCTATATCCGGAAATTAATTTTTCTTTTAATTGTGACTAGTTTCAGGTCATTATCTTTCGAAGCAAACCGAAATCTAAGTTCAAAAAATGTATTTAAATATTTTAAAAGGCGTTTGTCGTTCATTTTCTTTTTTAGAAAGTCCGTGACGGTACCTTCTAACAAAGAAAGAAAGAAGCAAGCAAACAAACAAACAAACGAAAGAAAACAAAGCAAACAAAAGAAAATGAAACAAAGAGGAGAAAGTGACAGAAATGCGTGTTGAGGAAAGTTGCAGAAAACAGAGAAGGGAAAAAGAAAATGAAAGTGATATGAAAAAAAAGAAAAAAAAGTAGTAATAAAGAGTGAGTTGGAGCCAAATACAAGCAGAAAGAGAAGGAGAGGCTGAAATGCTAGAAATGAGAAAAATGTGATGCAAGGTTAACAAAAAGGGCTCGATGAGAAGGTAAAATGGATTAAGAATATGAGAAACAGATGGAGAAAGCGAAAGTGAAAAGAAAGAAATATGGGAAAGAAGTAGGAAAGGGGAGGGAAAGAAAAACAAGGATGATTAATTCAATGATTGAAAGATTCGACCCTATAAACGGGGGAGAGTAAGTAAAATATGTAAAGAGAGAGAAAGATAAAGAATACTGAGAAAAGTGAAAGAAGAAGAAGTAGAAGAAGAAGAAGGAGAAGAAAAAAAAGAAGAAACGAAAGAAAGAAAGAAGGAACCAAGATGCATACAAGAAACCATCCTCTTCGAAATTAACCATAATTTCACATCCTCTAAGTTTAGATTTTATCATTGGTTACGTTTTTTTTGTTGTTGAAATTATAAAAGTCCTAACTCCAAGTTCATGAAACGCGTGCCACGTGAAATTTTCTTTTCTAAACTTGGCAATAAAACAAAAGTTGTATCTGTCGTTCTCTTGCCAGGCACACTATCTACGTTTCTTTTGCTTCTTATTCATTGAACGTAGATTCTTACCTAGCAACACCAATGCTAGAGAAATGCCAAAGTCGTAAAGAGGCAGGGAGGAAAACTAACCACACCTAAAATAAGCTGCGAGTGATCAGATACGTAGCTAAAGATGTGGTAGGTAAGTGGTTTTGTTATCGTCCTGTTAGTGGGGTTACCTGTATTAGAGACTAAAAAAAGCATTCTTTTTTTCTATTATTATTATTACTGAACATCGAATGCACTCTCGAAAAAATGAAAGCACAAAATAAAATGTTAACGCACGGACACATGCACAAAAATACGAGTGTGTGTGTGTGTGTCTGTGTATGTGCGCGTGTGTGTCTGTGTGTATGTGTGTGTGCGCGCGCACGCGTGCGTTTTTTTCTTCTTTTTGGCCGAAGAAGCGTTCAATAAAGTTTTACAAGGCACGGAATATAAATAGGTTTCAGAACTATCATTATTGTCTTGCCAAACGAAAAAGCAATAACGAACCCCATTCGCTTCACTGAATCCGTATTGGTAGAAAGAAAGAAAGAAAGAAAGAAAGAAAGAAAGAAAGAAAGAAAGAAAGAAAGAAAGAAAACAATGTTTGATACTTGTCGAAACTTAAGGTCTGGTCTCATCTGATCAAAACTTTTCTTGTATCAATTCTCTGTTCATTGACTCATTCACTTCAAACTTGAATCTCATATAATAAAAATTTAACTTTTCCAAAATGAAAAAAGAAAACATTTTCTCACCTTTTTGCACACCTGAGATTTCTCAGGCAATTCCGAAAGAAAAAAAGAGTCTTGGCTTATCGGATTATAACCATTATAATCATAATTCTTTTGGTAACCAGTGATACACATTGCCCCGAGTTCAAAGTATAACGCAGTCGTCCATTTGGGGGCAAGTTTTTCTGTCCATTATTTCAGCTTACGCGTAAGTGACGCGAAATGTATCTACAAGTCGTAATTACTTTGTATCATCAGCAGCAAGTACATGCTGTAGTAGTTGCAGTAGCTTATACTTACTTGTAAGTACTACAACTACTGCTGCTATTCGTGAAAGCGATACCTGGGTAAGTACGGTAGCGGTCGGGTCGTTTATCCGGATGTATAGTTTTCCAGGCGATAAAAATACAGAAGAAACGGCGGTAAATGAAGACACTCCTGCCTTTAAGGGAACAAATAATGGCACAAAGTGAGATTGATTTACACGAGGAAATATTTTTTTCTATCGACGTTAATTTAATCACGTGTAAAATTGATGCCAAGTAAAAGTCAGGTGTGTTGTTTATGCCAACGAATGTTATCAGTTCCCCGTTTTACTTTAGTTATGTGAAGTCTTTTTTTTACAGATAGGTTGTGTGTAGCACTCGCAGATTCAAATGAGGACTAGTGGTCGATATGTCAGAGTTTTCATCCTGAAAAGACAGACGCTTCAACAGAAAAAAAAAGGAGAAAGAGAAAGAGAAAGAAAAAAATAAGGTGGGCATGAAATAGAGATTATAATAGGAAGAGAGTGAATGAGAGGAAAATTTTCAGACAGAAAATGCAAAAATTCTCATTATCCAATAAGTAATATATTTTTTTTCAATATTGCATAGATAAATCTTAAAAAAATATACATTTTTCATTTTATCCTTTGCCGCCATCATTGCCTTAAAAATAAAATTCATTAGTTCATAAGTTTATTTTAGCATCTGTATCATCATGATTTAAAGGACCTGTTGGATGCCTCCTGGGAATGTTCAGAATGCAATTTTGTTTACGTATTTTTGGGTGGGGTCTTATTTTCTAGTTAGCATCATGCTTTTAGTATTTGTGCTTTCTTTGAGTAAAAAGACCTGTTTTGTGTTTGCTATATATAAAGAGTAACAAAGCCTATTTTAGAGTTTCCTCAAAAGATAGAAATTATGGCAAAACAATCCTCAAATATTTTGAAATGTTTTTCGAAGACATGTTTATAATCGTAGCCGATTTAATAAAACCATTGTATAATAGTTTATGTTTACAGTTTATTTAGCACATCTTTAGCATCTTGCAGGTTATTCATCACATCTTTAGCATCTTATTTAACATCTTGTCCACAAATATTAGTTGAAACAATCCAGTCATTATATATATATATATATATATATATATATATATATATATATATATATATTATTTTTTCGCTACACAGTTCTAATTAATTGATTTAAAATATTTTTTTTTCATCCTCAAGCTTTTGGACAACAGTTCTAAAGGCCATGTTTCAAAAATGGAAGAAATCTAAAGACATTCAATTTAATTTGCAATTAAATTAAAGACATTTGTTCCATTTCATCCTCAAGCGAATTTTGGATATAACTGTTAGAATTACAGGGTTTTTAAAGGCACATGAAAAAATCATAATTCAGGTTTCCAAGGATACAGAGAAATCTATTCATCCAGACATAGTGTCTTTATACAGGATTCGAATATATATGACGGTTCCGTATAGGATGCAGGTTCGAATCCTGTCAAAGAAATAACATTTACCGGCGAATATTTTTTATGAAAATTTCTCGGACATTCAGGCCGGTAAATGTTATTTAATACTGTTTATCATAAACAGAGCATTTGCTTAAATACTTGTATCTATAAAATAACAACGTTAAACATAAAAATGTCTTTAATAAATAAATTGTCGGACCTTGTCCATTTCTTAATATATATATATATATATATATATATATATATATATTATAGTAAAAAAAGAAAGAACAATATGATATATAATCCAGTGTTCTTCTTTATTTTTACAAAACAGTGCTCAATGTACATTTACAGAGCATAAATATTATAAATTAACTGATTTAAAAAATATGGTTTCATCGCTACCCAGGAATTACGATGTTTCAAAAACAGAAACTAAAAACTTCAAATTCCATTATATAATTAAATTAAAAGCATTAGTTCTGTTTCATCTTCAAGCGAATTTTGTAATAACTTATTTTGAAATTTACTGACTTATAAAAGCACATACATTCATAATTTTTGTTTCCAAGGACACAGAGAAATCCAATCATTTAGACAGGGGCGGTAGAGTGTTCTTTTTTATTAACTATTATTGTATCAATTTTAAGTTAACGTTCGAAAAGCGGTTAAGTCTAGGTAGGGTAGTGGTGCCTTTTTCAACGAATTATGACATCCGTTCAACGCATGTCGTCTGGTTTTATATATACGTAAAAGCTTACATTACATTTGAAACTGGGGAAAATACTGCATATAAAACTAAAAGTAGTATTCAACAGGCTAAAACAGTTGATTGTTAAATTCTGTTTTAACGTTTTTGGAAATTTTAATCGTTTTTTTATTATTTTATTTTATCGAAAGCAAAAATTAATACATATTTTTAGAGACATAGACACAGGCCATTAAGAAGTACTGTTTTAATTCTTCCTTTCCATTCGCTGTAAAAAAAATAATTAAAAAATCCGCGTTGCTCGTAAATCAAACTCATTGTTTTGAGGACCATTGAAACGTGTGCTAACATAAATGTTATGCTGACAATAAAATGTACCAAATTTGGATTTTTCGTTTAAATTTTAATTATTGCTTGTAAAACTATTTAATATCGAGTTAAAAAACGATGGAATATTTTGCCTTTAAATCCTTTGACTTCATATAAGCCTGTATGGCTTGTATTGTACACGTTTGACCCATTATCAGTAGCCGCTTTTGATGTTTTTACTAAAGCCGCAATGCTATCGAACAATTATTGAAAACTAATGCCTATTATTACATGTTATTTCGGAAGCTTTCAAACAAGACATCAAGGTCACGAGAAAGACTTCCAGCTATTACATATCATTATATAGAAAGTAGATTCATTGAATTTCGTTGGATAGAAATTAAATAAACTATCCCTTTTGACCAATCAGGAACCTTCTTAATTTCACTGTAATAATGTCTATGATATATATATATATATATATATATATATATATATATATATATATAATAGACAAGAGGAAAACTTATCTTAGCCGAAGCGTTTCGTCGTTCTTTTGTAACAAGTATTTATATACATATATTAATCCAAACCATAGAAATTTGCATTAAAAATTATTCAAACGTATCACTTTCATTTATTTGAAATTGAATTATGTCACTTTGTGTCCTCCACAACTTATATATATATATATATATATATATATATATATATATATATATATATATATATTCTTTTTAAACTATTAATAAAACTTTCCCTGTTCATCATTCCCTGACTTTTCAGCTAACCTAATGCATAAGTATAAACGTTCCTATAACTAAAATTTTTGAAAAACCTATATATAACAATTTTACTTTTGTATATAAATACTTCTTACAAAATAAAATCTTCGCATTTCGTCTCAGCGGACGAAATACGTCGGTTAAGATAAGTTTTCCTTTTGTCTTCATTCATACTATCCTTTTACAGATATACTCTATATGAAATTTTTACACACACACACACACACACACACATATATATATATATATGTTAAAAGACGTTTAATTTTACTGTAAGTTACAACCTTTCCCTTTTTTTATTTTTCATTATTTCTTATTTTATTTTATTCTGTTAATTTATGTTGTGCCTATAAATTTTTCAGGTCCTACTTATCTTAAATACAATTTTTTTTATAGTTTCTAGGTCCATTCATTTTTATATACGTCTTTTTTTTTTAAAAAAAAAGAAAGAAAGTAATCCACCTTATGTTTAATATAAAATAATAATCCCAACTTTAAATAAAAATTAATATTTTTCATATGTATATGAACTGAACTGCCAAAACAGGAAAGCTTACTTTTACAACTCGTTTATTTCTTACAGGAACTTCATGAAAAGCCAAATGCAAAATATCTCCAATTTTATAAGTTCAATTTATTAAAATTTTTTGTAAGATACATTCATGAATCTCTTTTGTCATATATATATATATATATATATATATATATATATATATATATATATATATTCTTTAAACTATTAATAAAACTTTCCCTGTTCATCATATTTAACGAAATATGTTTAAAAGAAAGTTTGCTTCCCAAATATACATTAATATACACATTTAGTACTATATATAATCTAAAGTATGGGAGAAGAGTGATAAATATAGGATATCGATCGTTTTTAGATATAGACTGTATGAATATAGTAATCAACATTGCAATTTGACAGTCAATTTTACGCTTCAAGCGATCTTCAAAAGATCGCCTTCAGGTAGCTTGAAGCGTGAAACCGAAAAATACCAGACGGTGCTCATTCCTATGTCCATAGTCTATCTATCTGCACACACATATATATATATATATATATATAGATGTGTGTGTGTGTGTGCGTGTGTGTGCGTGTGTGCGTGTGTTTAACTTAAAAGCTGAACTATCGGGCGTCATTTAAGCTAGCTCCTGCGGAGGGCTCTTAATTGGGCCTTCATGCCAATAGGTAGGGAGGGGTAGATGCGATAGGCAACAATGAACTATAGAAGAACTCAAAATTGATCGCTGCATTTAAGTATTGCGTTAATATTTAAGCTTACCTTTTAAAAGTTTAACGATAATTCTTCTGTCGCCACTTAATTTAATGTACGTAGGTCTTTACTTTCCTTAAAAAGAATTATTTTTATATCATGGGTGACTTTCGCTGGATTTCACAATTAAATTTACATTATCCTCAAATTTATTTCCAACTTATAAAAATTGTTATCGTACAAAAAGATCAACCACAAAAAATAACGTAAAAAATCGCCGAAGACAATTGCAGTAATGAAAACTTGGGAATCCAAAATTTCAGGATTGTGGGTTCGAATACAGCCCGATATGTTTTTATTTACTCGCAGAGTCGGCCTGATTCCAAAATGGTATGTTATCGTGGGCTACGACTTCTAGGAGTAAAGTTTAAAAAGTGTGACACAGTGGCACACTGAAATTCACATTTATATATATATATATATATATATATATATATATATATATATATATGTGTGTGTGTGTGTGTGTGTGTGTGTGTGTGTGTGTGTGTGTGTAAGATATGCCATATTTATGAGTAAAAGTGTTCAATATCCGGAATAGAACTTGTGTGAGTATAAGAGTGGACACTGAGGTTAACACCGAGTGGCAACAGCCTGTTTCATGCTTGAACGCAATCTTCAGGTCAAACATGAAACAGACTGTCGCTACCCTGTGTTGACCTTCTTAAACCCATTTGTTAACAGTGTGCGTTTTTGTGAAAATCCTTTGTCGTTGGTTTGGATCGGAAGGTAAGTAGATTTCGTTATAAAATATTTTAGATGTTTTAATTTTGACAAGTCGGTGCGCCTAATATAAGTTAATTTAAGGCTAAGGCTGTCATGCTCCACTCCCATCAGGCCTGTGAAAATAGGCCGCGTATAGTCATTTGTCATTTCATGGTTATTCTAGACAGCTATTTCAGATTTCAAATTTAATGCATATTCATTGGATGTTCAATTAATCATCATGCATTTTTAAACGACTTTCGCTTTTTTCTATAAAAAACAATTATGATAATTCGTGGTAAATTTTAAAAGAATAATACTTGATGTTAAGAATAGTAAAGAAAACAACTGTACAGAGCTCTGGTAAAAATATATACTGAGACATTAAGTTTGTAAGTCCCAAAAGTTCACACACTGATGTCCTCAAGGGCCCATGGCCCAGTGGATAAAGGCGTTGGTTGTATCCAGTGACTTGACCCAAAGAGTTCAATAATGAACAGAAACTTGAGTTGAGTTAAAAAGCCGTATAACTGAGACATCCGGAAGAGGCATAACGCGTGGAACTAGAACACTCTACCCTGGTGGACGAAATAAAGTGTTCAGTTCGAAATTCCAATCACCTGAAGAAGGCCGGAGCGTACAACGACCGAAACGTCGTGAATATGGCTAGAAAGATAAGGATAACAGTTCGAACAATGTAAATAATGCAAAAGAGTTTATTTTATTTGCATTATATCCACCTTGCTACAAATTCATTGATTATTGCAAAGCCAGAACATCAAAATAAGGTTTTGTTCAATTTCTCGACTTCTAACAACCGACTTCGTGTCAAACCAGTTCCTATTTGTTGTTTTGGAGATGTTTCTCCATTAGTCTCATTACAACTTATTTCAGTGGCTTTTTAGACATCTCTAACCTATATCTATGGCGAGTATATACAAATCATTCGAAAAATTTTCTTATAACTCTGTTTTAAAAACTTTTCGACATTACTTCTTTTTTTCTTTTTATGTGCCGTGTCCTTTCAGGACGTAGGCGATCATGGCTCTCCACTTCGCCCTATCTCTTGTGGCTCTCAATAGGTTTCGTCCTTCTACCACCTCCCCTAGACCATGTTCTGTCATCCACTTACTCAAGCCTACCAGGTATGTCATGCGTTGCTTTCCCTTGTCTCTCTTTCCTTCTATTCGACCTGTGAGTATCAGATTCTCCAGGCTCTCCTTTCTCTTTACGTGTCCCTGAAACTTTAATTGCCGCTTCCTAATGTTAAGTATAAACCTTCTCCTTGTTTGTAACCTCTCTAAGACCTCATCGTTGCTCACATACTCGGTCCATGATATCCTTAGCATCCTTCTGTAGAACCACATCTCCGTCGCTTCGAGTCTGTTCTTCATCTTTGAGGAGACCGCCCAACATTCGCTGCCGTAAAGGAGGACAGATATCACGTAGCAGCTCAATACTCTTTTCTTTGTTACCAAAGAAATCCTTCAACATTGCATTGCTCTGTAAAGCCATTACTTACCAAGTATTGACATTTTTTAAGTTCTCCAGCATTTGTTATTGCAAGCCTGTAGAACTGATACATATTAAAATGTCCTTTCAATTAATTTAGTTTGATTCTCTCTTATAGACATTTACAGGCTACACTTGCAATAATCACTTTATGAGGTGTGTCCTTTCAGGTCTTTGGTGATCGTGGCTCTCCACAATTTTCTGTCCTTTGTAGCTCGTAATAAATGTTATCATTTTGTTATCTATCCTAAACCCTGGTCCACCATCCATTAACTCAAGCTCGCTAGGTAGGTCATACATTGCTTTCTTCTGTTTCTCTTACCTTCAATCTGTCTTGTGAGTATCAAATTTTCAGAGCCCTCTTTCCTCATTATGTGCCTTAGAAATTTCAACTGTCTCTTCCTGATGTTAAGTATAAATGTCCTTTTTATTTCCATTGTCTCTAGAACTTCATCATGTTCGGTCCATGGTATTCTCAGCATTCGTCTGTAAAACCCCATTTCTATTGCATCAAGTGTCTTCTCCATCGCCGAGGAAATTATTCACCATTCACTGCCATATAGGAGGATTGATATTGCGTAACAGTTCAGTATTCTTTTCTTTGTTTGTGACGACGTTCCCCGCTCGTTCGTCACTGCAAAACTTGATGACATCCAAGGTCGGTTATATGCGTATACACCCGGCTAGCTATGTTCACGGGTTTGGCAACTTGACCGTGATCGAATTCAGCAGAGAATAACGACAATTGATTTTCAAGACACTGGTTGGCAAATAGCAACAATACGATTTCTCACTTCACCGTGGCATTGTCTTCATTTGGCTGGTCGAGGTGGTGAACAGCTATTTCTCTAACTGCACGCTGGTCCCTTCCTCTTCTCTGACTGTCGGTCCCTTCCTCACTTGCCGCTGGTCACTTACTTACTTATTTCCTGCCTCCTCTCTCTCTGTCCCTTTGTGTTCCGGAACAAGTGACTATCGATGCAGCTTTTTGGGTGTTCAACTTCTTCAAAGGACTACTTTTATGATTATCTAAAATCATTGACAAAATTTTATGTTTGCCAATTCAAAGGCCTGTTGCAGAGAGAAATCCAGAATACTCAGGACACTTTAGTTGACTCAAAGATAGAATACAGACGAATTTCCTAAAAAACTCAGATAATTATGTGGACTTAAAAGGAAAAGGCATTTATCTACTTCTATCCTAAGGATGTGTGAGAAATCTAATTGTTACATATTTCTAATATATATTTCTTTGTTTCTTAATACTTAGATTAGCTTTTAGAAGACATCTTTAGTTATCAAAATACGGCTTTGGATTTCGGTGTCGCACTTTCTGTCCTCTGTTAAAACGCTTCCCCGATATTTAAATTGTTGTATTTGTTTGATTTCGGCATCTCCAATATGTAATTTGCATGTTAGGCTGTTCTCTTTGAAGATTTTTTTTTTTATCTCCCTGGGAAATCAATCACTAGCGAGCGCTGTTGCCAAATAATGAAAATAGCTATCACCTAAATGTTGGTTTGTTCCATAAAAGCTAATGAAAGTTTCACATATCATTATAACCGAATATTAGTTATTTTAATTTTTGTTTTCTTATAATTGTCGGACTAATACGCAGTCTTATATCTAGTTAAGCATTCTTAGGTTTTTAAAAAACATGCAAAACTTTAGATATTGTAATAAACGTTAAGTTAATTGAAATATGTCCTTTCGCCGCCTGTTTTGCAAAACTTTACCGAATTTACATCTTATATATTCTTTTAACCAAATATACGAAAAATGCTATGAATAAAGAGTCTGAATGTGAAAAATAGCAAACACTAAAAATCGATGAAATAATATCCTTAAACATTTATTTATTTCGATATTTTAGCCTATACAAACTCACCAATTTTGCAAAGGAATAAAGTTGTGGACAAACCAAAAAATGAAGCACTTTAACAGAATTATTTATATTTAAAATCACTATTAACAGAATGGTATAATTTGAAACAGAAATTTCTGATGAGCTTTCTTTTTCAGTACCTCCACTTTATGAATTTAAGCGTACTAGATTGTCAGATATCATAATTTCACTGTTTAAATTGCTAGATATAACCGTAAGTTCTACATTAAAAGGTTCTTCTCTCACACTTCTTGCTTGTGGAACTCTCTTCCGGCTTCTTTACTTTCCAGTCAATTGTCATCATCTATCTTAATTCCTGTTTTTTTTTTATTGTTGTCTCTCAATAATTTTTATGCTTAGATTCTTTTACATTCAGTACCAATCAACTTGCGTCTTAGTGGCTTTATCGCCTTAGTACCTTGTATTTATTCTTGTTTGGGAACCCCCTTAAGCCGTTATAAAATAATTGGTGACTCCGACGTGATTATCTCAACTAAAGAGAGATAATCACTTTTTGTTCCTACCATTATGAGTTGCAGTGATTTGATCTTTCACTTTTTAAAGATCGTCTACAAGTGCCCCAAGAATTTCTATGTATTTAGAACCTCTATTTACACAAAGTTGACAAATTCCTTTCTGTAGGAAGAGGACATAAAGTTTGTCATATGTCCTTATTTATATTGCGAAAAATTCACATTTTATTTTTGAGAGCATTTATTTTTTTAAACAGTAAAAATGTACATTCAATCTTACACTGGCATCATTTTTATCATCAGGATTGGCGAAACGGTCATTTTATTAAATTGCCTTTTTGTACGATTTCCAAAGTCATTTCATTATATTAATTTCCTCTAAATAAAACTTGGGCAATAAGTGTCTTTAAAAGATTATAATTAAAACATTCGCATGTAAAATATATTTGAAAATTTTTAAATGTTATGAATATGTTTTCTCTATGACAATCATTTGTGTCTAAAACAGATATTCTTTCAACTTCACTAAGACATGTATGTATATGGACTATGAACAGTTTCAAAACTGAATATCGAATTTAAATATATTAAAACTGCTTGAATAGATTTTTTTTAGAAAAACCTTCGTGCAAAACTCTAAAACTATTGTAGGGAAATTATAACTAAATTATAACCCATATAATAATGGAGTAAATAATTACAATTATAAAGACAAAAATACTGGTAAAAATAAAGCAGCAAAACGTGGAAGCAACAAAACGAGTATTATTTATTATCTGGTTGTTAAGTGATGTTGGAGACAAAAGAGACAGCAATACTGGAGACAAAAGAGACAGCAATACTGGAGACAAAAGAGACAGCAATACTGGAGACAAAAGAGACAGCAATACTGATTAAAATTATGAGTCTCGGGTCAAATGTAGATTAAATATGGATCTGAATCCGACAAAATGATAAGATAAATAATAAGTAATGTATATACAACTTCCCTCGTATGTGTTGGCTTTTTTTTTTTTTTTTGAATAGATATATATATAATCGGTGTCAAAGTGTCTGGGGTTTTCTTATCTCGAATTTTGTTGAGTGCTAAGTGAGAAATGTTACTTTTATGATTTGAAAAACGAAAAGCAGCAGAAATTTTCGTTGACGCACATGTTCACAGTCTGACCGTGTTGACTGCCTGTCCAATAGTGAGAATGTCATGTGTTTGCGTGTATAGAGAAGAAAAGTCAGGCCGATTCTCATTGGTTTATAAAGAGTGAATTAATGATAATCATAATTATTTCCGACAGTATAATTAATTTTTTATTTATGTATTTCTTTATGGCCAAAACACTGTAAGATAGAAAACGTAATGTTGTCAAAATTAATATGCAATGTAGCAATGAAAATAGCTTTTATGAATTTAATAACGATTTTAAATGATTTTTCCTATCCCATACTTTTTAAATATTTACGTGAAGCTTCTAAAATATAAAATAAATTATTTTTCTTTTTTTTCTAAAAACAGCTTTCGAAATTTAAAAGTAATAAAAATGTACTAAATGCTTGTTATATAATAATTATGTATTTAGAATCGAAATGACTTATTCATAATGCAAAGAAATGGAAAATACGCAAGAAAACAATATTTTTAATTATTTTTGCAGGCAAATTTCAGAATGTTTTGTATGTGTTACATACAAACAAGATAATGTAGAAAAATACGAATACGGTGCAGGGGAGATAAATTAGAAAGTGAGAGTTATTTCCCTTGAAATCAAATTATTTTTCAATAGTCACTAAAACTAAATTTGATGCCATTTCAAATTTTACACTGCATATGTTAAACATACATATAGAACAATTTTAATGCTAAAACCAAAGGAGATAAATAATATCAATATCTAAAATTTAATTTCGTGAACTGAATTTGTTTGAAATAAATTAAGCACTACAAAAAAATAAATAAATAAACAAAAAAAACAAACACGAGTCCGGAATTGTTAGACGATATCAGTCGTCCTATAATGGCAGTAAATGGTGGAAAATCTCTTCCCAGATGAAGAAGAGACTTGAAGCAACAGAAATGTAGTTCTACAGGAGGATACTGAGAATGATATGGGTCGAACATGTAAGCAACGACGAAGTTTTATAGAAAATGGAAACGAAAAAAACTCTTGTATTTAGCATCAGAAAGAGACAGTTGAAATTTCTAGGGCACATAATGAGGAAAGAAGACTTGGAAACTTTGTGACACGCATGGCAGATTGAAGGTAAGAAGTACAAAGGAAAACAAAACGTAACCTACCGAGAGAGCTTGAGCAGAACAGGGTTTAAGAGAGAGAAAAAAACAAGAGAGAATTTCTTAATCGCTACAATGGGCATGAAATTGTGGACAACCATATTGGCTAAAGTTATGAAGGAACACGACACATAAAAGATGAAGAAGAAGAAGAAGAAGGTTTTAAAAATCAGACGATGCTCTTTCACAATTTTTAGCGTATTATTTCTTTGTTACCGTGAAGTTCCTGCGTGTGTATCAGACAGGAAGCAAAGCAACAGCGAAAAGAAAAATAATGCAAAATGTAATCCGTTAATTGAAAGGTGCAGATTGTGCAGCATTGTATATGAAGTAACTCTTTACAACGGAAACAGTTCAATTATACATGGCAAAACTTATTTCAATTACTTTTAGAGGTAAGAGCAGTATTCAACTGTATTTTTGTCTCACTTTGAATGGAATGTCAAATATCAAGGCTGGCAAAAATTAAACCAGTTACAAAGAAAGGGTAGGGGGGGAGTTTCCCGCACATTTATAAAAAAGTTGTGCTAGTAATTGTGTTGTAGGGATGCAAAGAGCGATGATCTCTCTCTGGTTGAGACGTAGTCATGAGGGTCGCGTGACTGCCAACAACTGACGTCAGTTCATACTGTCTAGAGTCGGTGGCTATTTATTCTGCCCTGACGCAAGACGTGTCTGCCCAGACAAATTATTATTTGTCACTCTCTGGAGGTAAGACGGGTATACCCAGGCCAGTTGCGATGTAGACCGCGCAGAAGACGGACGTCACAAGCCCACAACAGTAGGACATACAAAGAAAACCACATGGTCTCACCAGGTACACAGGAGACACCACCTGCCTGTCCGTTTTCCCTTTAGGAAATATTTTCGTCCCTTCCACACTGCTTGTTGTATACATGTTATACTTTCTCTGTGAGTGACAAGTTTGTGATAAGTATTGTCACGTAGCCACGATTTCATTAACCACATCGACGTTAGGCTAAAAAGCACCCAAAAGTAAAATCTTAAATTCTAGTCGAAAATTAGTTAGATATAAAAGAAAAATAAATAAATAAATAAAAATAGAAATTTAATCCAATGCTTTCGACTTGCGAGCGAATATGTTCCATGATCAGCCATACCCTCCTCTTCTCTTAACAAATTCTTTCCCTCTTTATCTACTCTTCCACCCACGAGCCAAGGGCCCGTGAACTTTGAAGTGACCCGACGCGAGAATGACCTGGTTCCAAGATTTCGCAGCTATCAGGCGTTTGACCATGAGTGAATTCAAGGCACCATCAGGATCTCCTGCTGCGATTCACGTGATCAGAACATACTAAGCGTGTATTGAACTTTTGACCATCACACAAACACTGCGTGATTTGCGCCCTATCCTCCTGCGTACCCGGTCGAGGACGAAGGGAACCCACGTGACTGTCTTTGGGGACAGCGAAAATCTAAAAAAGGATTTTCAGTTTCCCTCTGACCAGCAGCAGTTGAACGTCGCTGGGCAACTCGCCCCGATTCCAAATAGACTGTCCACTGAGATGAAGAAGACAGCAAAGTCTGTCGACAAGGGATGAAAGGACTGCTATGAAACTGATCAACCCAACGAAACGCCTGTACGAGATGCTGTGGACCATCGAACACTTGTGAAAAGAAAAGGAATCCAGAAAAATCGCTGGCCGACCAAAATATTGTTTTAGCATAAGAACTCTCGCTTCGGCGAATCAGAACTTTGTGTGAAAATATCAACTCGACTGAAAGATAAGTTGATTCTCTTGGTTTGATCTGTTTTTATATATGTATGTATTCGCTCGCGCCCTCTGTTCTTTAATGATCCCCTTCCCCTTTATTAAATGAATTTTTTTTTCTTTCTTTATCTCTTTATATATATTTATAAATAAATGTTTTATTTTGAAATCCATCGTCTTGTGTCTGTCCTTCGTTGATTCCCTTGTGTCCTTCCATTTCTGAGTGAAGACCGAGAAAAGGTCCCATGTTTTCCTTTTTTTTTTAAACCCGTGGTTCATCTATATGCTACAAGTTCGTAAAAGTATGTATATATTGGTATAAAAATCCTTTTGAGAACAATTCATGATTTTCATTCATTTTTTCAGCTATTCTGCCGTGTCTGTGTATTCAGTATCACGGATATGATAATGCCTACAATGGGGAAATCTTACTTATTATTTTAGTTATATATATATATATATATATATATATATATATATATATATATATATATATATATATATATATAGGATGAATACAACTAAATTTCGTCACTGAGCTCACTGATGTTGTATTCAGCATGTGATGAATTAAAAACAGCACGAATTATCACAGAATAGCGGCTTTATTAAACATTACAGCGCTACTCTTATTATTATTATTAGTATAGCATGCCAGGCAGGCATATTTGAGTTGTAAGAGTTCCGTTAAAGGTGGGGGGGGGCTAATCTGGGAAGTTTTATCATAACATTCACCCCAGCCAAATAAATTCACCACCCGTATTGTTCTCTGGGGACGACGAAGTGATTGGCTTTCCAAGCTTGGTGCATTAACGGTTTCACAAGATGTGCGCGGAATATTAATATTGTTTTACCTCTCAGTCGGATTGTTTTAAATTACTGGAAGAGTTATCTCCCTCAGGGGAAATCTTTTGCTGCAGTATCTAGCCCACTCTTCTCGGTCATAAATGATGGGCAGGGAGGTAGGTCCTATAATGACAAATGATTCACGGCCATCACCGTATCTGATACGTACACAATTCGGATTTACGCCTAATTGTTCGACTGCTTGCACCAAGGGATTATTCTTCGAGTGTCTTATGAACTGTCGTAGAAAGACGGGTCTTGGGTTTAGCACCCAGGATGGAAGAGATACACCTGTAAATGACCTTCGAAAGAACGAGAAGAATCTGGCAGTGGACAGAATAGACCTGATACTTGAAGAACTCGAGGTAGTACTAATCTCCAGTGAGTTAAGGGTAGATTCTGTGATTTCAGCGTAAGATAAATGGTTTTCCATATGATGCCCTAATATCTTTCCACTTTGGAATTGCCTTGAGGGTGATAAGGTGTTGTCTTGCCGTGCAGTAGAAGGTATCCTTTCACATCACGAGCTAGGAATCCTATGTCTCGGTCTGAGTGGATATACCTTGGTGCTCCACAAAGGAAGAAGATTAATTGCAGACACCAAATAATTGTTTTAGATGAGGTATAATTGCATAGAATTGCAAAAGGAAATCTTGAATATTCATCTATTGCAACAAATAGATATTTATTTGATGTGCTCCATTGTAAAGGTCCCTTGAAGTCCTCACCAAGGCGCGCCAGGTGTTGAGTAGCCTTGATCAATTTACCTTCAGTTAAGGAAGCAAACCCTGGCTTCAATTCAACTCAAATTCTGCAACATGAGCAGACTTCCTTCATTTCTTCTGTGGAGAAGGGCATATTTTAAGAGCGTGCATAATGCAAAAATCTAGTCATTCTGGGGGTGACAAACGTCATCATGTAGTTTCTTAAGAGATGGGGCAAAGCTGGCATTACAGTATACACGACTCAAGGGGTCGGCGGCAACCGGGGACGTAGAGAATATCATAAGAAGAGTTAGCCAGTTCCAGGCGCCAACCTTGGATCTTGTGATTCTTAATTTGACCGTCACAATTGTAATCTCTTGACCGGACAAGAAATGGGACGATTTTCTTACAGCTTCGATCACTGCAGTAACCTCTTTCTCAATTGCTGCGTAATGGGTCTCATGGCGATTCAGGGTTCGTGACATGTATACAACATGTCGCCCAGACTAGTTTAAGATAGCTAATACCGCATCATCTGATGCATCGCATTCTATCACGTATGGTTTGGTGTTATCAGGGAAGTGTAGTGCCGTCTTTATAAGTAGCTGTTTTAAATTATGTAATTCTTCACACACTTTCACATCGAGTGGAAACTGTTTTGCTTTGATTAAGGGCAAAATGCAGTCTGAAAATTGGGGGAACCATTTTGCGTAGTATGTAAACATGCCTAAAATTCGATTAAGTGATGTCCTTTTAATGGGTATCTCCAGGTCTTAAAGTGGATGTTGACTCGATTTATCAGGCCGTACTAACCTATCACTAATTTCATAGCCAAGCACTGAAATCTTGTTTGCAGAAAGTGTGGCTTTGGATTCGTTCAGTGTAAGCTGTTGGCGTTTGAGCAGCTTCAAGGAACTTCTTAACACATTTATCATGCCCTGATTGGTCTCTTCCGTCGACAATGATTTTGTCGAGATACACAAACGTGTTAGTAAGATTCTCTTTGTCGACAAATTTATCAATAACTCGTTGAAAACACACTAACCCCATTAGTCTAAACGGTATACGAGTATCAAAATGGCCTGTCATCCTTGCAGGACGGTAGTTGGTAATAGGCACTCTTTAGGTCGAAAGTAAAGAAGACCCGATAACCTACAAGTTTACTAAGGGTTCAATTCTAGGCAGTGGGTATGCATCAAACTCTGTAAATAAATTGACAGTGTATGTATGAGTAGTCCACACACAAGCATTTTTATTGCGATCAAATTCATTCTTTACTATAACTACTTTCGCTCGCCAAAAAGATGAGCTTAGTTTCACAATTCCTTCCGCCAACAGGTGTTTGACTTCCTGAGTAGTAAACTGTTGGTCTCCATCACTGTAGACCCGGGATTTTATTGCAATTGGTGGAGCATAGTGTTTCAGATTGGCAAATAGTCACGGAACCCTTAACTTAGATGAAGTTAAACCACAAATTTCAATTTCAGCCTCATTTATGTTCAGTTCGAGTTCAGTCCCATCATGTACGAAGGTGACAGCAGCATTTCGAAAATCAAAACCCAGGAGTAAATGACCACATTGGTCCTCAAGTACTTTCAGACGATTGTTGTTTTTTTTTTATAATTTTTGTTATTTAACGTGAGTGCATATACGTGTCTGTTAAATTTTTATTGTATTTTCCAATTCCCGAATATTTTAGAGCGGGGAAAAAATTATTCGAAATTCATCTTTTGTTCGGTTTTGTTCAAGTCCTTTCTATCGTCATATTTATTATCATGTGGTTAGTATGGCAGAAATATTTTGTTGGCTACATCCTGGCATTTTTTTTTCGCAGCGAAAATTCCAATTTTTCAAGGTCAAATTCCGAAAATTTTCGGTAACACCTCGTTTGATAAAAGAGCATGGTTATATATATATATATATATATATATATATATATATATATATATATATATATATATATTCGACATGTTTACACGCACGCACGCACGCACACACACACACACATACACACACACACACACACATATATATATATATATATATATATATATATATACAAACAGGTTTGCTTAGAAAAAAATGACATGGTCTGTTGGTTTAATTTTTGATATATTTTTACAAAAAGATCCATCTACGATTCTCGGACGAAACCCACCTTTAAGTATGGGCGTGAAGTTTTGCATGAACTGTCCTTAGTTCATATATACCGAGTGTAACAGCAAAATTGCCCAAATCATGTAACAGCAAAATTATCCATCCCACAAAATGTTTAATATCTAAAAAAAAACCACTAAACTGATTGAGTTTCTTTTTTCCAGGTTTTCAGATAAGACGCTTAGCCATCTTGAAACCATTTTTGTAAGAATCACTGAAAAATCCTTTGAGTTATTCAGTTAAAAAACAGCAGGTTAAAATTGTTTTATGCCAGACCCACTGTCTTCCCAAATGAGTAATGGCGAGACAAAATACTTTACTTTTAGCCCTGATCAGTGATGAATAAAGAAAAAAGCCAACTCTTAACAATATTAAATACGAACTGGGCGTCAATGCGCTAACCGTGTTCGGAAAATAAAACACCTCTATAACACATTAAACGCATACACATAACGCACACACTCAATTAAACTGAAAATATTAAATCATCCTTGATAATGGCTAAAAGTATAGCCGAAAGCGCTCGGAACTATAGAATATTTGGACAGTTTCTACACACTTTGTGTCCAAAAAAAAAAAAAGAAAAAAAAAGAAAGCACTTGTTCGAACGCAATAAAAATGAAATAAAAGGCTTAACCGTCGTACTTTGTCTGTCGTTTTTAATGAAACATGTATAAATGAAGTGTGTGTGTGTGTGTGTGTGTGTGTGTGTGTGTGTGTGTGTGTGTGTGTGTGTACCGTTGTTCCTTGCAACGATGAAAGTTTATAGGGAATTTAGTTCTTTAGGGGTTTTTTTATATTAAAAATGCGAACATACGAATTTCAAACAATAATAAAATAAAGAAAAAATGGACATGCCTGTTAAATAAATCATTTGTATTTACAAACATACGTACATGATATCAAAAGAGTCGAAAAGAATTAAAAAGAATTTTTGGGTAGTTGGTACAAACAAAAACCCGTAATTTAGAAAATACTTTTTTCGTCAGCGAAAATTTACTAACAGTCTCTGTTGTGTTGTTAGAGATGATTCGTTTGAAATCGCCGACACATGATCGTCAACGAAAATTCACTGATCTCTCCTGCTGTTGTTTTTGATGATGATTCGTTTGAAGTCACCGACGCATCTTTCGGCACCCGCTGGGGGATGGGGAAAGGAAAAAGATATGTAACCACGTCTTCTCTATTGTCTGAACAGCCTGGACACTGCCGCATCTATGGCTCGCTGAAAGTCAAAATTTTTTCCGAAAGTAATCTCGCGATAAAATGGTCAAATATTTCACATGTTGATTTTAATTTCTAAGCAATAGACATTTTGATATAAACGGCGTGCCGTGTATTGTCGAATATTTTTGGCATGTTTGTAATATTTATTAGTGGGTAGAAAATAAAGTTTGCACGTGTAATTAATATGGTATGCATATTGGTATGTAATTGTGTTGGAAATAAGGTTTATTTCGTATAAATGTGCTGCCATGTTCATTATCAATAAATTCATTTACTGTAATAAAAATGTTATAATTTATATTGCTGTTTCTATAAAACTGTTCGAAAGGAATTGTTCCGTGTTCGTTAAAGAAATATATTTCCCTAATTCTGTATCTAGATAAATGCAGTTGTATGTACATAAATTTATAATAATAGTAAAATACTTACGAAAGAGAAAGTTTGAAAGCTCAAAAAAGAAAATGGAGCTTTTATCCATGTACGGCGTCAGATTTTATTATGAAAATCAATGTTTACACAATAAAATTGGTATAAATTAATTGATACTGGTTGGACTTTCAGGGTATATTTATATTTATATGGTAAATGTGCCATGTGAATTTCATATCATATCTGCCCGTATTTTAAAAAAAATGTAATTGATAGTAGTTTTGGGAATGTCTGGCTTTATTAAACAAAATGCTGCATAATTTCCTATTTACAAATAAATCCCAAATATCTAGGCCACAGAAATATATACTGGGTACCAGGATAAACTGTTTTATTATTTTACATGGGCTCGTCGACATTAACATTCATCAGTCTTTCAAACATTGATTTTATTAATTTCTCTATTGGTTTAGTTTTTAGCAGCAGTTTTTGCTGTTTCCTATTCTCATATACATCTTTATTATATAATGGACCAAGAATTTTCGATTGCAATAATATCTAGATTGGGGTCCATTCCATTAATTTGGCATCGTTGAAACTTTTCTTGACAAAGTGGACAGAGAGCTTTGCAGTATGTGAAAGAGCGTTGCATGAATAAACTCTGTAGCTTAAAGCTTCTTAGTTGTGATCTGTACCACTAAAAAAACAAAAAGAAAGAACATCTTGTCTAAGGAATTATAAAAGAATTTTGCATTTATCTTGGTACCATGAAGAGACATAGAATTTTGCATCGATCTTGGTACTTGAATTGACATATAATTTTACTGCTTACAAAACTAGCCCAAAACATACCACACACTCCACTCTTGTCTTTTAAGTTGTGTTGGTTGGTTATTTCCATGAAGGATTAGGCTTCTAACCAAACCATCACGTCCTTCCAATGTAGCTCTACATTCATCATTAAAGATACAGGTAAGAAATCAGCTTTCATGTACTTCTTTGCGCAACAAACACTTTTCTCTTTATGGTGTTTAGAGGTGATAGTTGTTTTCATATTTTTAGCTGATTTCTTAATATTCTGCACATTTATCTCTGTCTACATTCACAGCACCAACTTCTCACTTTCTTTTCATCTTTATTACTCTTTTGATTTTTTCCCAAGTCTCTTTTTGTGAATGTCTTAAAGTTAGTTTTGTGCTTATCTTGATATTGTTTTCAATTTCCTGTTTTTTATTGTCCTACGAATTCTGCTCAACTTTTTCCCAGTTTCCAACTTTTTTCCCATCACTCAATAATTTACAATTTCTCGTTTCTCTTTCGAGCTAATATATTTCTCACCGGCCATGGCACTCTTTATAATACCTGAAATTAATATATATATATATATATATATATATATATATATATATATATATATATATTTTTTAATGGTGTTCACCCAAGTCAAGGTAGTAAAGCCACTAAGACACGAGAGGTTACTGAGTGTAGAAGAATTAGAAAACAGAAACATTAGAAAACATTAGTGAGAATAAAATATCGGACTGAGAAATCGGAGAGCCGAGTTCGAATTCCAGTCGAATTCATTACATTCACTTGCGTGCTAATACCCTTGGGAAAGATATGATTCCTCTCCTCCTCCCCCAGCTATGGGTAAATAGCAGGATAGACCGGGTTCTATAGCCCTGGATTGTAACAGGTCTACCGCAGAAAGAAATGGCAACCTACTGCGGGAAAAAAATATGCTTCGTCAGTCATGTATCGAAAGATACATGATCGCCAAAGCGTGTATCACGCATGGCACATAACTGACTGAATCAGGACTGCAGAGAGAGATTGACATCGCATTTAATTTTTTGAAGATTAGAGTTGACTGGAAAGCATGGCGCCGGAAGAGAGTTCCACGTGCGAGAAGTGCGATAAAATAAACTGTTAGCATAGAACTTACGGTCACGTCTAACCAACTCAAGTGTAAATTGGCGAGACCTCGCCGCCAATCTAGTACTGCGTTTATATTCATAAAGTGTCGGTACCACAGTGTAGAGCTCATCTGAACAATTACAATTACAATGGAAGTATTTATAGAAAAGGCACAGGGTGGTAACTTTACGGTGGTGGGAAACTGATTGAAACTGATTGAATGCCAGATTAGGACCAATAATATTGTTTATTCTTCTTTGGATTTTATCAAGGATCGCTAGATACGTAGCAGGGGCAGCAGACCATATGTGACAGCGATATTTTAAGCATGTATAGTAGTGTACCCGTGCCGTAAAAAAATCATTCGCCGCAGTTCTGATAATTGGCTTCGGTGAACAGAAGATTATTTATTCTATGAACTTTGTTCTGCGCATTTCTTGCATTTCTCATGGTACCGGGATTTTAATTCCTCATTCTATTGCGTTGCTCTTCTGTTACTTGTTGATGTAGTTCTTCCATTCGCATTAAGGTATTTTTGTTCTTGTGTTAAATTCTTCCTCTGTTTCATTTTGAATCCTACATTTTGAATGTTACACCTTCTCTTACAGCAGATCTTCTTGCATTAGCTTTTTCTTCATTTCCACTTCTTTGTGCTACTCTTCTCTCTCTCTCTCTCTCTCTCTCTCTCTCTCTCTCTCCCTCGCACGTCTACTCTTTCCCTATTGTCCTCTTCTTCGTTAGTTCGCCTCGCGTCTCCTGGTTTGTGCTCTTGTTGCTCCACGGTGACCCTTTTGCCTATCAGTACACCCACCCCGCCGTGCCTGTGTCTAATCCTGAGACACCGTAAACGCTGCATTTTTTTTCGCCCTCGTTCTAATCTCTTTTTTTCTTCAAGGAAATTTTCCATTTTATGATATTTACCCGACGAAATATTCTTAAATATACAAAACAATATAAAATATGGGGAATTATTTATAGAGCAAGTTTGTGTTAAATCTTAGATACCAATGCAAAACTAAAATGTATTTAAATAATATGAGAACTTGTAATTATACCTATATAATATGAGAACTTGTAATTATACCTATAATAATAATACTAAATTTATCTCTTAATACTTATTCAATTATATATTTAGAGGGTAAAAGTGTGTTGAATTTAGGATGCCATAATTCACATATTCAGCAAAAAAATATATAGTGACTAATGCCTTGATAAAATCCAGTGATAAATTTCTTGAAAATATTGTTACTTGTAAATAAATGCCATGTTAACTAGGATTCATTGATTACTCCTGATATTATACAAATCAATTTTTCCTCAATATCTTCTAATATGAAAAATTTAATTTAACCTGAAATGGAAGAAAAATATTAGCAACAGAACAACAAAGACACCAAAGACAAAGCCAATTTCAAGACCAAATTGAAGCAAGACAATCACTTTCTAGACAAAGTTATCTGAGTGCCTCACATGAAAGATTTGAACAAATAAGACTTCCATCTAAGAAACCTAGGCGAAAAGGAATTAATTTATTATTTTGCTCTGGAACACATTTTTTCTAAATTCAGATATATATTTTATTTGTACAGAATATTTAAAGACTAAGGGAAGTAATAACTCATAGATTTACTAACTTAAGTTGATTTACTTCCCTTTCCACAACAGTTTGGACAGGAAATATATAAATAAATACATCCGGATAATTATTATATAGTTTGATTTGATGATTGATGACAAAATTCTTAATATAACGTTATCAAGAAAATATAGTCATTTCCCTTTATGAAGAAAATATATAGATATGACAGGAAATATATAAATCAGACGTGACAGGAAATACATAAATAAATATAAATTGATAATTATCATATCGTTTGATATTTATTTACAATATTATGAACAGCCCTTGAGTTGCTTAATAAAATAGCACACCATAAGTTTTAGTAAATATTTCTAATAAAACAAGTATTATAAACTGAAAATCACATGATATAGTTATTACGTTATTGTATATATTCCACTAAATGTCGCTTCGTACCAAAATTATTGTGAATACATTGACTTGCTGATGTTGGGAAGGGAAAGAAGGGGGACATTGATTTTTCGTTGCTTTTTATATCGTGTGGACGTTGTTGCAAAATTTCAGGGGTTTTATTTGTCTCCGTTCAAGCTCAAAATTGACACAAGATAGATTCAATATTCGTTCCCATCACGGGTATATCGGTGTACATAATAAACTGTTCAGTTTCCGAACACTTATCTTCTTGAAACGACTCGGGTATCTGTGACTGACCTTGTCCCTGCCTATTTTAAGGATAATAGGTGAGTTGAGAATATTTTTATTATTTTTTCTTGAAGGATATTGTGCCGAATCTGGCGGGAAAGATTTTTTAGAATAGATTAATAAAAATAAATGTAAACTGTTTTTTTTATTTATTTTGTTTCTGGTTCTGTAAATTAATTCTTTTTCTATGTGATGTGCTACTTCAGGACGTTGACGATCATGGCTCTCCACAATTTCCTGTCCCTTGTGGCTCTTAATAAATTGTATCTTTTTGTTATCTCTCCTAATCCCTGTTCTGCCAACCATTTACACAAGCTCGCAAATTATATTATGCGTTGTTTTCCTCTGTTACTCTTGCCTCATTTTGTAATGTGAGCCTCAAATTTTCCAAGCCTTCTTTCCTTTTTATGTACACTAGAAATTTCAACTGGCTATTCCTGAAGTATAAGTGCCCTTTTTTGTTTCCATTATCGCTAAAACTTCGTCGTTTCTCATCTGTTCAATTCATGGTATCCTCACCATTCAGAAAAGTGTCTTTTTATTTTGTATTCACTTACATGCAAATTACCAAACTAGTTGTTAAATTGAAATTAAAGAAAACCTGAGAAAGTTAAGAAAAAATAGACGAAAACTGTGGTCATTATGAGTTCATAGTTGTGAAGTTTTTTAATAGTTTTTCTCAGCTTATATTGTGATAAGGAAAATAGGCAATATATATATATATATATATATATATATATATATATATATATATATATGTGTGTGTGTGTGTGTGTGTGTATTTTATATATAGGCAGCAATCTTTCATTTATACATGTTTCATTAAAGACGACAGACAAGATACTGCGATTAAGCTTTTTATTTAATTTTTCTCGTGTTCAAACAAGTGTTTTCTTTTCTGGTCACAGAGTGTGTAGAACCTGTCCAAATGTTCTGTAATTCCGAGCGCTTTTCGTTATACTTTTAGCCATTATCAAAATTATTTTATTTTTGTTTTTAATTGTGTGTATGGATTTTGTGTATGTTTCTAGAGATATAGGGATGTTTTTTTTTTTCGTACACAGCGCATTGTGGCCGTGTTCGTAGTTAATATTATTGAGAGTTGGCTTTTTCTTTTTTATTATTAGGGCTTCCATTATTTTTAATATTTTTTGCATATGGTTATTATGTTTGTATGTTTTACTAGTTTGTTTCGAATGTAGTCTGGTAGGTTTTGGGATGTGTTTAAATGGGCTTTACTGGAACTGTGGTCGAACAGGTGTAATGTAAGGCGTCTGGATAGTGTGACCGATGTAATTATTTATAAATTCAGTTTGATCAGGAACACAGTTCGTAAGGGGCATTTGAACTCCTAAATAATATATCAGTTACACTACTGTGTTCGGAAAATAAAGCGATCGCAATTACAGAACATCTGGATAGTTGCTACACACTCTGTGTTCAGAAAAGAAAACACTTGTTCGAACACAAGAAAAATTAAATAAAAAGTTTAATCGCAGTACTTTGTTGTTTTTAATGAAACATATATATATATATATATATATATATATATATATATATATATATATATATGTATTGTCATCAACAGAGACACTGTTTCGCTGTATCACAGCTCATCAGTGTAGCTAAACATCTGATTGCCTCAAGTCGGAATCGAAACCCGACTGATCTGACATTCTACCCTAAGCTATCAGAGGAAGGCTAATTTTTACGTACCTATTCTTGGAATAAACACGCCAATGACAGAGATGGCTCAATTCATGGAAGAGCTTTGCAGTAATATATATATATATATATATATATATATATATATATATATATATATATATATATATATATTGTTTTAAGCTATACTATATGTATAGAGTAAAAGTGCTCAATATCTGGGATTGCGTGAAAGAAGTTCGGGCTCTGATCTCAAGATCGAGTTGCGACAGACTGTTTCATGCTTGAACGTAATCTTCAGGCTATGTGGGTTGGATTATAGCGCGACTATCTTTATATGTTAGTCACAGGAGAATTATCGGTAGCAAGATCATTTATTTCCGATCGTATATATAATTGACCAGGGCACCTCATGGTGGTGTAATGGTTAGCAAACTTGTTTCGCTAGAACAATTACGACTGAGTAGTGAGTTCGGTCCTCACTGTGTGCCCCTTAATTTCGGCCTTGTGCCACGTCTAAGCTACGCTTGGAAAATCGCCATATAAATAACCAAACACAGGCACATATAAGTAATGCATGTAGATGGCTACTTGTATGAGAAGAGAGAAACGTTCTTTTGCTTTGTTTAATGCCTTAATGAAATAAATAATAAAACCCTAATCTACTATTTTGTCAATGAAATTTCTTTTGCGTGCTGTGTCTTTTCATGACGTGGGCGATCATGGCTTTCCATTATCTCCTGTCCCTTGTAGTCTTTAAATACAATATCAATCGTCACCTTCTGTCTTCTCAATTCCTGTTCTTTTATTGTTCTCTCTTTAGTAGTGTTTTTTTTACTCATATTCTCTAACACGAAATAACCCCTTGCGTCTTAGCCGTTTTATTGCCTTGATGAAAGGGGGGGTGATTAAAAAAGAAGTTTTTATTAATGTTTGTCTCTCACTCCTAATCCATGTTCTGCCAACCATCTACATAAGGTCATTAGGTCGGTTATTCGTTATTTTCCGCTGTCCTTTTTGCTTTCAATGCGTCTTGTGGGTGTTAACTTTTCTAATCCCAGTTTCCTCATTATGTGCCATATAAATTTCAATTGTCTCTTCGAAGTGTAAGTGTTCATTTTGTTTCCATTTGAAACGACAGAAACATAAATTACTTTCCAAAACAATCTCCGATAAATAAAAGTAAAAAAGCTTTACAAAAATGACTCAGGAAAAGTGATTAAAGGGAATAGCAATGACTTTGCGATGATTATCATGTCTGAGATTCAGTAAGACGTGATAGAAAAAAAAAGCTACCTTCGCATTGGCACGGTCATACAGAGGACAGCGTAAATATTACGAGCACTTTTTCATTTTCTGTAACATATTTTTAGAAGTACAAACTCATTTGTTAAAGATGATAAAAGCTTTGTCTAAAGTTCTAGATTTCTATTGACCAGGACTAGAACCAAAAAGAGTGGGGTACATACAGGGCTAAATAGATAATCATTATCTATAACTAGGTACCTCAAAGATTTGCTAAAAAATGAGAATGCATAAAAATGCTCCAAATTTAACAGTTTAGTTTAGTTTAGTTTTTCCTCCCGCTTGTGCTGTTAGTTGGAGAGACACAGTCGTCTGTCAGCGGCAAGGCGAGTGGCCTGGAGGAGAGATATATCGTGCTTTCTGAGAGTGTCTGCCACTGAGTCGCTCCAGCATCTTCTTGGTCTGCCTATCGCTCTCCAGCCAGAGTACTCGTGGGGCTGCTTGCTTGATAGGCATACGAGTGAGGTGTCCAAACCACTTGATCCTCTGTCGTTCGATGTGTTGTATGATTAATATTGCTCCTACCATATCTCTTATTGCCTCATTCTTGATCTTGTCTCACCTGGTCTTGTTCATTACTTTCCTCAGGCATTTCATCTCACAAGTGATCAGTTTTCCTCTCAAGGGTTTTTGTCAGGGGGCCATGTCAGACACTGGTATGTCAACGTTGGTAGGAAAATTGCGCTGATGAGATTTACCTTGGTGTTCATGGAAACTTCATAAAAACGTCAAAATCTTTATGTTATGTTGGTTTTGTTTAGCGGCATATCAACTTATATGGGTTATTTAATGTCGAAATCTAAATACCTTGAACAGTTTTATAGCTTCAACTACAGATAAAATATATTATTGGTTATTTTGCTATAATATGTATTGTTGATAATTTTTTATATAAAAATGTATTGGTGATACAAGTTAACCAAAAAAGTTCTGTCCGTTTTTAAAGGAAAAAAGAAAACGCTTCACAGTATGTGTAACTTATATTTAGTCTTCGAAGTAATCGCCATCGGCATCCAGCACCTTCTGCCAACGTGTCTCCAGCTGTTCAATGCCCTTGCAGTAGAACTCGGGGCGGGGGTTTGACGCAAAGAAGTCCGTGACACAAAGTCTCCCACCCAAGTTGCTGTATGGTATCCCTGACCACTCGCACGACATGCAGTCTGGCGTTGTCATGGAGGAAAAGCACACCTTTGCGATTCACCAGTGCTGGCTCCTTCTGGCGTAATGCCTATTGCACACGTTTCAATTGCTGCGAGTATAGGTCTCCAGTGACCGTTTGGCCCGTTGGTAGCAGTTCATAATGAACCACTTGACGACCTGTCCACCAGACACAAAGCATAATCTTGCGTGGGTGCATAGGCGGTCTTGCGGTGTGAGGGACAACATCCTGAGGAGACAACCAATGTCTGAAACGCTTGGGAGTTTCGTACAGAACCCACTTTTCATCACTGGTAAGCACTCGATTGAATAAGGATGCGGTACGGTGGCGAGAAAGCAGTGATATGCAGGCTGCCACTCGTTATCCCTTGTGGACCTCCAACAGCGTTTGCGGAACCCACTTGCTCAGTTTGTACATCTTATCTAGGCGGTGCAGGTGAAATCTAACTGTTTCATCGGAAACGTTGAACTTTCTTGCAAGTACACGTTAGACTACTGTCCTCTTCAATGGCCGCTTTCAGGACTCCGTCATTCAAGACCTGTGGTCGTCCACTGCGATGCTCATCATGGAGAGACAAATCTCTCCTTGAATTTTCGAAACCAACGCCTTGCAGTACGTTCATCCACAGCACTATCCCCAAACGCTTGACATATGCGGCGACTTGATCTAGCTGCTGATAAGCCCACTTTGAAGTCGTAAAGCAAACAGCCCCGAACGAGATTTGTAGACACTTCCATCCTTCTCACAGCTGTCCGGCTTATAACTGATGGCCGGGAACGGTGCGCATTTTTTTTTATAACGTCTGATGTTCCTACTTCCGGCAGTCCGAATTTGAAAACGCATTTCGTATATATTTCAACTTCATTCAATGACTAATCAAAAAACGGACAGAACTTTTTTTGGTTACCTTGTATTTTTACTATAAAAATGTATTTTTGTCCTTTGATAGTGTTTTGTTTTTTCTGGGACCATAACAATCGCTACTAGCCCGGTTCAAGGTGGACCTGGGAATAGCAGCAATTAAGACGTGGTCCCACGATCTCCAAAACCTCCAGTCAGAGGCCTTACTGTCGAATGTAGTTTATCATCATAACGAAGATTACCCGTTATTATGAAGAGGAAAGACCAAAGGAATTTTTTATTATTAAATTATATTGTTTATCGTTTTTAGAACCTTCGAAATTATAGTTAAAATCTTTTTTCTCTCGCGTTGTCCGGTGACTACAAATTATGGGAAATTTTACTGCTTTTTTGCGATGCATAACGCAGCTTTGGAAATTCTTGCAAAAATCAAATAATTGTCGGATTTTAATGAAAATTTCAGGTTTTATTTACAAATGAATGAAATTATTTTAAAAATGTTTCTTTTTTTAGAAAATCTTTGTGAAAATCTTTTTTTTACATCTGTTAACCTCCACTTATTTAATTTTATGAAAATTCAAGAAATACTTTTTGTGGAGCTTAATGTTTATATTCGTTATAAAGTCTCGTCCTCAAAAGATTAAATCATGAAAATGTTTTGATCAAACAGGACTCTGTTCTGAATCGTAAAATTAAAAAATGCAATAAAACTAAGATAATATCTTAATTAGAAAAACTTTTAATTGCTTTTATGTATAAGATATAATCATGGACACTGTTATCTAAAGAAAAAACATTTTTGATGAATAATGAATTTTTACAAGAATTGTATTCATTGTTTTTTTTTTTTTTTAATTCTAATTAGAATAATTCATAAAATTCAAATCTTTTAAAATTCTGGTTTAAGTTTTGCCTGTTAGCTGATATTCTTATTATGAAAAAACTATATTTATTAATTCTAAATGGAAAATCTCATTACAATTCAATGACTCCAGCATTTTAAAAAGAATTTTCAATTTATTTCATATGTGTATAAAAATGTCAACTTTTGTAAATATAAATGTCCAAACTGAACATTATCAGAAAAAAAGAGCGGCGACTATAATAAAGTTCAAATGGCAATTTTCTAACATTTCCTCAACAAGCGTCTTCGTAAATTAGTACCTAAAATTCAATAAAATATTAGATTACCTGGAATATTTTATCAATTTTTAAAGATTACTGGGTAGTTAAAAATATATGTATATAAAAAGGTGTTAACGTTATATTTAAGTAATTGTTACAGTTATGTCCCCCTTAGAAAAAATTCCCAAACAAAAGTTTTCAACACTCCATAAAAATACCCACCTCTGTGTTAAAAATGCTTTTGTGTGATTTTTTAATCTAAAAGTTATATTTGTTTCGAATCAGATTAATTAAATTTTAAATTAGCTAATCTTTCTCAAATAAAGTTTCAGAAAGGTATATTTTATTTTTGAAAGAATTATGTTCTCTTGGCAAATTTGTTAATATGGACTATTTTAGCGTTTTTACTGATAATAAAAAAAAACTTAATCAGTTTAAATTCAGTTTGAAATACATCAAAGTATTTTGTTTATTGGAAATATTAAATTTAATCTATTAGCTTGAAATTTAAACAAAAATAAAAGGTGCAAGAATTTTTTTCATTTTCAAAAAGGTATTTTAAACCTTAGATTTTGCCTTTCTTTGAAGGTACCTACTATAACAAACAGAATGAAATACTTTTGACACTTCCCATCGTCGTAACGTGTCTTTTCTTTAAATATTTTCATCGCAATTTTTTCTAATGAGATTTCCTCTTTGTTTCCTCGATCTTATGAATTTAAGTGCAGTACTAGATTGGTCTCATCTTTTTACAGTTGAAATGGTTAGATGTAACCGTAAGTTATTTCTGCTAACAGTTTTTTTTTCTGTCGCACTTCTCGCCTGTGGAACTCTCTTCCGCCCTCTTGCTTCCCAATCAACTTTGATCTTCAAAAATTTAAATGCAATGTCAATCGTTATCTTTTGACATTCATTCTCTTTTATTATTCTCTCTCCTTCATAATCTTTTTTCGGGGTCTTTCACACTCAGTAACCTTCTTTCGTTTTAATAGATTTATTGCCTCGCATGGGTGTGAAAGGATTTAAAAAACAAAACAAAAAACCACTTACTGCATCTTACCGGTTTAAACATCTTTCCGCCAGGGATTGAACTGCTTTTTTTTTCTTGAGAAGAGTTTACGGTTAAAATCACCACAATACTCCTTTTAGGATTAAATATAAAGTTGTCAACTATTATAACCAACTTCTTATTCTTCTTTTATGTGCCTCATCCATTGTGAACGTTGGCAATTATGACTCTCCGCAACATCTTATCCTTCGTAGCTTTTAGCAGTCTTTGTCTACTTACTCTCCCTCTCACTACCTATTCTAACATTAACTTACATGAGCTTGTTAGGTACGTTACTCGTTGTTTCCCTCTTGCATTCATTATGCCCTGTGAGTGTAAATATTTCCGAGCCCTCTTTCCTCATTATATGTTCAGGAAATTTCAACTGTCTTTATATGATTATAAGTGAAACTGTACTTTTTGTTCTTATTTTCCTTAAAACTTACTCGTTGCTCATATACCCTGCTCATTATATTCTCAGCATCCTCCTGTAGAACCGCATCACTGTTGTTTCAAGTTTCCACTTCTTCCTGCATAAATAAAAAAGGATTGATATAACATAGCAGTTTAACATTCTTTTCTTTGTTTCCAACGAAAATATCTTGTTTCTTAATACTTGGTCTATTCAGCCTAAACTAGATGTACGATATACTAAAGTGGGGTTGTCTTTGAATAAGCGGATTTTATTATAAATAAATTAAAGCCGTTTAAAACAACCTGGGAAAACTAATTTCTATCTGAATAAAGAATTCTTTTCTATTTACAATAATTTTAATGCCATAAAAGCACTTCTTAGTTGCAACGATTTCTCGCATAATAGCATATATTATATATATATATATAGAGAGAGAGAGGTAGATAGATAGATAGATAGATAGATAGATAGATAGATAGAGAGAGAGAGAGAGAGATGTCAGACAAAAATATGTATACACATTTCAGGATAAGAAATATTGTAATAGTAAATTTATTCAGATATCACGAGATTAATACAAGTTAACTTTGGACTCTAAAATTACAAGAAATGCTCAAAATGGTGGCCTTTTGCTTACAGACATTTATTAATAGGGCGAACTACTTCTTCGGCAACGTTGGCCAAAGTGGCCAGTGAGATTGTTGCTGCACATGCATTTTTAAGGGTCGTTTTTTTTTTGCGATGCACATCTTTTAGGGTCCCCATAGTAAACAGTGTTATCGCAATTTCATAAAACTACAAAAGATAAATTTTAACTTTCCTGAAGTGTGTATACATGTTTTGTCGTGATATATATATATATATATATATATATATATATATAAAATGAAATATCTGTTATTAATAATACTTGTTAATTTCTGTAAATAATCCTACTTATACTGATGGGTTACTTTTGTTTCAGTCCTTAAAAAAACTTCGTTATCTTCTTAAATACATTAGATGTAAAGAGTAGTGTTTATAAATTATATCAGGATTTATTATAGATTCGACTATCGTCTGGTTCACAGAAGAGTATAGGTTTATCTCTTGTTTTCTGTTTAGGATTGGGTTTCCGGTTCCTTCTAAAGTCTTCCCATTCGGTCTCATTCTCAATATCCACTTACGTCTTAGTAGAATTATCGCCTTATTTAGGGTCATTTGATTTTATAATTATATATGTATGTGTTGGAACTTTTACCTACATTTCATTCTGATAATTTAGTCTAATACAGAAATAGAATATCGGAAGAAAAACAATTGTTTGTGTAAAAGTCAAACTGAAAATGTTAATGGTTTTCTCTTGTAAGTATTCATCAGAATTCTAAAGTATTACATGGACGCAAGATAAACTAGCATTTTGCATTGATCAAAAATTATAATTTTCTTCCAATGAAATTGTCAGCTAAAGAATATCACCAAACTATTACGAGTCTGAAGACAAAACCTCATAATATATAGTCGTTTGTTTTACCTTTCAGCTCTACAGTATTCTACTGGAAGCCACGCGGCAAGTAACACACACACGCAAAAGAAGAAAAGACGAAAAATATTTAATGTTTAAATGTCACAGTATTTATCATGACAGCTTTTTGCAATGACTTCAGTTCTTGATTTTCCTTGCATGACTTCTTTTGGGGTGGGGGGCTATCTTTAAAAAAGAGTAAAAAAATGGACAACTAGAAACAGAAAAATGTATATACTTTTATTTATTACTTAAAGATTATTTTTAATATATACTTATATTTGAGTAGCCACTCCGTTTATTTATTAAATAGTATATTTATTTATTTTCGTCTACCAGCCTGAATATTTGAGAAAATCTTATTAGAGAAAAATATTTTTTTAAAGATTTTTCGAATATTCAGGCTTTGGACGAAAATAAATAATTATGCTTGCTATGAAAAATCAAGAGTAGTCTCCCCTTATTCCGTTACTCTCCTCTTTAAGAGAGTAATTTCTGTTTACTAAATGACTGGAATTTATATCCTCTCCGTTGGTAATAGCCAGATGACAGTTCTGTTTCTGGTCCACTATCTCTTCTTCAGCTAATAGTAGCCTTTTTTGTGTCCTTAAGTTTGAAATCTCCAGGTCTAAGTGAAAATGACAAATACCAGAACATTTTTTCTGATATCCGTCATAGCATAGATAATTGTCCACTTTCAGAAATTCGTTTTGGATGTCGACAGTTAATCTATCTGTCTCTGTAAAAAAATGAACATACATGATGAAAGAATGCCCGGATCATTATTTTAGGTCTTATTAAATTTCTAATCATCGCTTTTTAAAACAATAAACATTGCCGAAGTGTGACGGCAGTTAGAATAAAAGCGGTGTCAAGGGAAGAACCGTCCTTTTAAACACATCGTTCTTTTTTTTTCTTTTTTTTTTTTTTGGTGGGGGTGGTGCGATTACAAAGATTCAAGTTTTGCTGAAATCATTTATGATTTAATCTAATTTTATGTGTATTTTTTAATTCATGGCCCCTCTATATGCTCCATGCCTCGATTAATCCAGTCATGATGCATTATAAAAAGCGTTTCTACTTATCAAACTGATTCACAGTTTATAATCCGTATTCAACATTGGCAGATTACTTAGGGTTAAATCCTTGATTATTGGAAATGTCTTTATACATATTGTATTTATAAATTACCAAGTTACCAGCTAAGGACATTTGTTGTTCTTACAAAGATCTTATCTATCTTAGTGAACTACGAATGTGGATTTGATTTGAGTCAGCTCAGCACGGCTATAAATGGCAAAACCCCGTGTACCGTAGCCAAAATTAGAAACGAAGCAAACTCATCCTCAGAGCATGCGAAATCGAAATACTTCAGCAAGTACTCAAAAAAATCCTTTCGTTAATACTCGTTTCAGTTCTTATATATTGCTGAATAGAAAATATGATATACAAATCTGTATATCAGACTAATAGTCGGTAGTTGAATGACAAAATCGAAAAAAAAATCTTACGTTACGTGTCTCGTCTCTCCAAACGACTTCTTTCGACTAATAACGGTTTTATAAATTCAGTCGTATCTCTCTCTCTCTCTCTCTCTCTCTCCCTCTATATATATATATATATATATATATATATATATATATATATATATATATAGGAGTTGTGGAAATTAATGCAGGTTTAATTAAAAGAGAAAGTAATTTATTAAAGCGTATTAAATGTATTGAAAGAGCACTAATTTCGGAAGATTCCAATGTAAATTTACGTCCAGTATCATACAACATATTTCCTTTCCTAGCAAAAATACTGCTATTATTGCCGGATAAATATGCGAATTACTGACACAGAATATTTCATGGGCGAGGCGCATTTAAATCTAGCCTAGTTTGTTGCATTCACTTTCGCACAAATGTATCTACTTATATAGTTATACATGGGCCTTGCTTGGGGCGTTATGCTTTCAAGGACGTTAAATGTGCATGAATCTTCAAGATTGGGGCAATCCAGATGCTCTATAATTTGTAACTGGCAGCTGGGAATATCATAGGTGGGATATCCACATTTCTGAAGGTTGGCCAACGACCAACAGCTGTTCTGAGGCGATTCAGGCACGACCAGAAGGGCTGGACACCACTGGAGCCTGTTGGGGAGGGATTCTGTATAGCCAAGAGAGAGTCTGTGTTCTACGTTGTTAAGGTGGCTGCACCACAGAGATAGACGCTGACTAGGAGCTCTGTTGTTCGACTGAATGCGGAAAGCTGTGTCTTGACTTGAGCCTATTTGTCATTGGTTCACAGCCGTGGAGTGGATGACGAGGGTTAGTTTCCTGCTTTAGCTTTTCGAATTGGGAGTGGTCCGTCCTTCTGATGTGAGGGGCGATGCCACGAAGCAAGTAGAGGTCAGTTATTTTGGCTTGAGACACCCAGTTATTGATCTGCAAGCGGCGCGTTTAAGGCAGGGTTGATTTTAATTGGCATTCAGTTACCCACTATATATCGTAGAAGAGAAATTTCAGTTTTGTTAATTAAATTTACTTTAATAAAGAATCTTCTTGCAGAAGACAAATGACAAGCTTTTCATAAATCAACTTAAAGTAAGACATAAAAAAGATTGAGAATATTTAACATTATTTTGAAACTGTAATTGTGTATTTAGAAGGAACATGTTCGACTGTAAATAACAAGAAATTAGAATTGGCTGGACATTGGATTTAAGTAAAGGTTGTTTCATTAAGACGGATCAAAGTCAGCAGTAAATAAATCAGTGTTATTGGTGAAAATTTATTTATTTCTCTATTGGATCATGTTATTTAAGTCATGACAATTATGTGTAAAAAATAATATCGCCGAAATGTCCCCCAAGGGTTCGGCGGCACACCTCCACTCGATGGTCAAAATTTTTGATGACACCTCTGCATAGTTGCGCCTCGATCTCACCAATATGCCTTATTATCTCATCCTTCAGCTGTTCAATTGTTAGCTTGTTGGCATAGACCTTAATTTTGAGATGACCCCAAAGGAAGAAATCTAAAGGCGTCAAGTCACACGATCGTGGTGGCCAATTGACTTCGCTGTTTCGAGAGATGATGCGACCTGGGAACTCATTGCATTTCTGTTTGAACGTCCATTTTCGTAACAGGTTTCGATAACTTTAGCACGTTGTTTGATTGTTAAAATGGTTGAAATTGCCGAAGACTTAAGTTGTGAAATCTGAAAGAAAAAGAAAAAAAATTATTAAACGATTAAACTTAATTCACATTTAAAATCGGTCCAAGTCATTGGAACACCCTTTACTTACCGCTGATTGTAGTTACTATCGTTGCCAGTTGTGAGGCTTCGTGTCATTTAATTAATTTGATTAAGAAACACTGCATTTGGTTTGATAAAATGATGTTTGCGCTTTTTTTTACAGGTGTCTATGCATTCTTTAAATATCTGTTAGTTTTCTTTTTAAATTACCATGGATTTTCTTTTTAGTCTTTGGAATGAGAGAGTTGTTTAATGAATATTCTTAAACATGAAGTACTGTTATTATTTCATGAATTATTCGGGCTGAGCTTTTCATTTTCACTGTTTTAGTAGCAACTTTTCGATCATTTTTCCTTTCACCATTGTATTGACGAAAATTCACATATCTGAACAACAAAGATACATATTATTATATCCTGACACCAACAATTTTATTTTCGGAATATTTAAAACATTTATATACACAAGCAAACATATACCTATATCGATCTTTATGTAAGTAATATTGAATGTAAGATAATTAAAGATGGTTACGTTATAATCAAACTTTTCTTAATTTTATTGTTGAAATGAGAAGAAGGTTAAGTCCTACTACTTTTGACAGTGTCATTGGTGTTTATCAGGAAGGAAGTTTAGAAATGTGTAAGCTTCAGATTTTTCGTTCAAGTTTGTTGAAAAATATTTTGAGTTAATGAGTTTTAAATCCAAATTGTTCTTCTCCTAAATCGGTTGCCAAATCACAGCAAGGGAACCCAGTCTGATCTGCTATTTAACACATAGCTGTGTGTAGAAGGGGCGTGGATTCATATCTTTTCCCCAAGGTTATTTGTGTGGAAGTGAATGCAACGGACTCGATGGAATTCGAATTACACCCATTGCATAATTTATAATAATATGCTAGGGTGAAACTCTTACACTTATAATGGCTTGGAAAGCTCATAACAGTTTTCAATAGTTTGTTTTAGGCTAATTTATTTTATATGATATTTGACGGACGGAACATGCCGAAATTAATGTTAATGACAACCTCTCATTCGCTTCTTCTCATAAATGCTTCCCACTTAAGTCACTTAGTAACTTCCTTTTAAGCCTACATAAAAAAATATACTTGATCAACTGCTAAAGCAGAAGACTAAATTACTTTCCAAGTTTTGTTTATAGCGAGATTCCTTTACATTTCATTCAGAAGAAAAAAAATCTGATTTTAAAACCAACTAGCAGTAGAGCCTGGCGTTGCCCGGGGATGTAACAGTAAGAGTTAGATCAAGTATCGACCATCATAAAGACTGAAAAATAAAATTGACAAAGATTATTGTTTAATTATGTCTTAATTAGTTTTTTTTTTTTTTAATGAATTGGTCAAACCCAAACTCAAACAAAAACATTGTTTTCAATCGTTATGAGTCTACCGATTGAATAGAATTTTATTATAAACAATTGTCTTGTAAATGGAATTTTTAAAGCATTCTGAATGTAAAAATAAAGAAAAAGTGTGCAAGACAAAAAGTTTTGTTGAAATCAGTTGAAAAATGTAGGAAATCCGATCCCATATATAAACGAACACACACACAAACAACAAACCTGGGTTTTATAATAAGTATAACTCGATATGAGTTGTCCCCCTTTTATTAATGCCTTTTAATCGTGTTTTCAAATTGATTTCGTGCAAAAACAATTGTGTTTTTCCAATTTTTTGGCGCTGTCAGAACCACCGCAAGGTAATTTTACGTAGTCCTGTGAAGTTTTGTTGAAATCGGTTGAAAAATGTAGGAAATCCGATCCAATATATAAACGTACAACACACACACACACACACACACACACACACACAATCTGCGTTTTATAATAAGTAAGATATTACTAGATTATTAGTATTTTTAGAAACACGAAAATCCTTGTAATATGGATATTAGTACACTGAATACCTAAATATTTTTTATTAACCCTGAAGCGGCGGGTGTGGTTAATTGATATTTCCTTGGTCAGCAGATGTCATTAATTAATTATTTAAACTTTTCCCAACGACACAGACATCGTCCATCATGATTCTAATCTAAATGACTAATTGACAACTCTAGGATTCATGAGGTTATTGTTTACTAGGATTCACGTGGTTACGTCATTTCCTGGAGTATTTGCCTGTAAATAAAGCCGGAAGAACAAATAAAATACAGTTCTGTCTGCGTGCAACTTCTCGAAGAGAAAAGAGGCTACAAATGAGGATAACATGGCGAAAAGAACGCACAACTCAATTGTACATGGATGCTTCAAGGAGTATCATATTTTTTTAAAATTATTAAATTTAAGGATCAAACATTAGTTTTATTTCATTTTTATCGCTATTTTTATAATGTGTAATGTGTTAAAATATCATTTTTGTATACGATAAAAGCGAAAATAGCATAAAAACTACTCTTTAAAAAATGAATTTTTTCGTTTATACCTGTTAGGTATACACGTTCATGCAACAATTTCCCAGCGTTTTAAAAATTTTTGTTCAGTATTAAATATCTACGTACTGTTTTAAATATTTTTCTACCGTTAACTGTGCACCGTTTTAAATATCTTTGTAATATTTTAAATACCTTTGTACTGTTTTAAATATATTTGTACCGTTGTAAATAGCTTTGAACTGTTTTAAATATAATTGTATTTTTAAAAAATATCTTTATACTGTGAAATATCTCTGTACTGTTTTAAATATCTTTATATAATTTTAAATATTTTTATACGGTTTTAAATATCTTTTTATCGTTTTAAATATCTTTGTGTCGTTTTAAATATCTTTATACTGTTTTAAAAGTCTTTGTAATATTTTAAATACATCTCTACTGTTTTAAAATATCTTTGTACTGTTTTAATTATCTTTATAATATTTGAAATAACTTTCTACTGTTTTAAATGCCATTTTAGACTTCTACAAATGTTTTGCTGTCCAGACATCAGCAAACCGAGACAAATACACGTTAAAAAGGCCATAAACACCTAAATAGGTGACTGACAATTGGTCAGTTGGCCAGCCTGAGACTAGCAAATCAATTGATGATAGGCAATATGATTTGGAAGCAGGATTAACGATCAATCGATTAATAGGTAATGAAACAAAAACAAACCGTTTCAATCGATAGGTCTTGCAATAACATTCACAACCTATACAATTGTTTTTACTCATTTAACGAGACTGTTATCAACAATTATACACTGATTGAATCGGACGATTCTCCTCATTGTAGTCACAACGTTAAGCATATCTAGATAACTGACGTTTGTGAGTTCAATCCTTCGGACGGATAGTACAAAAAGGTCATATATTCTGGTTCAGTTGAAAAGACATACAAGCGGCATTACACAGATGAATTAGCTACTACGTGGTATCTTTCCTAACATGGAAAGCTAAATGAGAAATATCTAACGCCGTGAATTGAATAAAGTGTTAGGTTCGATTTTCACGACAAACACCTGAAGAAGTCTGGAGGGTACAATTGCAAAGAAACCGGGGAGTGGATTTATGTTTTGACAATATTCGATAGCAGTACTCTCGATAATTTTCCTCCTTTCTCTTTTGTTAAGTGTGGCATTTTTTAGATCAAAATTGTGGTTAAATTTATTTCTGCATATGTTTCCTCAATGCATTGTTCGGAACAGTTTTGGTAATTTATTTTATATATGAAGGAGCGAGCCGAGGACTTGGTCCAAAGGAGGGCAAGAGCGCCCCCAATATAGTCTTCGGCCACAATCCGGGATGGATCAAATACGAACTTTTTAGAAATTCAAATCCAAATACTTCTCTCGATTATTGACTCGATATAATTGGAAATACAAATATAAATACACGTAATTTTCTTCTAGATTCCCCAAATCTTCTAGATTCCTCTAAAACTAGGCAAAAATACGAATATAAATGCTTTTTTATATAAATACAAATGCTCTGAAAAAGTATTTAAATACTATTCAAATACATTTTTATTTAATCCGCCACTACTAACAAACACCGTGTATTGACAAAACCTAAATTAAAAGATGTCAAGATTAGAGCAATTCATTTCATTTTATTTGAATTCGTAAAGCCGAGACATAAGACAAAACTTGATGGTCAAAAATTTGTCAATAACACCATCCATATTTATATGTCCAAATTCTTCATTTTCAATGCTTTGGCGTTCTTGACCATTGTGCTTCGGAGATAGTTTTTCTTTTCTATTAATTTTAGTTTGCTAAAATGGCGCCCACAGAACGCCACGGAGACAGCCAACAATATGCACAATGCTATTTGTAAATTTGGGAACACATCATCGCTTAAGACATTATGAAGTTGAAAAGCTCGATTGGGTTTTTGTTTAACGAAGGTACTATCTTTTCTTTTTTTGTATTGACATTCGGCAGTCGGTAATTTACGTCTGACTTCTGCTCCATCAAAATCACCATTGTATGCTGCAGCAGCTATTTTTCATTTTTCTACCGTTTTCATTCGAGTCAATGTGGTTTTCAATATCCAAGAAGAACCAAATTGCTCATGTAACTGACTCAACCTTGTAAATCGATCTTTCAGTTCTGTATTCAACCTGTCCAATACTGTCTTCAAGGTCACATCCATTTCTTCTCTAACATTTAGAGGCTCATCTTTTGTCTCCTCTCCAACCATTCTCTTTTTACGATGCACTTTTCTCTGTTGACCAACGTCAATACACCTTTCTAAGCATTTTCCTCGCTCTTTGCAACTGCATTTTTACAAAGAGAATGCCATTCACTCATAACAGATTGTTGCAGACTTTGAATGTCAGTTCGAGCTTCATTGGAGTTCATTCTAGGGCACCGAAGACTTTTCTGTGCTCGGTCAATGAAAGTCACGATGTCGTCCTAGAACGACAGCATAGTTAGAAAGCTGAAAGTTTGCATGTTGTGCAGCAAGCAGCTAGTGTCGCTTCTTGTGTCGACTGATACTGAAGTATCACCTGCCATATCCACCAAGAATTACAAGGTGAACAGCATCGTGCCTAGCATTCCATCTTGTATCGAGGGGGGAGGCTTTACAGCCGTCCCTTCAGTCACCTTCAATTTCTCCCACCGCCTTGTTGAGCTGGAGAAAAAAAATGTACAATGAATCAAGAACTCTCAGAGCAAACACCTGTTCTGAGGTTGCAAGCACTCTTATGAGGTTCAAAGAATGATTGTCACAGTTCACAAAGATTGTTTCCGGGTTTCTTTGTAATATTTGTTTCTGGACAACGGATATCTTCCCAGCCATATTTACAGCATTGTCATACGTCTGTTCACGACGTTGAAATCAAGACCATCTCGTTCCAATTTTGAGAGAGTGTCGAACATAATCCCATATAATCTGATTCTTTTGACCCTCTATAGGAGAGACTGACATATTTCGTTGCCCAGTCGCTCAATGAACTTATTCTGTATCTTGTCAGACAAAAATGTTACAGAATGTGGATGCGACTTGACATAATCCAAGTGATGCTGTGACAGAGAGTTGTACTTGACAAGTAGCTTAACGATTGCAAGAAAATTATCAAGATTATAACTTGATGCAATGACTTCTCGGTGTCCACAAAATGCCAGATATTGAATGTACTATTTATTTACAATTTTTATTCAGTAAAAGATAGGTTTGCCTATCACCCTTTTCACTCTCCTCACGGGTCTTTTGAACAGGTGTAGACGTTTATCTCTTGTTTCCTGTTTAGGGTTGGGTTTCTGGTTCTTTCAATTTTTTTCATTCTCTTTCACTTCCGGTGCTGTCTTGCCTCTTGGTAGCATTATCACCTTGCTTGGAATGGTGCGTTTTACTCAATAACCCTCTACCTCGAGTGGCTCTTGAGTCTTGTACAAAGTGAACATTACTAAACACCTCGTGAACTTGCTTTAAAAGCTGCTCTGATGATGGGCACGTATTCCATTACTTTTGCGAGCATTCGGACAAAATTTTGATTATATATCATTCTCATTTGTTTGGAACAATCACATCCACAACTTGATACAGTTTTCCTCTCTGACCTTTTAATCTGCTGGGGGTCTTCCGACGGAATTTAAAGCTCTAGAATAAAGTCCTTTTGGTTTATACTTATATTATTGTTTTATATGATCAATCTCAATTAGCTTGCACAGTTCCAAGCTAAACACTGTTTCCCCCAGAGATGTATACTTTGTTTTGGACTATTTACTGCATTCACCAGCGTACTCAACGTTTTTCAGAATTACGGTCACTCATGAAACACCGGTCCCCGGACGGTCACTGAATTCAAGAAATGTTCAAACCTGGTCAGTACTTAGATTAGGTCACCTATTGGGGATATCAGGTGATGTAAGCTTGGGTGTATGGGATAATGTCTCGGAATTGTTAATCTATGTTTTCTTTTTTGTCTGAATTTCCGGGATGAGGATTTATAATTATTTACACAATTTATATTTTCGGTAACCATTTGGACTCTTCGACGTAGTTTAATGTTTAGCAAGCTTGTCTCACTAGATCAATTACGACTGAATAGTGAGTTCGATCCTCACTGGGTGCCCCATACTCTCGGCCTTGTGCCACATTTAAGCTACGCTTAGAAAATCACTTTATGGGCATATCAACATTAGATCAATTACGATTCAGTAGTGACTTCGATCTTCACTGCGTACCTTATAGTTTCCTTCTTGTACCCCAACTAAGCTACGTTTAATGAATCACTATATTCGGGCTTTGTTGTTGTCATCCCAACGTTTCGGCCGTTGTTCTCTCCGGCTTTCCTCAGGTGTATATATTTTTCCTATTTAGTTAAAAATGTCTTAGTGAAAAAAATGTCTTAATAATAACACAGAACAAACCTGTAATGATCGTTTAAGTCAATACTTGCTAATCTTCAATGGATAATCTCTTATGGATAATCTCTTACCCTTACACTTAGCCAGGGAACTATGAGGAAACTATGAAAGGAACGTTATTTTTTTAAAATGATATTTATCTTTAGAACGTAGACGATCATGGTTCTTCATAGATTTTTTTTTCTTTGTCTGTGGAAGATCATGCCTTCTTGGGAAGATATTGGAGTTGTTTCCCGTTCCTTAATCTCTGATTTTGAATTCAGACTCTTCCTCCTGTTGGATTGGATCACAGCCAAGGTTAGAAAGTTAAGCTAATCTATAACTGGAGTGGGGGTGGGGAGATATGAATGTATGTATTTCCCATTCGTATTTATGCGAAAGTGAATGCAACACGGCTCAACCTTGACGATGATAACCGTTATTCTTCGCGAACATCCTTTAAATTAAAAAAAAAAAATGCCATGTCTCATCAGCAGAGCCGGTGCAAGGGTCTTGTGCCACCTCGAATCTATGGTACGCCCCCTATCTATGATACTGACCCCACACTACTGCCTCTCAATTTTTATAAGGTAGTATTCATATAAAATACAAATTTTATTGTAACCTAATTACCTAACCTAATAAATAACAGGTCATAAATACAATGTCTCTATATATAAATGAGAGGAATGTCATAATAGATTATTCCATCTTAAATAAAACATGTTTTGAGGCAATTTTTAACATCAACTTGAGATTTTTCTTGTTAAAAATTTGAATAATTTAACACATTCAATATTATGCAGGAAAAAATAGTGAATTTTATATAGTATTTTTTGAGACTTAGCATGAGCAAAAGAAATTCAAGGGTTTGTACAAAAAAAACAAAAAACAAAAACAGAATAACGTCAAAAACCGTGAAAATGTTTCATCCTTCGATAGTCCTGATTAATTTAATTTGTAAGGTATATAAATATAGGTAGTAAAAAAAGCAAATATTGATAAGATAGCGTGGGTCAGAAAGCACTGCCCAAGTTCCTCAATCCGGCTTGACCCACACCCTCGGTTAATGGGTAGTACGCACGGGCCCGGTCCATCAGAAAGTAGACAATCATAACTCTCTAGAAATCCTTTTTGTATATGATCTGTGAATTACCATGCATTCATATGAATGGCAGTGGAGAGGGGTCCCGTTGTCTTCTCCACAGTTTGGAATTCAGAGTTTTCTTCTCTTAGGCTAATTACTACTGAAGACTGTCTACGCTGCTATTTAACCCATAGCTGGAGGAAAAGAGATGGTTTTATGCCTTTCCCAAGACACTTATGAACTCGACTCGCTAATCCCACTTTCCGCGCCGATAACTGATACGCTATCCGAACATCCTTAGAAAAAATTCTTCTTCTTTATGACATGTCCCTTCAGGATGTTGATGATCATGGCTCACCACAATTTCCTGTTCTTTATAGCTCAGTAAATTTTGTCTTTTTGTTATCTCTTCTAAACCATATTCTGCCAACCATTTACACAAGCTCGTTAGGTAGGTTATGCACTGTTTTCCTCTGTCTCTGTTTAATACAATATGTCCTGTGTGTGTCAAATTTTCCAAGCACCCTTTCCTCGTTATATGGCCTAGAAATTTCAATTGTCTCTTTCTGATGATAAGTATAAGTGTCCTTTTTGTTTCCATTTTCTCTAAAACTTCGTTGTTGCTCACATGTTCAATCCATGGTATTCTCAGCATCCTTCAGTAGAACCATAAACTACATCCGGCAGCAAGGCCTCTGATCGGGAGATTGGAGATTTTGATGAGTGTGGAACCACCTTTTAATTGCTTTTGTTCCCAGGTACACCCTGGCCCAGGGTGGTAGAACCTGTTAGGGTCTCAACTATGGGCAAATAGTGAACTCCCCCAACAAAAACAAAACGCTATGAATGTTATGTTATCTGTAGTTGAAGGTAGACAATTGCCATGAATATATATTTAGTTTGAGATGGTTTTCAAAATATTTATTTGAAAATTGCGTTCAAAATATTTAGATTTCGGCATTAAATAACCCACAGAGGTGTTGATATGCTGTTAAACAAAGACAAACAACGAACATGAAAGGACTTTCATGATAATGATCCATATAATCTCTTACAATTTCTTATGCAAACTGTATTCCAAAATATATCTTAACAAAACAACAACATAAAACACACATTTCATCGCCTCTCGTAATCATGTCCACACAAACGTGTAGATGCATAAAAGCCGATTATCATCTACCATGTATTCAATTGTGAAATCAGAATAACATATATCATATTTTTATTACTTCAAAGCTCCTAAGAAAATTAAATTTCAACATTAAATGACCCACAAAGGTGTTGATATGCCGTTAAACAAGCAAGCCAACCAAACACATCATTCTAGGACCACATTTCTGTTGCCTCAAGTCTTTTCTTCACCTGTGAGGAGATTGTCCAGCGTTCACTGTCATATAGGAGGGCCGATATTACCTAACAGTTCAGTACTCTTTCCTTTGTTTCTAATGATTTTTTCTATTTCTTGATACTTTGTTTAGCTTTTGGAAGGCATCTTTCGCTATCCCAATTTGTCACCGGATTTCGGTGTCGCATATTTTCCAGATATTTGAATTTTAGCGAATAATAAAAAATTCTTTTAGCCAAAATTACTCTCAGTTTCACAAAGAAGAAACACACAAACGCAAACACATCTGGAATATTTTGAAATTTTTCTCATATCATTTCACCAAGAATTTTCATTTTTTATCACCTCAGGTTGCATATTAAGAATTAAGAAAATTTTTCTTCATTTTCTACTGGACAGCCACTGGTTCAAAATTTATTGAAATGGAATTCGATCCTTTTTTAACAAAGTAATTTGTGCTATTTTCATTTCTGCTAAAGTATTACGTGATGGCAAAATTGGAACACTATCCAGACATGACTAAGTGAATTAGAATAAACTAACATCGCTCAATGTCCCCTACTGGAGAGGAATTTCATTGACGTCATCAAAAGTTAAAAAAATAATAATGGGAAAATCGCCGTGGATGTAGTTAAGACGGAAATGGGGACCAGAACCTATGGTTAATATCACCTTCTTTGAAATATTTATTAAGTACTGACCCAAGAGGAGAATATTTGCTTACACAGCTATTTGCCTTAACCCATTAAAACTTACTGTCCTATAAATGGAACGGTGGGCATAAAGACAGAAACCTATAATTAAGACTCGATTCTTAGAAACCTATAATTAATATAAATTTTTGTAAAAACTATAATTAATACCAGATTTACGATAGACATTGATGGGTTATAGACGAATTAACTAAACTAATTATTTAATACGAGTTATCTCCTCTAGCAACGAAGCTAGATGATAAATTACCCTGCTGATTGAGCAATAGCCGAAACATTATGATTATTATAATCAACCCTAAGTCAACAGTTCGAAAAAAAAATGTATAAAAATGATAATTTCTACTCTCAGGAGTTACATTTTCTTTCTTTATTTGTTTTAAAAAAATTATTTTTCAGGTTAAATTACCGAGTGACCTTTGCTTTCTAATCAATATTATATCTTTGTTTATCTCATGATTCTCTTAATAAAAGAATAAGCAGAGAAATGAAGATAATGAATATAAATATCATCCTCCCCCACTTGTGTACCAAGGAACTTTTGCTAGCAGCCGCTCGGTGTCGTTATGCAAGGCAGTATATAAAGAAAAGTGCGTTATTTCGTTCTTTACTTACAGTATGTCGTAGGAACAAGATGTTTTTTGTTTCTTCTTCTTTTGGAGGGGGGGAGGTCTTAGTCACGTGTCGCATGGAAGAGAAAACCATATAAAAGTACCTTGTGCTAATCAATCTACCATACTAAAAAGGGACTCTTCTCAAATGTAAGCCTCAATATTATTAATAGAACATGACACATACTGTAAGTAGAAATAAGGACCTCTCGATATACATAATTTTATTTACCACCTTTTATTTACATTTTCCTTAAGCAAATAAAAATTAAATGTATTGTTTATGAATTTAATTCTAGCTCCTGAAAAAAACATACCATTCAACCACAATAGTATCCCTATGCTATCTCTCTTATATAGATGTATCACCACTTATATAACTAAATAATGTCACATTAACAATTGGTATTGTTCATAACATAAAAAGATCACCCTGCAACAAACTGATAACCTAGTCACAATATTTACATTAGTCGGACTATTGTCCTCATCTTTGTCGCCATATTTGTCAACAACGTTTCGGCCGTTGTACGCCCCGGCCTTCTTCAGGTTTTTCAGGTGAAACGTTGTGACAAATATGGCGACAAAGATGAGGACAATAGTCCGACTAATGTAAATACTGTACATAATACCTCATCTCAGAAATATAGACAGACTCTAGTCACAATATTTTGATTTCTTTAATTCTAATAGTACTGTATGTTTGTTCTACTTGATGCGGCATCAGTTAATTTATATGGAAGAAATTTATTAATTCAGATTTCAAAATAAAAAGCATCAGGTCCTGATCTGGCATCTAGTCTGCAGTCGCTTTCCCAAAGGCATGCTGTGGTTTCCCTCTGTCTTTTCTATAAGTATTTTCCCGGCAACTATTCCAACGAGTTGCTTTCGCTGGTTCCCAGACTGCATGGATTTAAGCGAGCTACTAGGTTGGCATTTTGATCCCACCCTTTTACTGTTGAAACGGTTAAATATAACCGTCTCTTCTACTCAAACAGCTTCTTCTCTCGCACTTCTCGTCTGTGGAATTCTCTTCCTCTTACTTGCTTTCCTGATAACTATAATCTTCAACTATTCAAGTGTAATGTCAATTGACATCTTCTGATAACTTGATCTTATTCTCTTCCCAAACACGACTCTTTACTCTTGTTCTCAACCCTCTGTAACCCCTCGCGTGCTAGTGGCACTCCCACCTTGCTTGGGGTGAAATGCTTAAAAAAATCTAACAAATCCCCCTGAAAAATTAATAAAGATTTTTTTCTGTTTCTTTTAGAAAATATATTTAAAGCATGCATGGTGTTTGTATCACTAGTTCCTGGACAGTACATTAAATCCTAATCGGATTTGTGTAGGATGGACCGGATTCATGTATTACCGTTACATGTTGATTGGTCGAAAGGCAGGATATAGCAGTATTAATTGCTTGTTTATTTCCAAAGACGAATGACGCCAACAGTTAGTTAATCAAAATTCTAAACTGCTTCTTCAATTTCATCTAATGCCTAAGTGACTACACATTCAGCGCCCACTTATTACTAATAATCAACTCTATGTATTCATATTGTTTGATTGACACCAGAAAGAATAATTTCCAATTTTTTTAACAATTAATTCAGCAGGTGTAAATGTCTACGTCAATGATTCAAGAGAAAGAATAAAAACAACGCTACAATCAAATGGTGTGTTTATAAAGACAAAATGCTTTAACAAACAGTTAACAGATTCCTGAATAACAGTCCAGGAATGAGCAAGAAAACAAATGTAGTAGAGAGCTGTGACGATGTAAGGACAATCCATTGACTTGCCACAAAGAAAAATATATCTTATTACAGAAAATCGGAGACATAACGAGAAAAACAGTATTTAGTAAGTTTATTGCCTGATATCAAAATAACTCATTCAACTGAATATTAGTACATAAAGATAAGAGTTTAAAAAGTATTAGATCCTTTTTTTGTCCAAATTCTCAGGTAGAATTATTCGTCATTTATGTACAATGTCCCTTAAGGACGTAAACAATGATGACTCATAACAACTTCCTGTTCTTTGTAGCTCAAAGAAACGTTTGTCTTCTATTTATCCCACACTGGTCTGTCATCGATTTATACGAGCTCATTAGGTACGTTATTCAATGTTTCCCTCTGTCTCTCTTGTTTGCAATATATCATGTGAGTGTTTAATTCTCCAAGCAATTTTTCCTCATTATGTACCACAAATTTCAACTCTCTTTTTGATTGTATGTATAAATGCCCTTTTGCTCTTCATTTTCCTTGAAATTTCCTCGCTACTCACTAGATCCTCAATGGTTTTTGCAACATCCTTTCTGTAGACGCACACATCTTCATCTGTAGGAAAATTGTCCAGCATTCACTGGCATATAGTAGGATATATAATTCATACCTCTTCAGAGGTCTTTTCTTTGTTTTGTTGTGACGCTTTATCAAAAATTACTTAATTTCTGATTATTATTTGAAATGTTAGCGGGTTTAAAATTGCCCTGAAATAGTCAAACAAGGGGCTATAATATTAAATGCTTGTTTATGCTTAGAAACATTTTTAAGTTGAAATGGCCAGTGAATACATTTAAATATAATTATCTGCTTTATATATTTTTTTACATTGTTTTCACTTTTTTTACTCATTTCACCCCAAGCAAGGCTGGAATGCTACTAATACGCAAGGGGATTACAGGGAGTGAAAGTGAGAGAAAGGAGTGGGTATAGAGAAGATTAAGGAAAGGACAAGTAAGGATTGAGGAAAGGACAAAGGAAGATTGAGGAAAGGACAAGTAAGAATTGAGGAAAGTACAATTAAGAATTGAGGAAAGTACAAGTAAGGATTGAGGAAAGGACAAGGGAGAATTGAGGAAAGGACAAGTAAGAATTGAGGAAAGTACAAGTAAGAATTGAGGAAAGGACAAGGGAGAATTGAGGAAAGGACAAATGAGAATTGAGGAAAGGACAAGTAAGGATTGAAGGAAGGACAAGGGAGGATTGAGGAAAGGACATGTAAGAATTGAGGAAAGTACAAGTAAGAATTGAGGAAAGGACAAGGGAGAATTGAGGAAAGGACAAGTAAGGATTGAGGAAAGGACAAAGGAAGATTGAGGAAAGGACAAGTAAGAATTGAGGAAAGAACAAGGAGGAAAGTGAAGTAAGGAGGAAAGGACAAGGGAGAATTGAGGAAAGGACAAGAAGAATTGGGAAAGTTGAAGGAAAGGAAAGGACAGTAAGAATTGAGGAAAGGACAAATGAAAATTGAGGAAAGGACAAGTAAGGATTGAAGGAAAGGACAAGGGAGGATTGAGGAAAGGACAAGGGAGAATTGAGGAAAGGACAAGGAAGAATTGAGGAAAGGACAAGGAGAATTGAGGAAAGGACAAGTAAGGATTGAGGAAAGGACAAGGGGAATTGAGGAAAGGACAAGTAAAGGAAAGAACAAGGGAGGATTGAGGAAAGGACAAGGAGGAATTGAGGAAAGGACAAGAGAGGATTGAGGAAAGAACAAGGAAGGATTGAGGAAAGGACAAGGAAAATTGAGGAAAGGACAAGGAGAATTGAGGAAAGGACAAGGAGAATTGAGGAAAGGACAAGTAAGAATTGAGGAAAGGACAAGTAAGGATTGAGGAAAGGACAAGGGGAATTGAGGAAAGGACAAGGAGAATTGAGGAAAGGACAAGGGAGAATTGAGGAAAGAACAAGGAGGATTGAGAAAAGGACAAGTAAGGATTGAGGAAAGGACAAGGAGAATTGAGGAAAGGAATTGAGAATTGAGGAAAGGACAAGTAAGGATTGAGGAAAGGACAAGGAGAATTGAGGAAAGGACAAGGAGAATTGAGGAAAAGACAAGGAGAATTGAGGAAAGGACAAGGAGGTTTGAGGAAAGGACAAGGAGAATTGAGGAAAGGACAAGTAAGAATTGAGGAAAGGACAAGTAAGGATTGAGGAAAGAACAAGGGAGAATTGAGGAAAGAACAAGTAAGAATTGAGGAAAGAACAAGGGAGGATTGAGGAAAGGACAAGGGAGGATTGAGGAAAGGACAAGGGAGAATTGAGGAAAGGACAAGGGAGAATTGAGGAAAGGACAAGTAAGAATTGAGGAAAGAACAAGGGAGAATTGAGGAAAGGACAAGGGAGAATTGAGGAAAGGACAAGGGAGAATTGAGGAAAGGACAAGTAAGAATTGAGGAAAGAACAAGGGAGGATTGAGGAAAGGACAAGTGAGGATTGAGGAAAGGACAAGGGAGAATTGAGGAAAGGACAAGTAAGAATTGAGGAAAGGACAAGTAAGGATTGAGGAAAGGACAAGGGAGGATTGAGGAAAGAACAAGTAAGAATTGAGGAAAGGACAAGGGAGGATTGAGGAAAGAACAAGGGAGGATTGAGGAAAAGGACAAGGAGAATTGAGGAAAGAACAAGGAGAATTGAGGAAAGGACAAGTAAGGATTGAGGAAAGGACAAGGGAGAATTGAGGAAAGGACAAGGGAGAATTGAGGAAAGGACAAGGGAGAATTGAGGAAAGTACAAGTAAGAATTGAGGAAAGGACAAGGGAGGATTGAGGAAAGGACAAGTAAGGATTGAGGAAAGGACAAGCGAGAATTGAGGAAAGGACAAGGGAGAATTGAGGAAAAACAAGTGAGAATTGAGGAAAGGACAAGTAAGAATTGAGGAAAGGACAAGTAAGGATTGAGGAAAGAACAAGGGAGAATTGAGGAAAGGACAAGTAAGAATTGAGGAAAGAACAAGGGAGGATTGAGGAAAGGACAAGGGAGGATTGAGGAAAGGACAAGGGAGAATTGAGGAAAGGACAAGGGAGGATTGAGGAAAGAACAAGTAAGAATTGAGGAAAGGACAAGTAAGGATTGAGGAAAGGACAAGGGAGGATTGAGGAAAGGAGAAGGGAGAATTGAGGAAAGGACAAGGGAGAATTGAGGAAAGGACAAGTAAGAATTGAGGAAAGAACAAGGGAGGATTGAGGAAAGGACAAGTAAGGATTGAGGAAAGGACAAGGGAGGTTTGAGGAAAGGACAAGTGAGAATTGAGGAAAGGACAAGTAAGGATTGAGGAAAGGACAAGGGAGAATTGAGGAAAGAACAAGGGAGAATTGAGGAAAGGACTAGGGAGGTTTGAGGAAAGAACAAGGGAGAATTGAGGAAAGGACAAGTAAGAATTGAGGAAAGAACAAGGGAGAATTGAGGAAAGGACAAGTAAGGATTGAGGAAAGGACAAGGGAGGTTTGAGGAAAGGACAAGTGAGAATTGAGGAAAGGACAAGTAAGAATTGAGGAAAGGACAAGTAAGAATTGAGGAAAGAACAAGGGAGAATTGAGGAAAGGACAAGTAAGGATTGAGGAAAGGACAAGGGAGGATTGAGGAAAGGACAAGTGAGAATTGAGGAAAGGACAAGTAAGGATTGAGGAAAGGACAAGTAAGGATTGAGGAAAGGACAAGGGAGAATTGAGGAAAGGACAAGTAAGAATTGAGGAAAGGACAAGTAGAATTGAGGAAAGGACAAGTAAGGATTGAGGAAAGGACAAGGAGAATTGAGGAAAGGACAAGTGAGAATTGAGGAAAGAACAAGGAGAATTGAGGAAAGGACAAGTAAGGATTGAGGAAAGGACAAGTAAGGATTGAGGAAAGGACAAGGGAGAATTGAGGAAAGGACAAGTAAGAATTGAGGAAAGGACAAGTAAGAATTGAGGAAAGGACAAGTAAGGATTGAGGAAAGAACAAGGGAGGATTGAGGAAAGAACAAGTAAGAATTGAGGAAAGGACAAGGAAGGATTGAGGAAAGGACAAGGGAGGATTGAGGAAAGGACAAGGGAGAATTGAGGAAAGGACAAGGAGGATTGAGGAAAGGACAAGGGAAGAATTGAGGAAAGGACAAGGAAGGATTGAGGAAAGAACAAGGAGAATTGAGGAAAGGACAAGGGAAGAATTGAGGAAAGGACAAGTAAGAATTGAGGAAAGGACAAGGGAGGATTGAGGAAAGGACAAGGGAGAATTGAGGAAAGGACAAGGGAGGATTGAGGAAAGTACAAGTAAGAATTGAGGAAAGGACAAGGGAGGATTGAGGAAAGAACAAGGGAGGATTGAGGAAAGTACAAGTAAGAATTGAGGAAAGGACAAGTAAGGATTGAGGAAAGGACAAGGGAGGATTGAGGAAAGGACAAGGGAGAATTGAGGAAAGGACAAGGGAGAATTGAGGAAAGTACAAGTAAGAATTGAGGAAAGGACAAGGGAGGATTGAGGAAAGGACAAGGAGGATTGAGGAAAGGACAAGGAGAATTGAGGAAAGTAAGGAATTGAGGAAAGAGAATTGAGGAAAGGACAAGGAGGATTGAGGAAAGGACAAGGGAGAATTGAGGAAAGGACAAGGAGAAAGGAAAGGACAAGTAAGGATTGAGGAAAGAACAAGGGAGAATTGTGGAAAGGACAAGTAAGGATTGAGGAAAGAACAAGGGAGTATTGAGGAAAAGACAAAAGATCAACGGGACTAGATAGAAAATGGTGATTGACGTTGCATTTAAATTTTTGAACACTGTACTTATCAGAGAAGCAATTAAACGGAAGGGAATTTCCACGGGCGGGAAGTGTGCGAATAGAAACTGTGGAAGAAGAAATGACGGTTACATTTAGCTATTTTAATAGTAAACGGGTGGGACCTAGATGCTAATCTAGTAGCACGCTTAAATTCATGTAGTCCCTTTCTTCTATATTTAGTCATGTTAGTTTCGGATGGGATAAAATAAAACTTATTTATCAAATATCATCATTACATTACGAGATAATTTTACGAAATGTTCACAAAGGAAAATAAAAGCCTGTTCATCAAATTTAAAATGGGCTTCAATTCACATTGTCAGTATTGACATTATCATTATTATTTTTATTTAGGATACCAATTTTTTAGTTGGGCTTGTTCCAACTATAAGCTTTCTAGTGATCCAGTTAGAGCGGCAAATACGTTTTTAACTTTTCTACTAACATACCAGACGTCTGAATGGGCAAGCAATTTATTATCGAAACTTAAGCAAAACAAAAACGAGTTTATTTTGGCCTGATCAGCCCAGGTATAAAAAGGGACGCGTCTAATTATGGTGTATCAAAATTGGGAATCATTAATCAGAAGTTTTCTAAACACTGAAAGAAAACATACAACACTTTAAAACTCTCAAGCAAAGTAAGAAAAAAAGATGTTGCAAAGAACATTAAATATTTGAGGAGCGTCTAATGGTGCAAGGGTTAGCAAAACTGGATTGGGAGGTCATTAGTAGTAAGTTCTATCCTCGCTGGGTGCCAAACTAATTTAAGATTATTATCGAAGAAAAATTATAAATACAGGGTGAGCAAAAAGTACGCTTACAATAGTTTCACTATTTTCCCCCTTTTTAGATCTAATTTATCCAAATTATAACTATTCTTTTACCAAGATGGAGTACCTCAGCATTATGCTTTGGCAGTAAGGGACAACCTTAACAAAATCTTTCCACAACGTTGGTTCGGAAGAAAGAGCAATATCGAATGGCCAACACCTGACCTAACACCAATGGATTTCTTTTTGTGGGTTGTAGTAGAGAACAAGGTTTATGAGAGAAATCCCCACACAATGAACGAATTAAAAGAGTTCATCTCAGAAGTATTTATTGAAATTGATACAGATCGAGATTTGCGTCGTGCTGAGTGTCATAGTGTTCTGGAAAGGTTCGAGGAACGTTGCAATGTTTAAGGACAATCTTTTGAGAACTTAAGAGATTAAATTGCGCTAAAAAATGTAAGTAAAGTGTTAAACAAATGTACATAATCTGTTTTGAACAAATATGACTAACAAATATAATATCTGTCTATATATGTGAGATAGGGTATAGTAAGTATTTACACTATTTATATTGTTCGTACTGTTGTCCTCATCTTTGTTGCTATATTCACGTTGTACGCTCTGCAAGTTTTTGTTTACCTTTGCTGTAACAAGGTATTTAATTCACAACTTGAAGTCATTGAATTCAGACAACTTTTTTATCTACTGGGTCAGGAGATAAAATCGTTGGTTGAATCCAGTGACTTGACCAAAATAGTTGTGAGTTCAATACCTGGCTACTGCAAAGGTGAACAAAAACTTATTGAGATATCCGGAAGAGGCATTGCACGTGGAACTAGAACAATATACCCCGGTAGACGAAATAAAGGGTTCAGTTCGAAATTTCAATCACCTGAAGAAGGCCGGAACGTACAATGGTCGAAACGTCGTGAATATGGCAACAAAGATGAGGAAAAAGTCTGAGCAATGTAAATAATGAAACTTAATCAATATAAATGTAATAAAATGTTTTAAAAAAATGTAAAGTGCATGCCTGTTAAGTGTAAGATTACTTTTGGCCCACCCTATACAAAAACGTTGGTCTTTTCAGCTCTAAGCAACTAATTGTTATCAAAATTGAAAATATAAATGTATCTGCTTGTTAATCGAATCGAAAAATAGAATCGGTGAACTGGGATTCAAATTGAGATCCGTATCCAGTGATGTCACTATGATTTATGATGAATCATATCTTTATTTAGTAATCAGTACGTCTTTATTCTCTTCTTGGAAAAGAAGAGTTTAACGACAGTTGATCCTTCTTCCAAAAAATTAACAAAAACAATAAAAGCAAAATGTTTACGGTTGCCTCAAATTGCAGTAATAGCTAGCGAGCTAATTTAGATAGCCGCTATTACTGATTAGTCAGTTTGATTCTCACTGGGTGCACCATACTTGAAATGAAGTTAAGTTTAGTAATAACAGCAAAATATCTATCTGTTATATTCATTATCAATCAAAACTGACAGTTAAAATATTTGTTAAATATTTTGTAAAATATACTGCTAACAAAATACTCTGGCATATTACGCTCGATTGGAAGCGCAGACAAATATCTATAGCTATTCATAATCCTACTATTTTGAGTAATATTACGTCATGACTTGATTGATTTATTAACTTTTATTCAGACGTGCGCAGAATATATAAAGACATCCTCAACAGCTTTGATTTTTATGTACTTCCGGTCTGCAAATCTTCCGATCAGTCCCTTGCCAAATACTTATAATAGCACTATTCCGTGTGCTGTGTCTCCTCAGTACGTCGGTGATCAAAGCTCTCCACAACGTCCTGTTCTTTATGACTCTTAATAAATGTTGCTTTTTCTGTTATTTCTTCTAACCCTCGTTTCGTTATTCATTTACTGAAGCTCACTAGGTATGTCGTGCGTGGTTTTTCTGTCTCTCTTGTCAATCTGCCCTCTATCAGATTTTCCAAGCGGTCTTTCCTGATTATGTACCCTAGAAACCTCAACTCTCTCTTCCTGATCTTAAGTACAAGTTTCTTTTTTTGTTTTCATTTTCTATGAAACTTCGTCGTTGCTCACATGTTCGGTCCATGGTATACTCATCATCCTTCTGTAGAGCCACATTTCTGTTGCTTCAAGTCTCTTCTATGTTTTCTCTTCATTAATAGTCTTCCGATCTAACTAAATGTAATTATTTATTGTAAGTATGTAATAACGTGCGGCTGCTGTAACTGTTATTGAAGCAGAAAGTAGAATCAACAAGCCGAGTTCAATTTCGGACCAAGTCTGCTGCGTTCAATTTCGCATTAATGCCCTTGGTAAAGGCATGAACCCATATCTTCTTTCTTCCAGCTATGAACTCTTTCGCTCTAGGCGAGAGAACTCTGAATTCCAGGCAGTAGAGAAGGCAACGGGAAACCACTCCCATATCTTTCGCAATATCTACGGTGAGCTGTAATCATTTGCGCCTTTAAAGGACATGGCATTTAATAAGTTTTGTTTTTCTTTCTGCGATCTTTTTTATTTAATTATTTTTAATGTGTCATCTTTCTGCACTGAATAAAAATAAAGCTACTACTACAGGATTTGATTATTAAATAAATTTGCTAAAACAGGTGACTAAATTAACAGCTGGACCATTTATAAATATGTAAGCTTTGTGCTTGTAAAATCGATGCTGTGAACATTTGCCTTTCTCTCGTATTTTTACTTTTGAACGAAATCCAGAAAAAAATATCTTTGCGAAAATTATCAAGAGTAACAATGTGGCTTCTATTTCACTGCTGAGTCATGATTTGGCCATCTATCTCATCTGCGGAAAAAAGACTTGAATCAGTCGTAAAAATAGAAACTTTGTGTCTTTTATAATTGTTTCGTGAGTAAAAAATGGCTTGCATTCTCAGTGACTAGATCAGAGATTTAAAGATAGAACAGGCAAATGCGTCAGATGAGAGTTGCTACTGACTAAGTAGAAGATAATCGTCGCCCTGCGTGTTTCTTAAATGTTGATGCGTAGAAAGGTAAAGCATGCGAGGAAAGACGGTTGGAGCGAGAGCAGCTTCCGAAATCGGTGGTAGTATCTCTTGATTAAATATTTGTTATTTACTAACGATTTAATCTGAATTAAATAATAATGGGTAAATAATAACAAAAGTTAAAATAGGAAAGGTATTTGACTGTGATCAACGCGAAATCCATTTTCTGACAACCAGTAAAGAACTTAAAATAGAGTATCTGACTGATTTTTTTACGGCTTATCAATCTTTTGTGAGTTATTTAAAGACGAAACATATTTTTGATTGTAAAAATACTTCTCTTTTGTGAATGAATATTGACTAACAATTTTAGGAGTATAACAATAATTTTTCCAGATACAAATCCTATTATTTAATCCATAGCTAGGGGAGATAATGTATTGGTGTGCAAGTGACGAATCCGAACTCGTGTCCCTGATTTCTCATTTCGTTTCGCTATTCAATATACCATCAGCATATCCTTCAGTTCAAAACGCAACGCAATTAAATAAAAGAGAAAATTTAAGTCCTATTTATATACTAAAAAATATTCTTCGGAAGAAACAAAATAAATTATTGACAACAGGACATGGAAACATTTCATGAATGCTGACAATTATGATATATCACAATTAATCTTGAATGTATTGTTAACAAAACTGGGGTATGGTGATTTTCTAAGCGTAGCTTAGATGTGGCACAAGGTCGAAAGTATGAGGCACCCAGTGAGGATCAAATTCATTACTCAATCGTAATTGATCATGCAAGTCAAGCTTACTAACTATTACACCATGTTGAAGTGTCCAATCAAAACTTGGAGTATGACATGGACATTATTTGTAAATTTACACTCATAAATCCGATAAACAAAATAAGTCAGTGACACTAGAAAAGAAGGAAGGAAGGGAGGAAGGAAGGAAGGAAGGAAGGAGAGAGATATTAAAACACAAGATTGCTGAAACAGGCTGGCGTCAAATACTTCTGTGGTGTCGGCTGAGCAACGGTTATCAAGTCCGCAACTCACAACCACGGCGTAATCTACAACGGTTGACCTATGCCTATATACTAATCCACTGTCCGTAGCGAGTACAAGTGCTAAATAAATCAGTGTTTTATAATGATAATCCTTCATCACAGAAATTGAAAGAGGGCAAAAAAGAACATTATTTACATTATTCGGACTATTGTCCTCATCTTTGTCGCCATATTTATCACAACGTTTCGGCCGTTGTACGCTCCGGCCTTCTTCAGGTGGTTGAAATGTCGAACTGAACCCTTTATTTCGCTCACCGGGGTAGACTGTTCTAGTTCCACGTGCCATGTTTGATGGATGTCAGTTATCAGTTATCTCCTGCTAATTTCCTTCTGAAAGTTCTCCACTGCCTTAACCGGGTATTGAACTCACACTCTTTGGGTCTTGTCAACGCCTTTATCCACTGTGCCATGTGTCCTCAGCGAAATAAAGGGTTCAGTTCAACATTCCAACCACCTGAAGAAGGCCGGAGCGTACAACGGCCGAAACGTTGTGATAAATATGGCGACAAAGATGAGGACAATAGTCCGAATAATGTACATAATACCTCATCTCAGAAATATAGACAGGCAAAAAAGAAATATCTCAAGATGACAATATTCAAATTACCAATATTTTAGCAATATTTAATCTTTGTACCCACAAAAAAGTCTGTCAAAAGAAGTGTTTTCCCTTGATACCGCTATTATTTTAATTACTGTCACTCTTCGACAATGTTTATTGTTCTAAAAGTGATGATTAGAATTGTTAAAAAATCTAAACATGGTGAAAGTGAATTTATACATTTTTTTGTTTTTGAGAATTTACAACAAAAAATTTTAACATTATTTATTTATTAGATTATTAATTTACAAGAATAATTTTATATTTCCAACATTCTACAAACTAATACAATTAAAACTAATGCAATGAAATATTTATCATTTACCAATTTATAAAGAAACAACTATGAAAACAATTTGTTATTCCTCAATTTATAAACATTTACTATTAAAATATTTGAACCAACTTTAGGAAAAATTAAGAAAATCATTATTTACCATTTTATAAAGTTCGAATCATTTTGTAATTAGCCGATGTTTTGCCAACTATCTCAATAACAAATCTAATAATGTAAATAAACAATCCGATAAATAAATACTGTTTATTATTTTTGTTGTCAATTCTCAAGAACAAAGAAAATGTATAAATTCCCTTTCATATGTCTAGGTTTTATTAAAATGTCAAGGAAAAAAACGCCCTTTTGATACACCGAGTTTTGGTGGGAACGATTCTTAAATATTGCTAATATTTTTTAAATTTTTAGTGCTACAGATAACAGACGTAGGTAAATTTTATTGAACAGATCTCAAGTACATTTCAGTTTATCATCATTTGAGATCAAGAAAATGCTAATTCCATGAAATTTGAAAATGTGTTTTTTTGAGATTTTTGAAAAATAAACACAGAAACAACAATACTGAAACATTTTGAGTAAAAGATTGAGATAGATTTTTAGATATGCATATATGTAAAATGTAACGGTAAAACAATGAAACCGTAACTTAATGCTACAAAGAATTATTTTCGACAATAAATACTTAGGTACATCCACTGATTCGCTAAAAAAATTTGCATACATTGATGAAAAATGTCACAAACTTAATCAAAATAAAGTTTTATCGTCAAAATCTTTATATTTTTATTAAGAGAAAAGACCAAAGGAGCTTTTAATTATTCAGTTATATTTTGTATCCTTTTTAGAATGTTCGAAATTTTGGTTAAAAATCTTATCTTTTTTTCTGTATTTTTTCGTATACGCGGTGGCCAAAAATTAGTATAAGAAATTTTAGCTTCTTTTATTGCGTTAAAAAGCACATTGATTTGGAAATTCTTGCGGATTTTAATGATACTTTCAGGACTTATTCACAAATATTTTATTTTTGAAAGATTTTAATAAAGAGAATTACATTGTGGTGATAGAGGTCTAAAAATGACGCTAAAATCAGTGATGGTTTACAATTTCCAAACGAAAACACCTTCCAATCAATTTAAATTAGTTTTGAAATACAGCAAAACGTTTTGCTTATTGGAAATATTAAATTTAATCTGTTAGCTTGAAATGAAAATTAAAATAAAAGCTTCAAGAAAGATTTTTCATTTTTAAACATTCATTTTAAACTTTAGGTATCGCGAATCTGTGAAGGTACCTACGTATATTTACTTTTCAATACAATCTCCTTTCTTGTCAATGCCTTTAGCTACTTAAATTAATTTCCGATTAAAATATTTACTAACTAGAAGTAGAGCCCGGCGTTGCCCGGGGATGTAACAGTAAGAGATAGATCAAGTATCGACCATCATAAAGACTGAAAAATAAAATTGACAAAGATTATTGTTTAAGGTTGACGGACAGGCATATCTTAATTAGATTTTTTTTTTTTTACGAATTGGTTAAACCCAAACTCAAACAAAAACATTGTATTCAATCGTTATGAGTCTACCGATTGAATAGAATTTTATTATAAACAATTGTCTTGTAAATGGAATTTTTAAAGCATTCTGAATGTAAAAATAAAGAAAAAAGTGTGCAAGACAATAAGAAACACTACCTGCCAAAAAAAAAGTTAAGTTTTGTTGAAATTGGTTGAAAAATGTAGGAAATCCGATCCCATATATAAACGAACACTTACACACACTCACAAACAACCTTGGTTTTATAATAAGTATAACTCAATATGAGTTGTCCCCCTTTCATTCTCGACAGCGATGTCTCTTAATCGTGTTTTCAAATTGATTTCGTGCAAAAACAATTGTGTTTTTCCCATTTTGGGCACTGTCAGAACCACCGCAAGGTAATTTTACGTAGTCCTGTGAAGTTTTGTTGAAATCGGTTGAAAAATGTAGGAAATCCGATCCAATATATAAACGCACACACACACACACACACACGCACACGACCTGGGTTTTATAATAAGTAAGATAACTGTGTTATGTTAGGAGTTTTTGTTGATCCACATTAGTAAAAGCTTTTAAGGAAACTTTGAAACTGTGAAAAAAATCCTGAAAAAGTGGAAACAAAAAGAAAGCCTGATTTTGTTTGTATATTAGAGTGTGTATGTATAAACGACTGAGCCATATGAGTTATAGGTTTGAATGCGTACGTATATATGGGGCGCCTACCTTGGCGCAATTATTATGAAGTTCGTTTCAAATAGTAGATCACGAACTTATTTGGTTCGGTCTTGATGAGGTGTTCCACTGCCGTGGTTCTGTATCAGATAGAGATGGGTTTATCAAAATGTTCCTTGTGCGCATGCGTACGCGTTTGGGTCTACGCTTCATTGAATGCCTGTGTGTAAGACAGTCTGTAAATACAGAACGAAATCACCTTTCTTTCCAATGTACTGTCGTCACGTTTGATTGTCAAATTGTCACTATTCGGTACATATGCGATGACCTTACAGAAAGCCACTGACACATCAACACAGTGAACTTCAAATCTATTAGTCAGAGGATAAGTACATTCTTCGCTCCCTCGCATATGCCTTTTTGTACTTTATAGCACCTATGCGTCACTCTATCTCTATCTCTATCTATCTACCTTCTCTCCCTCTTTATGTGTATGTATGCATTTGTGCGTGTGTGTGCGTGTGAGTAAGTGTGTGATGACACCATCAAAATACCTGAACAAGAGCATGACATTCTATCGGGTGGGCGGACAATGTCTCTGTCTACAATAACAACAAAGAAACATTCAATGCAATCAAGATGTTTGTTAAGTTGCCAAAGGATTGTGTATATGAAGACAAAACTCAGTCATTATTGAGCCTTTGTTCAAAAAGATTACGTGGCCATATCACTAATCCATCCGCGGCACTATATGATGTAGGGGGGGATGAAGCCGCCACACTTTTTTTGCTGAAACTGAGAACTAGACAAAATAATGTTTTCTTAGTCTCAATCTTTTTTTAAACTAATGTTCACATAATATAACGCCCAAGAGCCACTCAAGGTAGAGTGTTACTGTGTGATGTTGTACTGGGTGCGATGGATAAATTGTCGTCTAAATTACGCAAAAATGAAAATAACATTGTCATCTCATTTTAACAGGTATATTTACCAAACTTACACAAAAATATCTTGAAATGCTAAAGAGTAAATTTATTCAATAAATTCGTCATTGGCGTCGACCACGGCCTCCGAACAACTTCGGAATCTCCTGCAACTCTTCTAGACGGTATCCTTGTTTAAGTTGATGAATGTTGCCATAATGCTTGCCTTCAGTTCATCTTTAGTGTTGCAAGGACTTTTGTTAGTCTCTCGTTCAGCTGCGCCACATACTGTACAATTGAAAAAATCAAAAGCCAGCAACGTTAATACGCGAAATTAAAAATATAAAATGGCGACAAGTTTCCCATCGCACCCTGCAAGAGTTTAAGAAAAGTCAAGAAGTGAAGTTCATGAGGATATGTAGGAAAGATAACTGTTAACCCTAGACTTGAAGAGGTGAAGATTGTAGTGATTGGGAAAGCATCCCACCTGACAGCTATGGTGTGAGTGCAAAGTCTACTTTGGTATCTCTTAGAGTAAGGCTAATAAATACTCAGAACACCCTCTCTTAGAACAGAGGTTTCTTATTGATATTAAATTCGATTAAGATCATTTGGTATTCCCTGGTGTGAATCACATACCACAGAATGTAGTATCTATTTCCAACTTATTTACTACTTACAAATGAAGCTTATATAAAACTATAAAAAAAACTGCTGTAAATACTCGATCTAGCGTCCAGGGCGCTTATTTAAAATTTGTAAAGAGTTTAAAGACAAGAAGTTAATTTCATCAAAAAAGTGTATTTTGATTAAATTAACGTCTTGTCTTTAATTTGCGAAATTCAAATAAGTGTTCCCTTTCGCTTCTCAAATATTCTCGCTTATTCGTGAGGGGCGCTTATGTTAATTACTTTGAAAAAGGGGGCGATTATTAGAGAGGGTGCACTAAATCGAGCATTTACGCTATATTTAGAACAAGATGAGTCCAGTCGAAACAGCCATGTCAATAAATTAAATGCTTCAGTAAATAAGACAAAGAAAATAATCGATTTCTTTTAAGTTTTTTCAATAAATCTCCATTTAAAATTCCTGGAAAGAATTCTCAGATAGTTTCTGTTTTTTTTTAATTTGCACTTCTGTAAATGAACACCAAGCACACACAAATACATACAAATACACATCTATGCCACTCCATAACACACTCACACTCATACGCAGACATAGACACACACAAATACGACCATGCACACATAGAGACACGTAAAAATATGCATGCGCACGCACATATAAACACCTGCACGCCTGTATACGCACACACGCATGCATATATAAAGAGGTGAGATGGGTACCTCGAGGTGGTGTAATGGTTAGCAAACTTGTCTCGCTAGAAAAATTACGAATGAGTAGTGAGTTCGATCCTCACTGGGTGCCTCTTACCTTCGGCCTTGTGCCACATCCAAGCTACACTTGGAAAATCACGATATAAAGAAAAATAGAGAAAAAGAAAGATGGTAGATTAAACAGAATTAAATAAAGAAAAAATGTTTAAAAATGGGTTGAAAAATTTCATAATCTGTGAAATTTCCATTCATATCGTCAGTGCAGTTATTTTAATCTTTAGTATTATATAAAATATAAAATAAATATACCTACGTTGGTGCGACTATACATGCACACGAACAAGGGATTGCTGGGAATTTAAAGTTTATATATTTTTATAATCCGACGAAGTCCTAAAGGACGCAACGTATCCCTTTTTTTTCAAATTTGTCATACATTTTTCTCCAATAGTGTTTTTGATATAGAAAAAATGATATATCGTTACCTCATAGCTATTTACCCAAAAAATATCTTTTTATAATCCTGTCTGCCTATGTATACTAATTCTGGTTAGTCTTACTCATTCACTACACATTAAGGTCACATGTTGCTTTCAAACCAACTAAAGTGTTTTTCTTCCCTTTCACTAAGCAGCATCGTCACCTTGGCGTAAAGCAGGTGAAGTTACATCCGCATTCCCACTTAGGCATACCCATTATACACAGTTACCCTGCGATGAATATGTGAACATAGTCGCGAACCTCGCTCAGTCTTTCAGACACCAGTTAAAATACCTCACGTTCTATTTCGATTCCAGGTTGCATGGAAGCGAACAAAAACTATGAAAGGTCTGTTATACGTTCACAAGGGAACAGACGGTGAAAATAACTCCTGTCTGGAATCCGTAGACGTAGTTGGATGGCCAAGGACACATTCCAAAAGCTGGATTACGAGACAGGACGATTTCTTTGGTAACAAAAAAAAAAAAAATACTGAGCTGTTACGTTACATCTGTCCTCCTTTATGACAGCGAATGTTGGACGACTTCCTCAAAGATGAAGAGACTCGAGGCGACAGAGCTGTGGTTCTACAAAAGGATGCTAAGGATATCGTGGACCGAGCCTGTGCGCAACAATGAGGTCTTAGAGAGATTACAAACAAGGAGGAAGCTTATACTTAATATCAGGAAGAGGCAGCTGAAATTCCTGGGACACATAATGAGGAAAGAGGGCCTGGAGAATCTGATACTCACGGGTAGAATAGAGGGAAAACAACACATGACATACCTGACGGACTTAAGCAAGTGGATGACACAACGTGAAAGTAGAGGGGAGGAACTTGTTGAGAGCTGCAAGGGATAGAAGAGGTGGAGAGCTATGATCACCTACATCCTGAAAGGAGATGGCACATAAAAAGAAAAAGAGTCACGGATTCACCTGCGATAGTTTAAGCTTCGAGTAGGTAGATGACACTTGAGACATCTTGCTGCTATTTCTGTCTTTTCATACTACAGATTAACGAACTTTGCCTAATGACTTTGCCTATATAAACCTACTCCTGGAACTTTCAACCTTCTTTTTATTTATTCATTCCCTTTCTTTTCTACTACTTCTGGACAGCGGATGGTTATTTTAAAGATCTTACTTCATCGATTTTTCTGCTGGTCATAAAACACCAGACACTTCAGGCTCAGATAAAATCACTTGCCGTCCACTTTATTAAGTGTGTGTCCTGATCACAACAGAGTCGCATTGTATCTCGGTAGTGTAGCGTTTATCAGCACGGAAAGTAGAATCTGAGATCCGGGTTCAAATTCCGGTCTTGTATGCTGTGTTCACTCTCACACAAATGCTCTTGAGAAAGGCGCAATTACATCTTTTCTACTCCTCCCACAACTAATGATTAAATAGCTGTGTAGGGAAAAACAGTTTAAGGGAAGGAAAACTTTGAATACCAAACCGACTAGAATGCAACGGAAAATCACTCCACTAATCCAAGAAGGCATGTCAATACACAGATAATAAAGAAAGACGATTCGTTTCCCAAGCTTTGGGGCCCATTTGAAGTTATGGTTGAAAATTAACAAAATAGCTAATTATAACATCAAACTGAAACAATTGTGCCTTATATATATATATATAATACGTGTATATATATATATATATATATATATATATATATGCATAAATATATGTATATTTGGGGGATACAGACAACGATTTTTTTAAGAAAGGACAACTTAAAATAAGTTAACGTCGTAAATTCAATGTTGACGGAAAATTAATAATTTCAGAAAATAAATTTAATAGTCAAGTCTCCTGAAAAGTGTATGCAATTTGTACGAAACTGAAAGGAAAGTGAACTTTTAATTTTATTTCTTGATATCGAGCATTATAATTACGAAAACTTATTGCCTTAAAAACGTTATCTTCCAGAAATAACCTGCTCGACCTTCGCGAAACCCAATCATTGTTTTTATATATATATATATATATATATATATATATATATATATATATATATATATAATTGAATCATAGTCTTTTGATGTGTACATGAAACAAGCTTTATCATAAAGTACTGTAAAATTGCTTTGATACACCCTAATAAGAAAAAGGAAAACACAGGTGTTACACTTAGCAATTAAGCCTGTACTTGTAAAATCCTAGATGATACTTAAGTGTAGACATCTATATAGATATTTCAACTTTTTTCTTCTATCTTTCTCTTTTTCTTTTTTTTTTTTTTTTTTACCTCAGTCGCTTTGCCTACATAATTTTATTTCTCTCACCGTATTTGTCTCTCATATTATCCGTAAGTGGCTCACTCTTTTTGTCCTTTGTCTCTTTTTCTTTTGGATTTCCATTTTTGTTTTCTCTCTTCCTTTTTATTTATTTGTTGTTTTTATTTTTTCAACGTAATGTATCTATCTGCAGCTTGCTCCGTTATCTATATATTAAATTCTGTCTGTCTGTTTGTCTCTGTCTCTCTCTTTCTCTGGTACGCTGTTATACATTCTTCCTTATAGAGTACTTGGAAGAGAAATTACTGGTTCTGTGATCTCTTGTTCCACCCTCAGTACCGAGGAAGTGATACTCGTTACAATTATTTTTGTTAGGCGACTGCGATAAATCCTTTTCACGTATCTGTTAATTCGTTACTTGTAAAATCTACCATACCGATGAAATAACAACTAAATGAATGGCTACCCGTCAACTTTACATAAAATTGTGGCAGTTTTTATGATCATGACTCCTGTCGCGCATTAGCGTCGTAGGAGCTCCATATGCACTGCAGATGTAACACCAGTGTTGTGTCTTGGGCAAGATAGCTTGATGGAGCCAAACCCTCTCCAGGCTGTTTTAAATTCAAAGTTTTTCTTCTTCTTGACTGGTTTCCAACCAAGGCTACAAAACCCAGTCTACCCTGCTATTTACTCATAACTGGAGAGATAAGAGATGGATTCATGCTTTTCCCAAATGTATTTCCGCGTAAGTGAATGTAACGAACGGGACTGGAATTCGAACTCTGCTCTCAGATTTCTCGTGCTGAGCCACAAGCCACTGCACAATTGCGTTTAATCAAGAAGTCTGTACGAGCTTAATTAATATTCAATAAATACAATTTTTCCAGCCTCTCAGCAAAAATTCGCCGCGACTCTTTTTGCTTACACCTCGATACGCGCGCATAATATCTTTTATGCGCATCATCTTTTATGTGCCGTGTTCCTTCAGGCGAACATGGCCCCCCCACTTGCTTCTATCCTTTGTAGTTCTCAATATGTTTTGTTCTTTTACTACTTCTCCCAAACCCTGTTCTGTCAGCCATTCGCTAGGTATTACACGCGTTACTTTCCCTCGTCTCTTTTTCCCGCTATCCGCCCTGTGAGTATCAGATTCTCTAAGCTATCCTTTCTCTTTATATGTTCAAGAAGTTTCAGCTGCCTCTTCCTGATGTTAATTTAAGCTTCCTCCTTGTTTGTATCCTCTCCGAAACCTCATCGTTGCTCACATGTTTGGTCCATGGTATCCTTAGCATCCTTCTGTAGAACCATAGCTGCATTGCCTCGAGTCTCTTCTTCATCTTTAAGGAGACCGTTCAACATTCGCTGCCGTAAAGGAGGACAGATATCACATAGCAGTTCAGTACTTTTTTCTTTGTTACCAACGAAATCCTCCTGTCTCGTGATACCTTGCTTCTGGAATGCATTTTTGGCCATCCCAATACGTCTTCGGATTTCAGCGTAGCACTTATCGTCCTTATCGTTAGAATACTTCCCAGATTGATTTTAGGGTCCCCGACCTGTAAATAGCATTTCGGGTTCATCTTTTTACTGATGACCATGCATTTTATCTCCTTGTAGTTTGTGCTTACTCTCTTTTTCTCGCACGCCTTCGCTACCTTCTGTAGAAGGTTTTGTAATTTCGTTTCCGTGTCTGCTATCGGCACTGTGTCATCTGTGTATCTTATATTCAGTTAAGACTATGACCGACAATGATGAATCTTAGTAGGATTTCCAGTTATAGGACGCCAAAACCGTGTAAGGCGGGGGTGAAAATAATGTTAGTCCGAGCCCCAGTGATCGTCCCCACTGGCTTTGCCTCCCGTTCGGGAAGGAGCCAGAATCATTATCTGGCGTTCTCAAAAGAGAAGTTCTTAGGGGGGGTAGAGGAATATTTTACCCATGTACGTGTAATACACACAGTAAATTCGACCTTGAGACACATTCTGTACGAAATGGGTGTACAAATAAATACAGCCTGAACTTGCCGGACCAGTCAAAGCAAAAGACGGGTGAAAGGATTCTGTGTACGACTGTCATTAGAATTTATTACCACTTTGACATGTCACCGCCGTCATAAATTAGATGAAACCGAAAATAACTCTCAAACTGGCTAGACTTCACTATATATATAGAAGATATATCTTTATAAAAAATAAGACAAAATGAAAAAAGAGTCATTTTTCCTTTATGTATCTTTGAATTCATCTTTTCTTTTACATTTTTCGCAAACACTACAACCAAATGAGTCTCATTCTTTCTCTCCACTCTCTCTCTCTCTCTATCGTTTTGTTTTGTTTTTGTTTTTGTTTTGATTTTTGGTTTTTCATTCCTTCTGAATGAAAATTTATCTTGATGCGGATACGTCCAACCAGGGTAGGTGCAAAGGTCCTGTGCCTCACCCACGAATCTATAATAAAGGCTCCCCCTGAATCTATGACTCAAGGCCACTACTCTACTACATCCCAAATTTCGTAAGATTGTAGTATTCATATAAAATAGAAACTTTGTTGTAACCTAATTATGAACAGTAATGGATCATATGCAATATAGGTGAATAATTCAACTAGGAAGATTGAAAATAAATACAATGTACAAATTAGAGACATGTTATAGATCATTCCATTTTAAAGAAATTAACAATGTTTCACAGCAATTTTTAGCATCAACCTGAATTTTTCTTGTTAAAAGATGAATAATTTGAACATATTCAACATTATGGATAAAAAATAGTGAATTTAATATAGTGTTTTTGAGACTTAGTATGTGCAAAACAAATTCACAGATTTGGACAAACAAAAAACAGAATAAAGTCAAAATCCTTAATTTAATTTAATTTGTATACAATTTAGGTAGAAAAAGGTGGATATTGATAAGATAGCGAGGTTCACAAAACCCTCGGGACCCTCAATCAGGCTCCCACTTCCAGTCTGGGAGTTCGGGTGGTAGTACGCACCGAACCAGCGTCCAAATATAAAAAAAAATAAATCGATACGTTTTAATGAAAAATAATAATGACTGGGCAGTGAACGATCAGTTCTCAATGCTTTCTGCTTTTATTTCAAAGTGTAAATATATTTTATTTCAAAGTAAGTTATATTCAAATCTTTGAAACAAAAATTTTAAATGAACAATTCATTTATAAATTGGCTTGTTATAGTTAAGGAAAGTTTTACGAATAGATGCTAATTTGTTGAAATGCAAATTTCAAACACTTTTATGCACTATATAAGAAGATATTCCTAAACAGAACTATTTTCGATATGGAAATCAAAACAATCCTCGAATAAAAGAACAGTAATGAAGGATAGTTAATTAATGAAATAAACTTTTGAAAAAAATATGCAAATTAATTAAACCTGGAGAGTGATATTGCCTAAAAGTAGATAATTTTTTGTCCAGTGAACTGATCTTGCTGCCACAATTAAGTATTGTTGGGTTTATTACTAACAATGATTTTGTTTGGTTTCTGGTAAACAGATTAATTCATATTGTATATACTCTTTGGGGATCTTTTTAATTTGTTGGTTTAATCCCCCACCCCCACCACATACGATGATTTGCACATATGGGGGCTATTGTAGGGGATCGTGTCGGCGATGTTGAGTAAAAGTAGAAGAACACTTGTGGGTTAAGATTTTCCTGCTAGCCGGTCCCACTACATGAGAAGGTTGGACTTTAATTAAGTCCAAAGAAGGCAAAGAAAAAACAAACACAAGACCGATAAATATATGTAAACAAATATATGTATTAATAACAAGAAAAGTTACATGGACAGAGTGTGTGTGGTGAATATTATGTGTGTGTTGTGGTGAGTGTTTTCGTACGTACGTGTATTGTTCTTAGCATGTTCCCAGCATTTGAGAAACGCTGTATCTGTGAGCATTCACATCTGCGAAGTGGTAAGGCTGAAAGCCTGAGGCAAAAAGAGGAAGAGGCGAAGGGTCAGCGAGTATTTATAGCCAGAGAAGAGAGACCCCTGGTGAAAGGGTTAAGGAGCTAAGGAGGAGCTAACTCCGACACTATTTAGAAATTTCATTGTGACAATGAGGTATTATGGTGGATGTAGTAAGAAAGGCTAGTAAGAATGTATTGTTTTGGTGTTAGGAATATTGTTTGTATGCTTGGGTCAGCGCTTGTGGCTAGCTAAGTTTAAAATTAAGACAGATGAAGGCCGTCCTTTTCCCCATCCACTTCTTTTTACGCCTTGTGCCACATTTTCTGTAATTTCACAGAAATAAATATTGTAGTGCCATTGGTCTGCCGGTTTTCAGTTGGAGATTCGTCTTCAGCTGGGCTGATTAAGCTCTCTTCCTCCGGGCAGAAAGCATCCTCAGACGGGCTATGTCGAAGGGCAGAGTCTCGTCTCGGGAAACACCTACCCGACCCCGTTTTACACGGGGAATTTTTCGCTGAGCCTACGGGCTCGAGAACCCCACATTAAATTCGGCCTTGTGCTACATTTGAATGCGTGGGGCAGTTGGTAGATGCCGTCATTGCACCAGAGAGAGGGATCGGTGCTCTCACACGCGGCCAGCGCAATCGACGGTAAACATCAAATTACTATAAAGTAGACTGAGACTTTTTAATCTCAGAATTCGTGGGAGAATTGAACTCCAATTTCGCATTTATTCTTATAGATTCCATAATATAGGTTTTACTTAATTAACTGTTATGTTTCTCTAACTCTTCAAATGTTGAATGTATAACTAATTCTAAATTTTATTTTCCCATCTTTACACTATATTAATTTTACCTTATAAATTGTCCCCCTGTTCTGTCACCCATGAAATAAAAATAATTGTTTGTACGGAAAATAAGGTTATACGTATATCAAATCGTCTTTAAATTAAGTGGCAGCAAAATAATTATCGTTGAATTTTTAAAAGGTAAGCTTAAGCATTAATTCAATACTTAAATGCGGCGATCAATTTTGAGCTCTTCTGTAGTTTATTGATGCCTATCGCATCGACTCTTTCCTAGCTATTGTGATGATGGCCAAACCAAGAGTCCTCCACGAGAACTAGCTTAAATGCCGCCTGATATGGAGGCTTTAAAGCTAGCTTAAAATTTTTAAGTTAGCTGCAATTTTGGATACAAAAGGAAAATAAGATTTACTCCCCTTAAACCATGAAAGCAACAATAATGACCAGTATAATATATTAAATATATATATATATTTTTAACCTCGCATAATCTGGCAACCCTGAATCTGAGCTCAACGAAAATCGTTCCCTGTGCTTAACTTTTCTAGGGCTTTTGAATGAGCTTTGAATCATTGAAACCAAATCGGACCAGTGGGAGAGGAGGAGTTGCTTGGACACACACACGCACAAACACACACACATACACTGTACTTTATATATATATATATATATATATATATATATATATATATATATATATATGTATGTATGTATAAATAAAAAAGAAAGAACAGTAAGATATATTATCCGGCGTTCTTATAGATATTTTTATTTTTAAAAAATAGTGCTCAATGTAAATTTACAGAGCATTAATATTATAAATTAATTGATTTAAAATATGGTTTTTATCGCTACACAGTTCTAACCATGTTTCAAAAATGGAAGCAAAAAGCTACGAATTTAATTTTGTAATGAAATTAAAGACATTAGTTCCATTTCATCCTCAAGCGAATTTCCTTGAGGATGAAATGGAACTAATGTCTTTAATTTAATTACAAAATTAAATTCGTAGCTTTTTTGCTTCCATTTTTGAAACATGGTTAAAATATTTATAATATATATATATATATGTATTTATATATATATAAAGATATATATATATATAAAGATATATATATATAATTAATGGTTTTTTTTAATCCAACAATACTTCAAATACGCAGTGCTATAGACGAAATGAGAACTGTTTAAAAAATAAACAGTGCATCTACTCAAACACGGGTAGCCACTAAAAGTAACGTTTGAAGTAATATATGCAAAACGGTAAAACCAAAACAAAAAATCAAAAAATAATAGTCAGTGTGAAGACGAATGTTGTTGTTGAGGAAACATCAGTCGACCTTGAAGTAAAACGCCCTGGTAACCTTGACACATTTTCTCCATCCCACTTAGTTCATTTTTGACTTCTTCGTGACTCCATGCGCTTACCACGACACACCCTTCTCATCTTTTACGTTTTCCCCCTTTCTCTCTCTCTCTCTCTCTCTCTCACTCGTCGTTTAGTTTTTACACTTCTCATTATTCCCGCTCTGAATGCGTTTAACCACAAACAAAACAGATAGCCAAACTTTGCACCTGTCGTTCTTCGTGTCAGTTACTCTTAAATTTATTTTTCTCCCGTTCTTAGTCTATTTATTTGTTACAATACACTCCTTTATCTCTCTTTAATACGAAGTGACGCTGAAAGATTTTGGCTCGAATCATTTCTCAAAAATCTAATCAAAATACCACACATCTGATTTTTTTTCAAAATCCATTTTAGCACTCCCTTCTGTATGTACGTATGTAAGTGTGTGTGTGTGTGTGTGTGTGTGTGTGTGTGTGTGTGTGTGTGTGTGTGTATGTGTTCACTCTTGTTTGCATGCTTATGTCTGTGTATATGTGAATTTTATGAATGAAAAACTATTTTTAATAACATCTGGTAATGCCAATGAGGCACGGTGGAGTAATGGGTAGCGGCTTCGATGGAGGAATCACAGAGCCGAGTTCGAATTCCATTACATTCACTTACGTGCTAATACCCTTGGGAAAGGTATAAGTCCTCTTCTTCTACCCCGACCCATACCTGGTTCTGCCTTGGATGGCAACTGGTCTACCGCAGAAAGAAATGGCAACCGGGGAAAAAATCTCCCTAGTCAATCATATATCGAAAGATACATGATCGACTAAGCGTGTATCACGCACGGCACATAACTGACTGAATTGTAATAGTGAGATTTGCCGTTTCTATGCAGGAAATTATATATATATATTTTTCTCTTAAAACAGTTTTCCTTTTAACATCCTTCTTAAGTCCACTGTTATCGCTCTTTCTAGCATTGATGATAGTTTCCTTCCTAACATTTTGTTTAAAAAAGTAGTGTGGTATGTCAACATCATTTTATCATATCATCATTCTCTCCTCGAGTTACATGTTACATCAATTTTAGTTGTTGCTGTTGAAACTCTTGAAGTGATTGGTTTCGTTATTTGAAAAAAATCTTTGAGATTTCGTAGCGACAATCTACAGTCTGATAAAGTATTGTTTAAAGGATTCATTCACTTGAAGCCACTCTTAATCCTTAATTTGAGGAAACTGTTATATATGGATGATAGTTTAGGCACTTCTTGTAATATGCGTTATACTTTTGGACACATGTAACGATGTATGTGGCATTTTTCTCTATGTATCCAGGCATTTTACGAGATTACAATATGGCGTAAAAATTTTTAAAATTATTTTTAATTTTTTTTTTCATGGTATATTGTATCTTGCTTCTATACCTTGCCATCTCTAAGAAGACCCAAGACGCTTGTGGACATGGAAAAAGCCCAGGAGATCATAATGATCCAGGTAGACTACATAGCAATCATTAAAAGATTTAGAAATTGTGTATTTCAGTCCGTGGGTTGGGGCTGAACGGTAAACCGACTTTTTGTTAAATTCTTCCACATGTGAAGGCAGATAAATAAATAACATTTTACACTTGCGCGTGTGGGACAATCACAATGAACCTGCCTTGCATAGGTTTCTGTCTTGGTGGGTGGCAAACTTTTCATCCGTGTAAACTGATGTCGTAAAGTACAAAACAGATGGATACTGATTCATAAAGGCTATACAATATCATTTAAGGAGAAGGAATAAGTCTGATAAAAAGAAACTGATCAGGGTCGTAACAGTCGAAGGTGGTGGTGGGGGGGGCCCTTGTTTTTTACAGGGTTTTATTTCAACAAAATGCAATAAAGAAGGAAATACAAGAGAGAAACAATAACTATCAAGGCAAGGAGGTACTGGAAATTTTAAATGTTCTTGCTGCTAACCATGTTGACGGGCTTTGGTAACTTAAGGCTAAATTTTTTGGCCCTCCCTCCAAAATCATATGTCTCTACTACGGCCCTGTATATATGTATACATCTCTCTCTCTCTCTCTCTATATATATATATATATATATATATATATATAAAGAAATATAGTCTTAAGGTGTGCTATATTTATGGAATAAAGTGCTCAATATCAGAGATAGAGCGTGTGTAAATATAAAAGTGAACATAGAAGTCAACACTTAGAGGCGACAGTCTGTTTCATGCTATATGCAATCGTCAGGCCACATATGCTGTTATTTTTCTCGGCTATTTATATATATACGGGTTAGTGGTGCATTGTGGGTATTCTATTATGGCGGTTATTTTACCGGAAGTCGTTTGTTTATTTATTTGGGTCAAGTTTAATTAAAGCTATTTGTTCAATTTTGGGGTTGGTTGTTGTAGTTCATTCTAACTATTATCACAAACACGCAAATGAACTTTTATGCTTTTATTTTTAGTGAATACTCGTGTTTGGAATAGACGTCCAGTTTTTTAATTTTATTTTTTGTGAATTGTGAAAACCCAAGGCTGGAATTATTGAAGAGTCGCGACAATCCAGATATTTGCACTTGTAAAAGTATTTAAAAATATAAATAAATAAAAGATAGAATACTGAGGAGAGTCTTGGAATAATGAGTTGATATTTGTCATTTGCACCTTAAAGAAAGACAACGAAAAGATACCAATAGGTATAGATTAATAGTTCGTGAAGTCGATTTAGTTGACCATTTATTTATTATAATAAGAGCCACTCAAAGTAGAGGACTACTGATCGAGGTGTGTGATATGAATGTAACTGAAATGGGATTTCGATTCGCGCCGGTTGTCCTATACAGAATTCAACATTAACAATCAAAGGTTGGTATGTTGTAAAAATCGTGGGGAATAAATATGTTGGTTAATGCTGGTGTGAAAACTGCTGATAAAATGATTCTTATTTAACGGTAGTAATAGAAAAAGATTTGTTCTTGTAAGCATAGTTATTGCTACGAATACATTTTCTTCTGTGCACGTATTTATAATTACTTAGCACCCCGACCCTCCAACCGCTACACGATGTTTTTTTTTTTTTGCTTTAAATCTGCATGTGAGGTTGACGACTACTAGTTTGATGGTCCGGTGTCTATTAATTGCAGGGACGTAGTAGCGAGGAGTAGTGGTGTGTAGTGCTGGCCTTGCCTCCCACCAAATTTTTACCTTTTTGTTTATTTATTTTTACAAGGTTTTATTTTAATAAAATAAAATAAAGAAAGAAAAACTATCAAGGCAAAGAGGTGCTGGAAATTTTACATGTTCTTGCTGCTAACCATGTTGGCGGCCTTTGATAACTTAAGGCTAAATTCTAAATTTTTTGGCACTCCCTTTAAAAAAAAAAATTCTTCTTTTCTACGGCTCTGCTAATAGAAACTGAGTGAAAGCGAGTGAAGAAAAATGAGAGAGCGAAACTAAAAAGCAAAAGGTAAAATGGAATGGACTTAAACAAGACAGAGTATTATCTCAGCGTTTCAACTACCATCCGTAGATACTAATTGTGAGCGGATGTGAATCATACAGAAATTCAGAGGGGTCACCTTGATGTGGTGCAATGGTTAGCAAACTTGTCTTACGAGATCAGTTACGTATTAAAAATGAGTTCGATCCTCACTGGGTGACCCATACTTTCGGCATTGTGCCTCATCTATTCTAAGCTATGCTTAGAAAATCTTTATACAAAAATTCAAAGGACACTCCTCATAGGTAATAAGTGAAAATTCTCGTGAAAAATAGTTCATTACCTTCTTTCTTTTGATCATTTCACCCTAAGCAAGGTAATAAAGCCATTAAGACGCAAGGGGGGCCTGAGCGTTAGAGAATATGAGAAAAAAACATTATTAAGGGGAGAGAACAATAAAAGAACAAGAATTAAGCAGACAGTAGATAACGATTGACATTGCATTTAAATCTTTGAAGTTTAAAGCTGACTGGAAAACAAGAAGCCAGAAGAAATTTCCATAATCGAGAACTACAAGATAAATATAATAATAAAGCTATCTCAGATAAAAGAAAAAAATATGTCCTCGTGAAAAGATACAATGATTATATCTTTTTCACCTAAAATTAGTTTTCAGTTAAAAATAGATATCTGAATAATGTTCCTAAAATTATTCGAATATCTGGATTAGTTTCTGTAATAAGATGCATTATAAATAATTTTTGTCCCTCTTTCGTTTATGTCTTTTACAATTCTTCATGATGATCTTTAAAAGCTCAAATCAAGAGCCGTAACATCTTATTCGTTCTCCTCTGTCATATTATTTGATATGATCTATGCGGTTACTGTTTTTAATGAGCTTATGCACCCAAAGTACCGTATTTGGTGACTTGTAATTGTAGTGGTGTCATTAGTCGTTTCCATACATCATTAGGCAGTTAGTGACCGAACAGTTAGAGTTACTGTAATCTGAAATTTATAAAATCTTTTTCTCAAAATAATTTTCCAGGAAAATAGACTTCTTAAGTCTACTCACTGTTATCACTCTTTCTACTACTGATAAGTATTTCCTTCCAAGCCTTTTGTTTTTGGTAATGCCGAAATTTAACATTTCGATTATATTGTTCTAACTCTTTTTTTATTGTTGTAATATACTTACTTACATTAATTGTAATATGTTGTAATATACTTACATCTTAATACAACCGACGGAACAGAATAGCTATAATAAAAAGCAATGACAAACATGCATGTTACTCAAATAGATTTTACATACCGCTATATTATGCAATAAATTATATACAAATATACAAATACGTGATACTAATTTGTCCCACACAGAGAAATTATAGCGTGTGGATACAACAAGCAGTGTGAAATGGATGAAAAACGACAGTGTTTTACTTGTAATATTTCCACGAATGGAAAGCGAACAGGCCGGTGATGTACTTCAAGTACCTGGTTGAGACCTTGCTAAATAGCAACTAAGGGTTTTTCGTCACTGCACGAACTGAAGTCACTCACCGGACGTTATGTAACCCTCGTGAATTCATTCTACCCAAAGAGAGATAAACACCTTTCCATCTCTACAGATTTTTGTGATTTCGTAGCGCCAGTCTGATGAAGGAGCATCTTCTTTGAGATTTACAGGATTTATTCAATTGAAGCCATTTTTTAATCATTAATCTGAGAAAATGGTTGTACATAGCTGATAGTTTAGGCAATTAAGAATTAGCTGGATACCGTACATGACATCCATATAAGAATCTAGATCTGATGAAGCTATAACACATATTTTATTCCCAGAAAATGGCGCAGAAATCGCTCTGCGCCTTGTATGCGAAGATGAGGCCTCGCGTGGCTTAATTTTATTTCTAGAATATACTATCGTAGGCTATAATTTTACACCAGGCTGTCGCTCATACCTAACCTGACTCCATAATAATATTTACTCAAACATTAATATTTTATTATTATTATTAGTGGTATTGTTAAAGGAATTATGGTGACAAAATTACCAGCGACGTTCATCAGCACTAGCTGAACCATCCAACCAAAATATGCCTCAACACCCTCTTATCATTAACCTGTAGGAATCCGTAGAAGAATGGAACGTAACTAAAAAGAAATACCGCCAATGGTAAAACACTAACCTGGGAATCATAACAATAATATCACAGAGAAATATGTCCTTCATACAAAGACGCCGAAGAAGAATAACTGATGAAAAGGTGGATGTGTTAACATTACTATTTTTTATTTTATGTTCAATTCTAATACTGGCTTGCTTTTTATATACAGTATTTTCCTGCTATAATTAACGTGTTTTGTAATGCTTTGTAATATACTTATAACGTGTTTTAAATGATAATTGCTTACATATCCAAAAGCCTTTTTTCTGAATATGCCATCCTGAAATTCCATCGTCTAATATGCCTGCGCATCTTTTATAGTGTCAAATATGGTAAGTTATTCTTCAACTTCACACTATTTATTATGCAAACTAGTGTAGTTATAACATAAAAAATGGCAGCATTTGTTAGAAAGCCTTAATAGCGAGATGCGATGAAACAAAAGTCTTGAAACAATGTATTGAGATTCAATAAAGCGTAGATAAAGAATTCACAACTGAAATAGAGGCCAATGAAAAGTTTAATTATCCGTTCCCTTGATATTTTTTAGACTTTCAATGGTATCTATAAGTCATTGATTACTCTTGGTATTATATAAATCGCTTATTGCTGAATATCTTTTCCTGTTAAAAATGTCATGCGATTAATATGTGAAATGGAAATGTCACGGAAGAAAAAGATTAGCAACAGAACGACAAAGACGACAAAGCCTATTTCAAGGCTGAGTTGAAGCAAGACGATTATTTAATAGACAAAGGTATCTGAGTGAATCACTTGAAAGGCTTGAACAAATAAGACTACAATCTAAGAAACATAGAAGTAGAGGAACTGATTAATTAAACTTTCTTTTTATTTTGCTCGGGAGCTATTTTTGTCTAAATAAAAATAAATATTTTATTTGTATAGAGTATTAAAACGATTAAGGGAAGTAATCACTCATAAATTGACTAACTTAAGTTGATTTACCTCCATTACTATTACGAATGGGACAGGAAATATATAAATAAATATATCGGAAATATATAAATAAATATACATTGATAATTATTATATGGTTGATTGGAGATAAGGATCGAATCTTTCTTAACTTTGATTAAGTAAATCTTGTCAGCACGAGTGTAAAATCCCGAAGTTGACGTACTCGTTTACATCGAGCAAGATTAGAGATTAGTTATAATGAGAGTAGAATGATTCTTTATTGGTGGTGAGTTGGTCTAGTAAACGATACAATTCATAATTATACTCATTATGGTCAAAAGAAATTAGCGACTCTGTTGTGGGACGTAATTTCAGATTGGACCTTTCTTCCCTCTACACCGGTTTCTTGGTATTTATCTTTGTTCTCTGCCTTGTATCCGCTTCGTTCGTTCGTTCTATCACAACTGCACGTATCATACGATGTAACCCAACAGAACTCACTCTCTCCTCCAAGATGGTCTACTTATATTTGCGAGTCGCCACTCACTTGCCCAGATCATCCGGGCACCTCAGAATCGAGCACCAACATGCCCGGATGTCACTCCTTGATTCCGTCCAACTACACTAATGTTATGTAAAGTTGTTAATGACCCAATTTCTTGTAGGACAACAAAAAAGGGTCTCGTTTGACGGAACGACGCACTCGCCTTCTATGAACTGAAGTCTCTTTTCGTCGAGAATAAGGCAAGTTTCGTTCACCATTTCTGCCATTCCACTCGGGTTCTGATTCACTGTGTCTGCTGCACTCATTCCACACCACTTCTTATACCAAGGAGAAACAAACGAAACGTGTGAAATAAGAAAAGTCTATTTCATAATCTTTGTTGTCAACAAAAATTTTTGTGTAAGTTCGATGACAGCGACACCGGGCATGATTGTATTTCCAGAGATAACCGTCATGTTCTTTCTTTATATTAAATATATATATATATATATATATATATATATATATATATATATATATAGAGAGAGAGAGAGAGAGAGAGAGAGAGAGATAGATAGATAGATAGATAGATAGATAGATAGATCGGAACAAACAATCATTTCGACAATTTCTAGATACACTATGGACAAAAAATTATTCTTTGCACGCAAGAAAAAAACATTGAAAAACTTAAGTCCCTTGTCAGTCATTTTAACGAAGTATATTAGAAAGAGATTGCTACTCAAATATACAACTAGTATATGTACACGTACACATGCACATATATGGAGATACGCACACACGTAAATACATAAAGATGATTACATTTGTTACAGTCAACGTAAAGCAAATTGTACTTAGCATTGTCATTTCTTTGCGTATCAAATTACGAAGCATATAGGACATGATGAGTTAGAAGCCATTGTCAAAATGGAAGATAAAGAACACGAACAGAATTATTAAAGTTTGTAATGAAAAGAAAATTTTTAAAAAAAAGATGAAACATGATGCAAGCAAGAGAAGCAATATAGTTAAAGCAAATTAAACAGGTAAGAAGGCAAAAGAATTCACAAAGTATGAGTTGGTGTTTGTACACAAAAGCAAAGTCAGCCAAGCGAATGCAGTAGGATTTTTTAGCAATGAAGGCAGATCTGGACTGAGGATATTTACCTCGCCTCCCCACAAAGCAGGATATGGCACAAGGCCGTTTTTTGTGTGGAGCGATTCCGAGCCCGTAGGCTTGGGCAAAATTTTCCCATAGACCACGCATACACGGGGTAGGGCTTGTCTACCCTACGAGACGTGACTCTGCCCTTCGGCATAGCCTCGTCTAGGTTCCTCTCTGCCAGAAGGTAGAGTTCGATAAGTCAGCCTGAAACGCCTGAGACGGCAGATCTGGAATGAGTCATGTCAAAATACAAGCCGTTCAATTTTATTGGCTAAGAAAAATATCCCAGCATGTATTTTGTGTCCTTCTGACTATAAGAGGGGGAGGGGAAAAACTTTAGCAATCATTCCCTATCCTAGTATCCTGGATCCCAAGATAGTCAGGGGGCGGGGTGCTAGCTGGAGGTCATCGGGCGATCGTAGCTTGGTTGATCTGATCGGCGAATTTGGGCTCGTCGATAGATACCGGGTTGATCATCCGGGGCGGAAGATGTGGACGTGGGCTCTTAAGTGTCCGTCTCCCCTGGTAGCCAGCTACCTGGATAGAATGTTAATTAGAAGGGTCGATCTAGATTTGGCAGATTATCCCATCGTTTAGACTACTCAGGCCATAGACTCGTCTGTGCCCGGATGGTGTTAGGCGCTAGGCCTAGAGTGGCTGGACACTGCAAGTTCAATTTGTCTTTACTGGACAGGCGGGACTTTCGGCAACAGATGACTAGGTTAGTGCAATCGGAACTAGTGGTGCGGTTATTCGGAATAAGTGGTGGGAGAGGCTTAAGGATAACATTAGGTTTTTCATCACCGAATATAGCCAACGACTCATCTTAGAAGATGGTGAAAACTCTCGGGAATAGTCTGTCTCGGGCGGAGGCTAGTGGGATTGCCTAGAAATAGCACTAGCTAGACAGGCTCTGGAGCTTGAGACTAGCGAGTACTATCAGGGTCAGGTAATTAGACATGAGTTTAAAAAGATGTCTAATGAAGCTGTGAATATGGGCGCAGAATTGCGCAATAAAGAGATCCGTCGAGGTTTCGGTCGATACATTCGCGAGGTCAATACCCCGGAGGAGCATACTCTGGGGTCGACTGAGGGCATGTGTGTGGCGTTTCGGCGGCATTTCGAGAGCCGTTTTACCAAGGAGACTGGTCTCAGTGGTGACGTGTTTCGCAGCTACTTAGCTGCGATGATGAGATCATCGTGGGCGACATTTACTTGGCATTGAAGAGGATCGACAGTGTCAAGTCTCTGGGACTTGATAGTCTGCCCCACGAATTGCACTTAAGGCTCTGGCACATCTTTGTTCCGATTTTGACAGTGGTATTCAACAACTGGTTCCGGCAGGGGTCCATCCCTGATCGGATCTCCAAGGGTGTGATCACATTGTTGAAAAAGATCAAGGGTGTTAGGCGGGAATTTGTTGATTATAAACCCATAACTCTACTAGACACAGAGTTAAAGATTTTGGCCAATCCTGACGGAATGTTTGCAGTCAGTTATCGCGAGCTTGTTAAGACTCGACCAAACTTGTGCTGTGAGGGGACGAACAATTCAAAGCAACCTACCTCTGGTCCACACGATCATAGAGGAAGACGACGAGGAAGCCGTGCTGATCAATTTAGATCAGTCCAAGTCATTCGATGGGGTCGACCATCAGTACCTGGCGGCTATCCTGCAGGCCACCGGATTCGAACCTGACTGCAAGTGGATCAACCTCTTGTATCGCTACTCCAGTGCTATGGTACATATGAACGGGAAGTGATTGAGCGCTTTTGCGCTGTTTCGGTCGGTTCGTCGGAGTTGTCCTCTGTCGCTTTACTTTACGCTTCGGCGTTGGAGCTCCTCCTTCGCTGGCTAAGGGACAGGGTATGCAGTCCAGTCCTACGTGGAATCGCCGTCCTAGAGGTCGATAGCGTGTCTATTTTGATGTCGTGCCGTAGCGACATTGAGGTAGTACAAAAGGCGCTTGAGCGGTACAAGAAGGTAACGGGAGCCAAAATTAATCGCGGCTAGTCATCCGGCTTGCAATTAGGTGCCTGGAAAGGGTCGTGCTTCAGGGACCCTTTAGCTGGACAGTCTACATTCTTGGAGTGTAGTTGGGCTCAGTCTCCAGCTGAAGAAGAATTGGCCCAAAGTACAGTCAAAAGTCGAAGCGGCCGTTCGGACTTGGCTTCGACGGCGTTTGTCCGTAAAGGGTAAGACGGAGGCGTGTGCCACTTACGTCTTTCCGATTATCCTTTATCGATTGGCTGTACTTCCTCTCTGCAAGAAGGCGCTCGATTGTTTGTTGGCCTCCCTCTTGTGGGGTGGGGTCACAAGCATCTGGTGTGTAGAGAGACTTGCCCATGGTAAGCTGGGAATGCCTCACTTGTTGAGCCATCAGCACGCTTCAAAGTTGGTGTTCCTACGCCGTGCGTTGACGGAAGATTCGATTTTGGAAGAGCGTGTTAGGGGCGCCTTCCCTTGCATTGCCATCACTCTATCCGTTTCCGAGGCTGAGGGCCAACGTAAGCCTCGGAACCAATCGAAATTCCTGCGAGAGTGCCGGGCGTCCTTACGGACTCTGTCTCAGTCCAGTGACCTTTCACGGCCTCGTAAGATATTGTATCGTGATTTAGTGGCCGGCTCGGTTTGTCGGCATCAGAGTTACGCTCTTTTTGGACTTGGGCGCCAGCGGCGAACTACCTCAGCAACCCTGAGTTTTCGCTTACCTGGCGATTGATTCGTAACGTGCTACCTCTCAATGACGTAGTTTTCAGATGAGGCTGTGCGGATTTGCCAAACTTTCATCGGTGTGACCTCGGTTTAGAAAAAACGGCTTCGCACGCCTTCTACCATTGTCCTCAGGTGCGCCTTTTCTGGAACTATATCGGCGAGTTGACGGCTCGTATTGCTCTCGATCGGCTCGTGTCCATTGATTTCGCGTGCGCTTATGACAATCTGAAATCATATTCACTTGAAAATATTTTTTAAATATGCCAAAAAATATTTTAAAATCATATTCACTTGAAAATATTTTTTAATATGCCAAAAAATATTTTAAAATCATATTCACTTGAAAATATTTTTTAAATATGCCAAAAAATATTTTAAAATCATATTCACTTGAAAATATTTTTTAATATGCCAAAAAATATTTTAAAATCATATTCACTTGAAAATATTTTTTAAATATGCCAAAAAATATTTTAAAATCATATTCAAAAAAATATTTTTAAATATGCCAAAATATTTTAAAATCATATTCACTTGAAAATATTTTTTAATGCCAAAAAATTTTTTAAAATATATTCACTTGAAAATATTTTTTTTAATATGCCAAAAAATATTTTAAAATCATATTCAAAAATATTTTTAATACGCCAAAAAATTTTTAAAATCATATTCACTTGAAAATATTTTTTAATATGCCAAAAATATTTTAAAATCATATTCACTTGAAAATATTTTTTTAATATGCCAAAAATATTTTAAAATCATATTCACTTGAAAATATTTTTTAATATGCCAAAAATATTTTAAAATCATATTCACTTGAAAATATTTTTTAATATGCCAAAAAAATATTTTAAAATCATATTCACTTGAAAATATTTTTTAATATGCCAAAAATATTTTTCAAAATATTTTTTAATATGCCAAAAATATTTTTTATTCACTTGAAAATATTTTTTAATATGCCAAAAATATTTTAAAATCATATTCACTTGAAAATATTTTTTAATATGCCAAAAATATTTTAAAATATTCAAAATATTTTTAAAGCGAAAATATTTTTTTAATAAAAAAATAAAAATTTTTTTAATATCTATAAAATCAATTCACTGAAAATATTTTTAAATATGCCAAAAATATTTTAAAATATTTAAAATATTGTTTGTTTAAAGAAAGCTGAAATATAAATAATTACTCTATAAACAACTGGACGAAACAGCAAAGCGGGATCTCTTTGTGCCTGTCTTTAACTTTAAAATATTTTAATTAAAAAATTGTGTTTGAAGAAAGTTAAAATAAAAATACTTACTGTATAAACAAATCGTAAAACATTATGCGACGGACGGACGCATCACTCAAGCACGCAATCACACACTTTTAGTATTAGATAGATAGATAGATAGATAGATAGATAGATAGATAGATAGATAGATAGATAGATAGATATTCTGTATTCTGAATGGTAATAAAAAAGGTCAGAAATGGAAAAAGTTACTTCATAATACGAGTTCTCAACGTAAACGTTTCCGTTGCTTTTTTACACGACGCAGTCGTTCGTTTCAATATTTATTGTTGAACAACAAACAAATACAAAGCTTAAAACGGGGTTAAGAGGAAGGATTGTCTTATCGCTTCTCGGGTCGAAAGCCCGAGAGCCCACATTAAGTCCTGCGGATCCGTCTCTTCAGGCAATAGATCTCCTCCAGAAAGAGGCTAGGTAAAGTACCGAGCGACTGAACTATTTTTAACTGTCGTCTCAAATGTGCGTGCTCCACTTTAAACTCGGCCTTTTGCCACATTCCTTTCGAGAAGATGGGGCTAAATATCATCACCGACCAATTGGTTTAACAATTTTCTTTTCACCGAAACTTCACATTAACCTTTCTTTCTCGGGCTATAGGAGTGTACATGTAGCGTATTGATTATCTATCTCATTTTCTCACTAGCCAAGGGTTGATAGCAGAACAGGCTGGGCTGGCTAGCCTTGGGTAGCAAATAGACGAGGAAAAGGAAAACTGTGAATTCAAAACCCACCTGAAAATTTAGTTTGGTTTATCTTTTTTTACGGCATATCAACCTCAATGGGTTATTTAATGCAGACAAATTTTTTAGAATAGGTTCGTATGAATAGAATATGTATTCTTTCTAAGAAATCTGTTTGAATATCAGGTTTCTTTGATGCATTTTTGTAAAGATTTTCTATCTAGAGTCAAATGTATTGCTGGTAATATTTAAAAAAAATGTATTCCTTGTATTTTTACTAAAAAAATCTATTTTTATACTTTCATAGTGTTTTAACCCCTTGTCCATAGCTGGGGCCCTAACAGATGCTACCACTCTAGGTCAGGGTGGACCTGGGAACAACAGCAATTAAGAGGTGCTTCCACACTTCTCAAAATCGCCCGATCAGAGGCTTTGATACCGGATATAATTTATCGTCATACCCAGGATGCCGCCTGAAGAGGAATAATAATAATAATAATAATAATAATAATAATAATAATAATAATAATAATAAAGTTGTCAAAGTACAAGGACCTTGAAATAGAAATCTCGAAAATGTGGCATATGGGAACATCAACAATCCCTGTTGTAGTTGGAGCCCTAGGACTGGTTGGAAAAGATTGCAGTAGACTAATTGAAGGGATTCCTGGAAGTCCATGCGTCAAGGAGATACAAAAAATTGTTCTGACAAGTACAGCCCACACCTTACGAAGGGCTCTATCTATGTAATTTAATTCTTTTTTTTTTCTGTCAGTGGAAAGTGTCATGACGCCATTTCTAACCTTAGGTCCCTGGGCGGGACCCGGAAAGAAATGTGTAAACGCCAGAAATCAAAGAAATAATAATAATAATAATAATAATTGAAAAATTTATCCCATTGAATATTTGCAATGTACAAAATAATTTACAAGAAACTAGTGAAAAACCAATCCTAATCGTGGCAGAAATAACAGTTAACTAGCTGAAAATATACACACACTCACACATATATGCTCACACAGACACACACATATAGATACAGGGTGCGTAAGGTATTTGAGGAGAGATTTGTTTATAGAAAAAACTATATTACTGAAAAATATTATGAACTTTTTTTATAATTTTATTCAATAAAGCCACCTTCAGCTTCAATAACTACTTCTATGCGAGATGGAAAACTTCCTCGAGAGCCATAGCTCGAGCTTCGCCATTATTATCGAGAGATTGATATATATATATCTGGGGAAGATAACCGGTTAACCTAGTTTTGTAAAAATTGTAATGATCGGGGAAGAATCCTCTTGTGAATCGGTTCCACAAAGCAGCAGTTCAGGGGATGAAACTGCTTGAGTGGAAGTTACATCTCACCAATGAAATACGAAGGGAATGAAGGTAGTTCGCTGCAATGTGCGTGTCATGGCGGGTCTTACCCATAAAGGTTAGAACTGGTGGAACTAAGGAATGGAGTTCATCTGAATACTTTCCGTTGAAATATATACATATGTGAACTTTATTACAAATCTCAATTCGTATTTTTCAAATTCTGAAATATAATCTTGCACTTTCACGGTGCACCGTATTTCATCTTGGGTTACATCAGTGTGATGTTGTATACAGTTTAGGAAATACCTATATATAGCCTGACATAATGGTACTATATCTCTTTGACTGAACCAAAATATACTATTAAGAGTCTCAAAACTGCTTACTTCCCTTTATACATTACTAACTTCTGTTCATTCCCAAGCAGCGATCTAAATGCTAAGATGGTTAAAACTTTCCTAACGAGGTTTTATTTCATTAACTAAGTCATCAAAAAAACAAAAAACAGATTGCAAAAGAGAAACAAAATACAGTTATTAATTAGCAGATTTTTAAAGCTAAATATGCAAAGTATTAATTAATAAATTAAACAAGAAACGCTTATATCTTGTCTAAAGAACGTCGGACAAGATATAGGACACATGCTAGCAGCTACAGATGAATGATAAAATCCGCATTATTGCAGGTCTTTACACTTTTTGACCTAAGCTCAAAGCTCAGAAGGGCATCCTCTCATATTTTGCATCTCCTCTATGAACGTGGGGTGCGGCATTGTCATTTCTTGGCGCATGAGGCGTTCTTAACGAAGGAAATTTGCGGAGGAAGTTTCAGTAAGTTTTGATCCTTAACTCATGTACATGTTGAACTCCATTTTGTATGATATTTCGTACGTATGTGCACACGCATACATCTCATGATAGAATCGCATGTCTTATATGGGCCTTATTATTAAGCTGAATTCTAGGGTAGTACCTCTCCCCAGTGTCAGGGACTGGAGTATCTACCCTGGTATCAGTAGATTAATGCCGATGGAGCTGAGCAGATTTCGTCCACGGTCTTTGTAAACGTTAGAAGGGCCCCTCGATATGGTGCAATGATAAGCGAACTTGTCTCGCTAGAACAGTCACGACTCAGTACTGAGTTCGATCCTCAGAGGGTGTCCATACTTTCGGCCTTGTGTCACATTTAAGACACGCTTAGAAATCACCATGTAAGCGTTGGACTTCCACTCGGCCTCGTGGGATATTCTGTCCATGTAGATGTACAAACAAATAGCAATCCACATTTAACTGATGTAATATTTGCGAACACAAATGGACAGACAATCAACGTTATACTTTTTTAGGATTTTGAGCAGATACACACAAACATTGGACTTTATATATAGGATAAATGGGAAAGGAAAATGATATTTTACAAACATTATTCATAAGAAAAAAGTTATTAAACATGTTTTCAGTTATCACTTGCATGATAATAACAGTTAATATCTCCTATTTATTAATATGCCCCTTTCTTATTGATCTCTTTCAAGGGTTATAATAAAATAATTCCACTGAAAGGGTCAGGAAAATTTTTTGGTTGTCACCTAAAATTTATTTGTGTCAAATGATATTTGCCTCTCCCAAAAAGAATATCCCAGACTTCAAAGGAAGCAAAAGTAAACAAATTGCTCTTAAAATGAATAATAAACATCTCTCAAGGTCAAAATGCCACCGTCTCTTAAACCGTTAAAGATTGTCCTTCAGATCACCGTTGGTGATGTTTCACTCAACCCAAAATCTTCGTCACTGGCTATTGCTCGTATCGCTGGAAGTGAGTGCACACCCCTAAGTGTTCATTTTCACCTCATTTTTTGGCTATTTACTCCTGTTCTCCAACATCTTCTTCAGTATCTGTCTATATTTCTGAGATGAGGTATTATGTACATCATTTACATTATTCGGACTATTGTCCTCATCTTTGTCGCCTTCTTCAGGTGCTTGGAATGTCGAACTTAACCCTTTATTTCGCTCACTGGGGTAGACTTTTCTAGTTCCACGTGCCATGTTTAATGGATGTCAGTTATCAGTTATCGCCTGTTAATTTCCCTCTGAAAGTTCTCCACTGCCTTAACCGGGTATCTTTGGATCCTGTCACTGGATCTAACCAACGCTTTTTATCCACTGTGCCATGTGTCCTAGAAGGCATCTGTGTATGAATTTCTGGGTATTTTAAACCTAATGTCTTCAGCAACCATTCTTACCAGTGCTCATATTGCAATTTTTAGCTGTTACCCACACATGTTTTTACCAGAGCTCATATTGCAACTTTTGTTGTTATTATCGCTTTTCTCTGGCACTCCTTATTAATGGTTCCCATATTGTATTCATTTTTACGCTTGATCGGCTCAGGAGATTTTTGTGGCTTAGCATATGTGCTGATTCCTTAAGTTTACGAATTTTCCAATGGTGTTCCTTGTCTATAATCTCAACCTGATCCCACAGAGGGCGGTGATCTCCCTTCTCTCTCCGTATGTGGTCAGCCACGCCTGATTTTTCCACTTCCCCTTAGTCCCCCATGTACATACTTCAATTCAATTAAAATCAGAAGATTATTATTATTATTATTATTATTATTTATTGTTCTCACCAACAGTCACTGGTGACCATTATCCTTGAGTTAACGACTACAAGTTCCTTCTATACTCAAGTACTTTTTATTAGTGTTGCTAAAAATGCTGTCGTCTGAAAGATTCGGACTCTGCCTTTAATTTTTACATCCCACGGTCTTTTTACAGTCTCTGATACCGACTGGCACGACCGTCACCTTCACGTTTCTCAACTTCCTTAGTTCTCTAACAAGGTTGAGATAATTGATAAACATGCTAGTTTCTATCTGCGTTTTAAATTGTCCGTAGCAAGTTATTTTTCTTTTTTTCCCCAGATTTTTTTAATCCTTATTGCTTTCCTCATTATTCTTCGTATTTATCGCTTTTTGTCCTTAACGACGATATTTCGAGCCGTTTCCATATTTTCACGACGCTCTTCCGTGTATTTTGGCCGTTTGAAAACAGTGTTCGTGGTTGATTCCCCATCTTCTTGCCTACTTTCTTCTTTTGAATAGTCTTCCAGTAAAATTTACTTTTTGAAATTCATATTATTACGCTAAGTTTTCACTTACTAACACTGCGAATTGTAATGAATTAAATTTAGCAACACACCAATAAAATAAACATATTTTTGAAACACACCTTTTCATAAACTACTTATTTCAGTGACGGTCGTTTTAGTAGCAGGGCATTATGACTCCTTCTTTTATTTAATTATTGCTTTTTGAGTTGTCGCTTTACTCATTTGTGAAAATGAGAGGTTGAACAAAGGATGGAGTTTCTTTTTTAATCAAATTGCTTGAATATCGAATGAACAACATAAGGCCATCCTGGCACTGTGCACCTTATTCAACTGATCTGGCTGATTACTGACTCTTTAGTGTCCAAATGACAAATGTCAGAATCTGAATATTCAAATTATTAAATCATCGAAACACTGACATGGCCAGATATGACTATATATATATATATATATATATATATATATATATACGGGGTGACGTGCTTTGATTTCAATGAGGCACGTTTTAACATATCAGTGTAACGTCTGATATGTACCATGTTTGCTGCATGTTTGTAAATATTTTACTGCGTTCTTACGCTACGTAAGTTTTTTTATGACATTATTCGTTGTCAATAAGGTTTGCTTGCAAAACTTGGAATCAAGATTATAGACTGAGAAATTGTAATTATCATATATCGACAAGCTGTAAATCTGACAAAGATCTTCTTGAAAGAAGTTAAAGAATGAAATGTCTTACTGTCTCTGCTCTCAATTGTTGAGCTTAACAAAGGAAATGACGTAAAAGATATATATATATATATATATATATATATATATATATATGTCTGTGTGTGTGATAAAATATAGTTTTATGTTATGCTATATATATGAGTTTAAGTGCTCAATATCAGGGAGAGAGCGTATGTAAATATGAAAGTCAACAACCCTTCAACGACAGTCTGTTTCATGCTTAAATGCAATCACCGTGGCCTGACGAATGCGATTAAGCATAAAACAGACTGTCACCGCTGGGTGTTGAATTCATTGTCCACTTTGGAATAGACCGTTTGTAAGTGCCGAAATAAAAATGACTATGATATTAGTGTGTGGCTTGAGGCGTGAAACTGGCAGTCATCATGCATTTGCTGATTTCTCTCTCTCTCTCTCTCTCTCTCTCTATATATATATATATATATATATATATATATATATATATATATATAGAGAGAGAGAGAGAGAGAGAGGGGGAATCAGTTAAGACCAATATATATCAAATATGAATCGGAATCCGGTAGAATATGATAATTAAAAAATAAGAAACGTTTATCAATCTAACATGTTTCACTTTTATTAAATCTTCATGAGAGACTGAGATATAAAGTAAAAGAAATTCTGGTATTCTGACTTTTGTGTTGTTTTCATTGGTTAATCATATGTCACGTGAATTCGACTCTTTTAAAACAACGTTAATATAATTTGTCGCGTTTCGAATTCAAATATATATCGATAGATAGATAGAGAACAAGAGAAACAGAGAGATGGGGGGGAGAAATGGTAAGAGATAGAGGGAGAGATTGATAGATATATATAGAGAGTGAGAATAGAAAGAGGAAGAAGGAGAGATTGATAGAGAGAGAAAAACAAAGAAAGAGATTGTGAGAAATAGAGATAAAAAGAAAGAGAGAGAGAGAGAGAGAGAGAGAGAGAGAGAGAGACCAAAATTCGTGGAACCTGAACAGCACGCATCAAATGTAGTATGGCTTTTACCCCTTTTAATATTTAATCGATTTATATATATATATATATATATATATATATATATATATATATATATATATATATATATATGTGTGTGTGTGTGTGTGTGTGTGTGTGTGTGTGAGGAGAGTCGTATTTTCATTGGCAAAATTACCAGATTTTAAGTATCACCTCTTGCATTCACATTCTAATCTTTTACTTATATATTTACTATTTATTTTCAATTTTCTTTTCTACCTTTTTCATCATTACCAGATTTGGCTAGAATTAGGGAATTGATTCGATGACAAGTATAAATGAGATTGTTTCATGTTTATACGTGATGACAGAGTTTCGAAAATATCAACCACCAAATTTAATACAAACAATATTTTAAACAAAATCTGTCCTTCTTATAAGATGTGTGTTTCTAGCGAAATATGATTATCGTAGGAACAAGTGGTAAGATTTGTACTAAAATAAGTATTCGATCTTTTCTCTTAATTCACCGAAAATAATGTAAAATTACTTATCGCAAATATTAATTCACCCCAAGAAATTATAAATCTTAAAAATTAAAGTTTGTTTATTTATTAAATTTTTGGCACTCTTTTAAAATTATAAATTTTAAATAAAAATTTAGCTTGCCATTAAGCTACCAGTTTTAGAAGAGCCTCCACATCATTGGACACAATTCGAAGCTGTATTTTAGCTGGAATTACGATTATGTCAGATTGTTGGAAAGGATATACATTTTTAAAAGATCATCCCAATTAGATTCATCTGACCGTAAATCAAAGTATGAATTTCGTTGACTCAAAAACATCAGCTCATACGCAAAAAAAAGTGGAAGTACCTGGCGGAATGTCAAAATCAAGAATATGTCCATGATAAACAGCATGATAGATTCTTATTTATTTGAGCTCCTTTGAAGACGTAAGACAAAGAATAACAATGAATGCGTTTTTGAACAAATTTTAAAGGGCATTTCTGAATTTTAGTAAATCTAAATTCTTTTTATTTTGGGGTGAATTAACAGAAAAGATCCGATGACTTTTGATGCCAGCGATATTAAATATTATGCTAATGATCATTGTACAGGGCTTACTCCTATCAGAAACCCTATAGGCGCTATCACCCCCAACACCACTTTGCCGCTATCTTCCACCATTATTTCTGCTAATAATAACATTCATAACATATGTTGTAATCAACGTAGCTTTTGTTCAAGGCGATTGCATTTAACCACGACACGTATGACATGTGAAGTCTCTGTGAGATTGTTTAATCAAAGAGATTAGAAAATAGAAGAGAACTCTTGTTAATATTATGAGAGCGCCATTGAGCACGAATTCCTTCAAAGTTTGCTATCATGTAAAGGACAAAGCATCAGTTTGGTGATTAAACACCCCCCTTCCACCTTCTCCTGTCCTCTCTTAGCCCTTTCTCTCTCCTACTCTCCCACACACATTATTCTTCTATCCACATGTGTATACAAGTTACCTGGTTTTAACACTTTTAAAACAAAACATGAAAAAGCAATAAATATCTACTTTCAAAAAGCACTTAAACAGCTTTGATTCATCAGTATATATATATTTTTTTTTTTTGCTTTTAAGGACAACGGTTGTTGGGGAAAAAGCCGTGCTGACAGTTTAAATTCTAAATGTAAAAATGCCGTCTACATTTATTGCGCATTTATCTATATATATTTATTAGTACGTATTTGTACAATATGTGTTTAAGATATATCTACGAAAATAATTTGGAGCCAAAATACGTTTTTAATACACTAATTAATTTCGCCAAAATGTATTGTAAAAATTATCGACAACTTGGAAATGGTTGACTTCATGAATCTTATTTGAGAGCATATAAGAATCATTTAAAAATGTTCCTCAAATTGCCCTGAGTCTTATAAGCGAAATTGAGGCCTCCTTTAGCCAATATTTTCACCAACGTTCAACATCGTAGGGTATAATTTTACTTTAGACCGTCAGTTCTACTTAATATTATACACTCAGACATTATTATTATTATTATTATTATTATTATTATTACTACTACTACTACTACAACTACTACTACTACTATCATTTTTACTACTACCATTACTATTATTATTACTATTATTATTATTACTATTATTATTACCATTATTATTACTATTACTATTATTATTATTATTACTACTACTATTGCTATTATTACTACTACTATTATTATTGTTACTACTACTTTTATTATTATTACTAATACTCCTATTATTATTACTATTACTATTATTACTACTACTATCATTTTTACTACTACAACTATTATTGTTACTATTATTATTATTACTATTAGTGTTATTACTATTACTATTGTTATTATTACTACTACTATTATTATTGTTACTACTACTATTATTATTACTAATGCTACTATTACTATTACTGTTATTATTACTACTACTATTACCCATTTCTATTATTATTATTACTATTATTATTATTATTATTTAGTGAGGGAGCTACATGCTAATAAAGTGACGCTGGAGCACTGATATAAGAAGGCCCAATATACCCATCATGAAACTTAGTGTGCATACCAGACATATGCATCACAGACGAATAATTGCGGTGATGTGACAAGTTTATTCATAAAAGCAGTGCATAACCTTACAAGTCGAGACAAGTTACAAATACTTTCAAATCGAATAAACAATTTCTTTCAATCACTGGTTTAAAGTAACTAAATTTAACTCCCAAGTCACCTTGGTTGCCTCATCCTTCCGATTTACAAAAAAAAAAAATATCCGTTTCGGCATTCGGCCATGATGCCCGTCTACGATTCTTGCTCATGAACAGAAATGCAAGTCCGTCCGCTCTTAAACAACACATCCTTCTAATAGGAGTAAATAAGTTCGCCTATCGCCCGGGCTCGTACTCCTTCCATGTTTATTGAACAGGGATAGAGGTCTATCGCTTGTGTCCTGTTTAGGATATGGTTTACCGGTTTCTTTCTTCCATTGTCTTAATGAATGAACTGGTTTAACCTTTTGGTGATCTGACTGATCAGTGGCTGTGACTTTTTGTTTTAATGTTTGTCATTTTTCTAGTTTCTGTATGCCGACTGGAAGCCAGGAGCCCGAACTCTTTGGTAGCGCTTAGAGAGATTGCTCTGGTGAACAGTTGCATAATATTGGGGTATATGCACTATCATGTCGCGCATCGATTGGTGTCCCTGCATGTACTTCTGATGTGAAACCCTAAGACCAGATTATGCTCAAGTCTTGGCCACCTTTCGGCCGGTTTGTATTGCTATAGACAATGGACAATGATAATTATTTTGTGTTTTTTCTCCTTAAAAATTAAAATTATCTTCTCATGACATTTGCAATTAAAAAAAAATGTGAGTGAACCAGTAAACAAGAAATCATCTACCCCCCCTAATCAACCATTTTTGCCAATATTCGTGCTATTCTTACCAGTTTCTGGAATTAATCTTTTCTCTTGAAACATTCTCAGATATCTTAGCAGTTTTCCAAGCTAATTTAAACTTTTCTATTGCATGAATTCTCCGTACCAGGCTATCTTTCTCTTCATCGAAAAGATTCTAAGTTACATATGCACAGCCTTGCTGTTTACATCCTTGGAGTGAAATTTCAACTTTCCTATTGCGAATTGTGTCACTAAGGTTTCTGGCATTGGGGCTTTTGTGCCTTCTCGAAACCACAATATGCCCCTTGGTTCACATTTGCCTGTTCAGCCGCTATAGCCCCCAGGAATCACTTTTTCTAGCTGTAACAAGGTGATAGTTCCAATCACAACAGACATCTTTTAGTGTCTGCTCGTAATAATTGTAAGCGTGTTCTTAAAGTGGCTAAGATTTTGTTCACTGACAGAATGAGGCACCGTATAGTCTCTAACAAGTTTGGTTCCATTAAATACTGGCGGTTCTCCAATAGTGTGTAAAATAAGAGTAATTCTTCTATACCTTCTCTCATCACTTTGAGGTTTTACCATATTCTTTTGATAAAGTAAAATGTTTTGCTCGTAAATTCTCCTCTGATTCGACTCTTCATTCATCTGTAGTATCTTTATTTAACTTTCTACTTAGAACTGACTCCCTAATGTGTCATATGCATATAACTCCGTCAATGGTTCCTGCTATGATCTCTAAAATGAATCACCACAAACCATGTGAACTTGAAGATATCTCTGCAATAGTCCTTAAGACATATGTTCATATTTTCTCTGAACTCTACAATAAATGCATTGCTTTTTTTTCTTTCCTGCTTGTTGGAAATCCACTTCTGTAGTTCCAGTCTTTTAGAACTCAGATGAACGGTCTGATGCTTCTCTCAGACTATTATCCATCTGTCTCTTTTTGGCAACTAACTAGAAGTTCCAATCAACTCCAAATTGGTTAAGTATCTCACCTCACAGGGTCTTCTTTCAGACAAGCAATGTGATTTTAGCTTCTCTATGACAACTTCTGATTTATTAACAGTTACTGATGAAAGACTCTATCATACTTTGAATAAGAATGGTGAAGCCCGGGTTGTTGCTTTGGAAGACATTAAAAGGGTTTGGCATGCTGGTCATCTTCACAAGTTGAAAGGTCATGGTATTTTTGGACGAATTTAGTTCTTTCTAAATCTTTTTGCGTTAATGCGGATGTGTCAAAGGGCTCTAATCCTTGGTTCTTGGGTTGTTTCTAATTGTCATCAACGACCTTCCCGATGTCATTAGTTCTCATCTTAGTATCTATGCTAATGACCCATCTATTTATTCTTGTTTTAATGGATCAGTTTGATAAGGTCAAATTGGCAGTTGATCTCAAAATCTGTTGTTAACTGGGGCAAGAAATTGTTTGTTAATTTTAACGCTTGCGAAACGAGACTGTTCTCTTTTAATCGCATAAGAGAACATCTTTGTCTTCTACCAGCATAGCTGATGCTAACCGCCAGGAGAGCAGCTTACAGCGCTTTCTTGATCTCACGTCTTCTATTGACATGAAGTGGAATGACTATATTTAATTAATCTGCTTGCTAGAAAAGTTGGTTCACTGTGTCGTTCAAGGCAAATTTTCTCGCCCAATTCTAACTAATCATTTATAAGTCTATCATTAGTCCATGCATTGATTATTGCTGTTACTTCTGGTCTAGTGCTTCTGCTATGTATATAGAGAGATTCTTGATAAAACCCAAGGAAGAATCTGCAACGTTTTCGGTCATAACCTGCCATATTTCACTGTCGTAACGTAACGTCCTTGTGATTATTTTATAAATATTCTCATAGTAAATGTTCTGATCAGCTTTCCTATTTGGTATCTGGACTTTACAAATTTAAGCCCAGTACTAGATTGGCGGTAAGGTCTCATCATTTTGCTATTGAAATGTCTAGATGTAACCGTAAGTTCTATGCTAACAGTTTCTTCTCTCGACACTTCTCGATTGAGGAACTCTTTTGCGGTTTCTTGATCTTCAAAGATTTAAATTCAATGTTAATCGTTATATTTTGTCTTTTTAATTCCTGCTCTTTTATAATTCTCTTACCCTAATAATGCTTTTCTTTTTTTCATATACTTTCACACTCAGTAACCACTTGCGTCTTAGTAACTTTGTTGTTTTACTCAGGGTGAAATGATTGAAAGTGTCCAACTAGTTCTTCTTGTTCTTCTTATCATTATTATTATTATTATTATTATTATTATTATTATTATTATTACCACTACTATAAAAGGAATTGTCTTTACAATGTACCGGCGACCTTCGTCGGTGTCAAGCTGATCCATCATAACCCACTAAATCATTAGCCAGATTTAAACTATTAAAAAAAAGGCTTAACTAAAAGAAAATATTGATAACAGAAATGTACTAGCCTCGGAAACATAACATTAAGATAGCAAAGGAATACGTCTTTCATAAGACGCAGCCAAACAAGAATAACTGGCAAATGGACGCGCATGTGGTGAGCGCGTTCAATAGGGCAGCTTGGTAGATACGACACCGACTGTGTTCTTTGGGTTTATTAAATTTCACCTTCAAGAACATAGCTGCAAGAAGTAAGAGATTAGGCTACAGTATTCGCTACAAACTACAATTGATAAGCTACGCTAAGGGAAGAGCGTAGCAGCAAGTGAAAAAGAAATGATACGCATTTGGCGATAGGAAGAAGATCAACTGCAAGAAGCTAAAAAATATAAAGATAACCATCGTTCCCCACTCACACATTGGGCGGAACTTGGCGGTGATATCAGGAAAAAGTGGTTGGCAGATCAGAGCACTTCATGCAGAAGTTTTTCTACTAAAATACTGATTAATGAGTCCAAGAGACTTTCAGAAGTATGACTGATTCAGAGATTTGAAGGATTAGAATGTTGGTTTATGGAATAGCAGGGATTATCAATGTGTACTAAAAACATCTATTGTACAGAAGATGACAGCTGATTATGAAGAAAAATATTTTCTCTGATTATGTCTTGCTAATTGTTAGGGACTGTGTTTTATATGCCATTAATGTAATGTAATGTATGTTAGCATGCATGTATATGGGTACGTGGCCGAGGTTCAAATCTCACCATGGTCGAATTGTCAGGGGGCCAACCTTGATGTTTTCGGTTTGGCGGGTGATAAAAATCCTAGCGTCAATTTTCAGGGAGGTAACTTTTTGATGTTATCGGTTTGGGGAGACGATCCCAGCGTCGATTCTTCAGGGAGATAATTTCTTGATGTTATCGGTTGGTGCGGATTGAGTGGGGGGGGTCCCAGCGCCGATTTGTTAGGGAGATAATTTCTTGATGTTATCGGTTTGGGGGAGGTGATCCCAGCGACGATTTGTTAGGGAGATAATTTCTTGATGTTATCGGTCGTTGCGGAGTGGTGGTGGGGTGGGGGCAGTGTCGATTTGTCAGGGAAATAATTTCTTGGTGTTATCGGTCCGAAGAGGCGATCCTAACTTTCGGTACCTTTGGAAAGTGACTGAAAACCCAACCACAAGTTGACCTAAGCATCGTGGGTGAAATCGAGTAGACGGGACAGCTGCATTCGAAAGCTGTCCATGGTTGTACTAGCATGACGTAACAAGTCATCATGGCCGAGGGTTTGAGCGTACTGACGTTGTTCGAACTGCTGATCATGATAGATTATGCGCTTTCTCCCAGAAACTGTAACTAGGATTCGTTCAACATAGTTGCAGTATAAACCACCAGTGAGCTCTGTGGATGTTGACCTAATACAAATGTGCCTGAGCATACGTCTACAACAGAGATTCGCTAGCCGCCATAGCAGACTGTCATACTTGGAAGCGTGCGACCAGCCATTATGTATGTATGTATGTAGTTGTGAGTATTTAGAGAGTCTCTTACCAACATCATAAATCATTGAAACACAATACAACGTCCGCTGAAAGGTTCTCGGCTTTACAAAGAAGGCTTTTCTGGTGTTTAGTCATTTGATCGGATTTTGCGAGGTTGGTCGGCCCGAGAACTTATCAGAATAGTTATAATAGTTAATAAACCATTCAAAATTCGCTACTGACTTTTTTAATCAATTCACCCCAAGCAAGGCGATACTGTAAGGGGATGCTGGGAGTAAAAGAGAATGGAGAAGACTTTAGAAGGAACCGGAAACTGTATCCTAATTATGAAACAAGGGATAAACCTATACTCCTGTTCAAAAGACCAGGGAGCTGTGTGAACTGGGCGATATGTGAGATTATCTATTCCTATTCATTTACTTTTAACATATCTAGAAACAAACCCAGACTTTCATCTTTTAAAAATGAGCTTGTCATTCAAAAACATTCTACTTTTAAGGTTGTCAGTATAACAATAGATTTTGTGTCATCCAGAAAAAAAAAACATCGTAACCGCTATAAATAACAAAATAAATAAAAATATAAAATAAAAATATAAAATAAAATATAAATATAATATAAAATTACAAAATATTTTCAACTCTTATCACCAATCTGTGTTGATTTATAGCAACAAATTGTAACTTTAAAATTCCGAATAAAATCGAAACAACAGAAACTCGATGTCTCCTTGATGAAGATGGTTCTTCTCAAGCTGAAGAATTGCAAACACCAAATGTATTCTTCTTTCTTCAATATATTCTTCAAATATATAACAACTACAAAATCTACACTTATTATTTACAACCAGAAAATTCAACATCTAAACTTTAAATTCAGCTCTTTATTTTATCCATGTACACTTTTGGATAAACCACTCCCCTATACCATCCAGGTGTAGTCAGTCAGTTATGTGCCATACGTGATACACGCTTAGACGATCATGTATTTTTCGGTACATGACTGACGAGGCTGATTTTTTCCTGCAGTAGGTTGCCATTTCTTTCTGCGGTAGACCAGTTGCCGTTCATAGCTGGGTGAGAAGAAGAAGATTCATACCTTTCCCAAGCACGTAAGTGAATATAATGGATTCGACTGGAATTCGAACTTGGCTCTCCAATTCCTTAAGTCGCTATCCATTACTCCACCGTGCCTCCCTGTCAGGTGTAGATAAAGCTATTAATCTTACCACCTTGACAGGAACTAATCATTATAACGTCACTGCGTACTTTGTTCCGGCTGCTTGGTTTCAAGTCATTCAAAATTAATTAATTATTACCCAAACAATTTATACAAAGCACCATAATGTTCTTTTAAGTGGTAGGAACTACGAATATTTTCATCTGTATATTTTCTTCTCAATAAGGAATGACATGTAACATTTTAAGTAATTATCTCACTTGACAAAACAAATTAGATTTGTATTTAACAGTTGAGAGTATAGCTGAATGGTTAGCATATAGGGTTGTGAAACCGGTTTTCTATATCAGGTCACTGATATGCATTGTTACAGTTGTCCTTCAAAACGACAAAATCTTAGCATTCGTAATAAACTACAGTTTTGCGTAAAAATTATTGATGCATTCCATAGCATTTAACTATAGACGTGGGAATCTGTGGTTTAATTCTTATTTGACAGGACCCTTTCTTTTGACACTTTCTTTTGACCCTTTCTTTTGACCCTTTCTTTTGACCCTTTCTTTTGACCCTTTCTTTTGACCCTTTCTTTTGACCCTTTCTTCAGCTTTGTATTATTATTATTATTAGAATGAAGGTTGCGAAATTCTATTTTTTGTATAATGAACAGAAAATACTACTGACCACTTGTTTCGTCTATAAAAACGGGTATTAGAGCAAACAAATGTGCTTGAGAATATACTAACATATGCGATAGAAAAATAATTACAGTGGAACCTCGGTTCGCGAATTTAATTCGTTCCTGATGGCCGTTCGTAACCCGAAATGTTCATAAACCGAAACTATTTTTCCAATAGGAAATAAATGTAGGAAAAAAAGTCACAATACAATAAAATTGGAAAAGAAAAGCACGCCAAAACACACGAATGTATACAACATGGCGGTCGATTCAGAAATTATTCCGTTCGGGTTAACTCGGTTCGGCAATGTTGTTCGATAACCGAAATTTTGTTCGCTAACCGAAGCATTTTCATCTCGAATTTTCTGTTCGAAAATCGATTTGTTTGACATTTGAGACGTTCGAGAACCGAGGTTGCACTGTACTTTTATACAGACGACGAGAAAAGCTTTCTTCCTATAATCAACTTTATTTTCTTTTGATATTTTTTGGTAATGCTGAGTTCTGAATCAATTTTATTTGTTGTAAAATGGCGACGTATGAAATATACGACAGTGGCAATATAAGGATACAAAGTTTATTTGTTTTTTTTCACACATTGATTGAATGATTTGTTTTCACGGTTTATCAACCATTTGTGAGTTATTTAAACCTGAAAGATATTGGGAATATTCAACGCAATCTTCAGGTTAGTGTGTTGACCACAGTGATCGCTTAGATATTTCCATACGCTCTATCTCTGATAATGAACACTTTTACCTATAAATATAGCATACCTTAAAACTATACACATATATCAGGTCATCCCATAAGTTCTGTCCGAATTTTGAATAAAGAAAACAAGCGACCAAGTGTTACATTTAATTACACATTCAATCAACAATGTATTTTTCCTGATTATCTATGACTTATTTCCATCTATTAACAAGCTTACTAATCCCATTATTGTAAAATTCTTTTGGCTTACAAAAAGCTGTTTCTTCCAAATGATTCTGTAAGCTACGACAAAAATGTTAGTCTGAAGGAGCAAGATCGGGAGAATAAGGTGGATGAGGAATTTTCTCCCAACCAAGTTCTTCGATCTTTTGTGACGTGATTCTTGCTGTGTCGGGTCGCGCATTGTCCTGATGAAACATCACCTCTTTTCGATTCACTAGAGCACGTCTTTTTTTCCTCAAAGCTTGGTTCAAACGCTCTAATTGCTGACAGTATATTTGAGCATGAATTGTTGCATTAGGTGGTAAGAATTCAATGTGGATTATTCCTTGGCGATCCCACCAGATTGAAAGAAGAACCTTTTGCCCATGAAGTTCCCTTCTCGGCTGTGGCTGGGGTCCTTCCCTTTACCAAGCCACTGTCTACGACGCTTAGCATTTCGATAAAGATCCATTTTTCGTCGCCAGTCACAAGTCTATCCAAAAAAGGTGAAACAAGTTGGCGAGAATGGAGAGAAGAGCAGATGTCAACTCGATTTGAGGTTGTTTTCAGACAATTCATGAGGCACCCATTTTCCAAGTTTAGGAACTTTTCCAAGTTGTTGAAGATGACGATGAACAGTTGTATGGTTTGAACTGAGAACCACTGCCAATTCCTCAACTGATAAAGCAGGATTTTCATCAAGAAGCTTTTCATCAAACTCAACTGGACGTCCGGTTCGATTTTCATCTTCAAGGGTGAAATCTCCACCTCTGAATTTTGCAAACCATCTTCTGCAAGTTCTTTCATTCACACATTCCTCTCCATAAACTGAGTGAATGTTTCTAGCTGCTTCGGCTGCTGAGTTTCCTTTCTTGAACTCATAAAGCATTATGTGCTTCAAATGATTCTTGGGTACTTCCATGTGAGCAGGGTTTTAATCGAACAAAATTTAATTTTATTGTTCTCCTGAAATAAAATTTGATCAGTTTAAATGCATCTAAACATAAAAATAATGTTCAGCTCCATTAGACATTATAAAATACTATTTAAATTTCGTTCATTTTAAAAAAGGTCGGACAGAACTTATGGGATGACCTGATATATGGTAAATAACTGAATGACAAAATTGAAAAATCCTTCGTTACGTGTTTCGTTCTTCGAAAGGACTTCTTCAGACTGATTAATGTTTTGATTGATGAAATCATATGTAGGGAGTGGAAATTATTTCGTCTGATGAAGACCATTGGAAGGACGAAACGCGTAAAAAGATTTTTATCATTTAATTACGCACCATTAATTTCTGTATGAATTTTGAGGATGACGAGTCACGATTATTTACATTATTCACAAGCAGACTGTTATCCTCATATTTGTTGTTGTTATCACAGCGTTCCCCCCGCTGTGCCATACAGCCTATATCGGGTGCTTGTTGATCAGGGTAAACTTTAGGAACTGAGTTCATTATTTAATCCCTGAGGGTATATTGTTCTCTTTCTGTCGCTAATGTTTAGAGATATCTCGTCTGAATCTTATTCAGTGCTGCTGAGTCATTGCTTGTTCCGTTTCTACTGAGTCCAAGTACACACGGCTCAGCCCATTTCGAAGATATTTATGTTATTGTTCTACTAAAGCCAAATGCACGTCAATTATAAACGAGATGATTTTTCATTTATAAATATCATAAGGAAATACACTACTCAGTTGACCCGAACAAAACAATTAAAATAATTATCTATTACAAAAAATTTAAAACTGCTGGCCTTATCCTAAAAATAACACACATGTAAAATCAAAACTACAAAGAACGGACATTATTTACGAGTTCAAATTCCCCTTAAGTAACTGTGTTCCTGATCAAAGCAAACTCATAAATAATTACATTGGTTACACTACTACATGCCTATCCAGACGACTTATGTTACATCTATTCGACCACAGCTCTCTTAGAAATCGTTTAAACACGCACACAAAACTACCAGAACCCATCCGAAACATACCAGTAGAAAATAAAGGCATAATAACCTCATCAACATGTAAAAAAAGATTTAAAATAATGGAAGACTTAATAATAAAAAAGAAAAAGCCAACACTCAGTAATATTAACTACGAACACAGCTACAATGTGTTGGAAAAAAAAAACATACCTATAACTCTAGATACATAAACACAACCGATGCATCCAGTTAAAAAGTAAAAATAAAATCATACTAGATAATAGCTAAAAATATAGACGAAAGCGCTCGGAATTACCGAACATTTGAACAGTTTCTGTACACTCTAGAAAAGAAAACAACTTGTTCAAACACAAGAAAAATTAAATAAAATCTTAATTGCAGTAACTTGGCTGTCGTCTTTAATGAAACACACACTGAAACACACACACACACACACACACACACACACACACACATATATATATACGATTGCGTCTTGCATGAAACATCCTGTCGCCTCTGATTGTTGACGTCAATGTTCACTTTTATATTTATATTTATATACATTCTATCTCTGATATTGAGCACTTTATCCCATAAACATAGCACACTTTTAAAACTATATTTCTGTACATATATCTTGTAAGCTAATGAAAAAATGGAAAATATTATAAATGACTTATTCAATCTAATACGGTTTGACTGATGAAATTAATCTCTCCCCACCCCGCACACAATCAAACATTTTATCTATAAGATTGATTCCATCCATAAGGCCGTTATTTGGATGAAATTGTTCTTTCTCGGATCGAAATTTTTTTTTTTTTTAAATTTTCTTCGCAAGATATTATCTAGCTAACCAAAGAGAAAACATGTCATTTAATGGTTTTAATTTTGCAATAGATTTTAAAAGAAACCGCGGATAAGTTTTCACATTATGATTATTTACTAACAATTTATTTATGAAATATATAAGTAAAGAGATTATGAAATTGACATCAAAATATGTGATACTTCTTTCATATTCAGAGCCACCGCAAAGTTTAACAATTAATTCAAGCGTTTATCGATGGCAAAGATCGAATCTGAAACGACAATAAAATATTTATTCTCATGTTTATAATGTAAAATGTGCAATAGAAGACAAACTGGTTGAGTAGGTTTCGTGTAAAATGTAAATGCAATAGTTGCTCTCATGGTCTTACGCAATACTGATTGTACTTACAATAATTGTAAGAAGAAAAAAAAAACAAATGAAAGAATATGGAATATAAAACAGACAATCCTTGTAGATCATCTTTACTCACACCTACATATAAACGTACACACCTACACGTACACATTAGTGTACAAGAAGAAATTACAACACAGACTACGGGAATAATGATGATAATTAAGCTTCTTTTAATAAGGTTACCACGTTTTATTTTCAACTCTATTCACAATTATTATTTACTGTTATTGGCAGTAGTAGTAGTAGTAGTAGCAGTAGTCTACGTATGGAACTGAACTATTGAGAAATACGCATATCCATTTATACGTTCTTTTCTCAGCTTATCTAATAAAATCTAGCCTAAACATGAACTGATTTTCTCACGCAACTCTTAGTTGTCTAATACAAGGGAAAGTCTTATTAACTGGTGGAGGCTCGGACATTCTATCGATATGCAAAAACAGGCAAACGTAATAAACGGTAGATCGGAAAAACATTTAAAGGGCAAAAAATGTAGAATTTGAGTAAAGAAACTTTTAAAAAAATAAGTTGATTGTGGAGTTACCCCACTTATTTTCTTTAAAAAACGCCGCTATGGGACGTTCCTTAAACCTATAAGTAGCAGTAACATTCTTTTTTTCCTTTTTCACTCAGGGTCGATAAGATATATGTCGAACAAAGAAAATGTTTTCTCACTGGGGAACGCACACGCATGCGCGCACGCAACTTTCACTTCATTTTTTTCTAGGACTTTCTCCTACACCAAACCACACACACGCACACACAAAAACAAACAATTCACTAGTTTAAATATTTCTTCATTCATATTCATTGTTTTGTAACACGCAACAATATTCTATTGTCTATTTATACCTTTGTTTTGTTAATACATACTTATCGTTTGTTCATATATATATTAAAGACATTTTTATGTTTAACATTCTTTTTATAGATACAAGTATTTTAAGTAAATGCTCTGTCTATAATAAACAGTATTAAATAACATTTACCGACCTGAATGTCCGAGAAATTTTCATAGAAAATATTCGTCCTTCGACAGGATTCGAACCTGTATCCTATACGGAACCGTCATATAGCCTGACGCTCGGCCACAAAGGATCATTCGGTTGGCAAGGTCGAATTTACTGCTTATAAACTTCAATTTTCCATGAATCTCTCGCGTACATTCATAACTGCTCATGGCGTATCATATTTTCTATGAAAATTTCTCGGACATTCAGGCCGGTAAATGTTATTTAATACTGTTTATTATAGACAGAGCATTTACTTAAAATACTTGTATCTATAAAAGAATGTTAAACATAAAATGTCTTTAAATAATTGTCGGACTTTGTCCATTTCATTATATATATATATATATATATATATATATATATATATATATATATATATATATATATTTTTGTTGTTACTTTTTAATTTATTACCCGGATTCATATTCCGGGTGAGTCCAGGTAATGTTTTTTTTTTTTTTTTTTTTGTGGGATAAATATACTAGGAGACACGTGGTTACTCATGCACTCACTCTCTCGTAGATTAACTTGTCCCTTCAACGAAACGGTGTAATTCATGCACATATCGATCATCACATCACAAACAACCCAAATACAACTATTAACGTAAGACAAATTCCGTATTACGAAAATGCTACGTAACACACACTGCATGGAAAAACTCAAAATTCCAAGTTATGATTATTCAAAAGAACCTATATTAAATAAAAATATATTTCAAAACAGAAAACAGTACCTTAAAGTGTGTATAAAATATTTGATATGTGTACAAAATAATAATAATAATACATCAGGATGCAGCCAACAAAATCTTGTCTACTATACTGACAACATTTAGTTCTTGATAATGGCTGAGATGGTCGAAAATACTTGAAGAACAGAACAAAAACATGAAATGTAGTTAGTTTATCCACAATTTTAATTCGGATATACAATAATTTATTGGGAAAATACAGTCAAACCATATAATAATTATCAATGTATATTCATTTATATATTTCTTGTGTATTAATTTATATATATCTTGTCCTATCTGTAGTGAGAAGTGTGTTAAATCAAGTTTATAAATTTATGAGTGATTACGTCCTTTTGACATTTTAATAATCTATGCAGATTAAAGGAGGCATGGTGGAGTAATGGATAGCGGTTCGGATTGAGGAATCGGAGAGCCTAGCTCGAATTCCAGTCGAATCCATTAATAACCTTGGGAAGGTATAAATCCTGTTCTTATGGGCAGGACAGAACGGGTTCTATGGCCTTGGATGGCAACTGGTTTACCGCGGGAAAAAATCTGCGATCTTCAGACGAACGATATGAATTACGATCTGGATTTATTGTCATTAATAGGTTTTTCACTTTCAGTATATGGAGGCTTATACTATTGTGTGCGATGTAAATCTGATAGACAAAGTCAACTTTTGAACAATGCGACATTTATAAAATACTTAGAGAGAAGCGACGGATTAAATGACTAACACATTAAACAATGCGTTCAGACCAAATGTATACGACATAATGTTCGGCTTTGCTGACATTTTTTTTTCTTTTTTTTTTTTATTGTCACGGGGATAAAAAGAACAAGAAAAAATCATGAGGCCTGTATTAATGATATCTTTCGTAAGCTCCTATGGGAAAATACTCATAAGAAGTCGCCTTCGTGAAGAATCTAATCAAACAAATCTCCAGAGTCAAGATGCAAGTAACATATTAAGGTATTCGTTAGACGGTGAAGAATTACTATTATTATTATTATTATTATTATTATTATTCGTGTTTGTCATTCAGCCATTCTTTTCCTTCTCCTGTCCTGCAATTCATTTACACAAGCAAGTTAAGTAGTTTTCTCTCTGTTGCTTTTGTCCTCAGTATGTGACTATCAAACCTTCTTTCCTCATTATGTGTCCCAGAAATTTCAACTGTTTTTTTCTGACTTTAAGTTCCGTCCAAGGTGTTCTCAACATTTCCCCGTTGAACCAAGCCTTTTCTTCATCCGTGTGGATATTGTTTAGCATTCACTACCATATAGGAGGATTAATATTAAATAGCAGTTTAGCAACATTTTCTTTGTTTCTAACGAAGGTTCCCTGGTTCTTAATACTCTGTTTAGCTTTTAGAAGGCATATTTCGATATTCGTGACACATTTTCTGTCGTTTGTTAAAATACTTCCCATATAGTTAAATCTTTGTACTAGCTTGATTTTGAAATCTCCAATTCGTAGCATGTTTCTTGAACCGGTCCTCTCGCTGGCGTGCATACATTTCCTGAGAGGCTGAATTTTGTAAAAAGTTTTGCGTAAAACCCTGGAAATTTCACTACAGTCACTCATCACTTGAGCATTTCAATGTGGCGTAATAGTTACCAAGCTTCTCTCGCTAGATTAATTACGACTCAATAGTGAGTTCGATCCTTACTGGGTTCCCCATACTTTCGGCGTTGTGCCACATCTAAGTTACGCTTTGAAAATAGCTATCACTTAACGACTGGGTTCCGATCGCTAAACGAACTAGCTAAGTGAGGTTATACCAAATCGCTATTTCAAGCATACTACGAGTGTACTGGGTTTGTTTCAACCAACTTCAGATAGATTCAATAACACTTTTGCTTCATTTGTTGTATTTCTAATTTATTTTAAAAAATTTTTTATTTCAAGGCAGTGTACTGAACAGTAAATATAATCAACATATTCGAAAAACAGATTTATATTTCGTACGTTACTTCGGTTTGCCTACTGTAAATACAGTACGAGTAAATTTTGATGTATTTTTCACTTCAGTTATTCATTTTGAAAAACAAAACAATCATGATCAGTTTTCGCGCGACGTACAATACCGACTGGTTGGCGATTTTTGTTTCTTTATTTTGTGGAAAAGATGTATGACAAACACATTCGCACGAACGAGTGAAGCTGGGAATTTTGAATTTAGATTTTTTTTTTATGTATTTGGGTATATAATCTAAATTTCATTTAGATTCTTTTTCTTTTTGTTTCTATCATCTTTGTTATTAAATCTCCCAACCTTTTATGACAGAAGATCTGCCAAGAATGGTGAAACGTTGTAAGAATATGGACTCAAATTTACAGTGGATGAACTAGCGATTAAAGCACTTTGTAAATATTTAGTGAATTACTTTCTCTTTTAATCAGAGTAGCATTTTTTATGTCAAAATTGTGGTCAGTTTCGTTACGGTGAGCAACTAATGCGTTTAATGTGTTGTTTTTTAAAATGTCTCTTTTGCGTTCATATAATCTTTTATTTAAACTTCTTAGGGTTTCTCCAATATGTTCTTTCATGCAATCTTTACAGATGATTCCTCCTTCAAGTTTTGGCTCGTAGTTTTGTTTTGTATTGATTAACACTTTTATTATTTTATGAGATTTTATAAAAGATCGTAAGTTTCTAGGATCTTTAAACAGTAAAAAATGGCTGCATTTAAACTTAAAATTTACGTTAATTTAATTAGAAAATTCCAGTTTATTCGCCATTTAGCCTCTTCTTTGTTTTATCAATCCAATTTTTTACAGTTATTCAGCTACTCATAAACTAACTCCATTTCTCGGCTGGCAGTGAATATTTCATGATCATTTACCGTGGCGTAAGTTGTAGCAGACATAGTGAACCAGAACCCGAGTCAAATGGCAGAAATGGTGAACAAGACTTACCTTATTCTCGACGAAAGAGAGTTTGTCTTTGTCCGGCATGCAGGACTTCAATTAAAGAGAAGGCGAGTGCGTCGTTCCGTCAAACGAGACCCTTCTTTGTTGTATCAGAAGAAATTGGGTCATTAACAACTTTACATAATATTAGCGTAGTTGGGCGGAATCGAGGAGTGACATCCGGGTGTTTTTGGTGCTCCATTCGGAGGTGCCCGTATGTCTAGTATGTTTATCATCCGGGCAAGTGATTGGCGACACGCGAATATAAGTAAACCATCTTAAAGAATAGAGTTCTATCGATGTACATCACACGATACGTGCCGTTCTGATAGAACGAACGAACGAACGAAGCGGATATATGGCAGAGAACAATGATAAATCCCAAGAAACCGGTGTAGAGAGTAGAAACGCCCAATCTGAAACTGCGTCCCACAACAGAGCCGCTTATTTTATTTTTTTATTTTATTTTTTGACCACATAAATAAAAAAAATAATTTCCTTTGATTCTCTAGTAAAAATGAAACCACCATACTGGCGGGAAATTTAGAATCTTCCTCTTTTCAACGACCTCTCACCAAGAAAGCACATGGATGTGGGTGGTTCCGGGAATGAAGACCAAAGAGTAGTTCTACTCAAATATCACTTTCTCATGTTGAATATGACCTTTTAATGATAGACTTATCACTTGCAAAATAATTCATTCATCAAAAGAAATATAAATATCAGAAACATTTAACAACCAAATTACAAGAATTTCATATATCTACCGAACAACAAAATCCTTCTGATAATAAATCTTTCTATCCATGTCTTATTTTGTTGTTATGATATAAAGGGTGTTCCAATAAATTGGACCGATTTTAAATGTGAATTAAGTTTAAGCATCTAATGATTTTTTCTTTTCTTTCAGATTTGGTGGACATTTAAGCGATATTATTTTTCACGCATAATTGCTATGACTTAAATAACATGATCCAGTAGAGAAATAAATAAATTTTCACCAATAACCCTGATTTATTTACTGCTGATTTTAATCCGTCTTAATGAAACACCCTTTATATATGTATTTTATTAACTAAAAATAGGAGTCAAACAAGGCCTATTATAACAACTCACTGTAGTCAACGATTTACTAAACGTAGCTTAGATGTGGCCTAAAACCGAAAGTACTCAGCATTCAGTGAGGATCGAACTCACTACTCAGTAACTGATATATCAAGACAAGCTTGCTAATCATTTACACAACGTCGACGTACCCTCATTGTAGATAGAAGGCGAAGAATACATAATTTTGATAAAACGTCTGATTTTATTTATCGTTTCGGCTTCTAAAATAATTTCGTCTGATTTTCTGACGATGGTGGTGATAAGCATCGAAATATTAGCACAGAAACAGTAATTCTAGTAATAGGCTGCCATTAAATTCTTCATGATATCATCTTACAAACGTTAACGAATATAAACTGGTCTAGCCAACGTTAAACACGCATGATAGATAAATTAAGTTGTATAATATTTTCAGCACAAACATATCATTTCTATTAGTTTGAAAAAAAGAAAACGTATGTACTAAATCTTAAGTGACTATGGTTCAGAGCTTTGTATTCAGTCTCTGATTTAGTTAAGTATATATTCGAAAAATGCACGCAACACCGCTCGCTATTGCCAGTAAATCGTAAGTGAGAACAAACGAACTGTTTCTTTGCCTGTTACATTTAGAAATAAAGTGAGACATTAATTTTTTGACATTTGCGTAGTATGATACAAAGGGCAGGAAGTGGGTCTTGAATATGCTATTACACCAGCGCTCGTTTGTACGAAAAGAAAATAACCTATTGATAGAACTAATAAACTCTCTCTCTCTCTCTTGAATTAACTGTTTTAGGTTACCAACCTTGATAGCCTATAACACTTTCTTTACCACAAAAGCTCGCAGTATAAAATATAATACATTTTACATTTACTTTGTAAAAGAAGTGCAATAAAACTCGCTGAAAATCTCGATATCATAACTTTAAATATGTTATACTCGGCTTCAAGCTGGATCTCTTTTTGATTCATTCTTCATCAAAAACCAAAAAAAATGGAAGTTAATATTTGGCCAGATGTGAATGCTAAAAAAAAAAAAAAAAAAATAAAAAGATCGACCTCCGTACAATGCAAACCCAGCTCACAAAACAAATCCCATCAATATATATATATATATATATATATATATATATATATATATATATATATATATATATATATATAAAAAAAAAAATGACTAGATAGTAAACAAATGTTTGGATAAAAAATTTTAAATAAAAACAAGGAAACCATTGATTTTAATTTTTAAAAGTCTCTAGGGTCTTTCAGCCAACATCTCATCAGGAGACAATCGTTGGATTAGCGAAAAAATTGAATATTAACGATATTGAAGAGCAAAAGAGGGGGAAACACACTGAAATAACGAACAAAATATATATACTTGCAACGAGGAAGGATCGTGTAAATAAATTAGCGAGGACAGTTAAAATAAAATATCCCCAACAGATTCAGAGACCTTTATAAATTCTTTCTGCCGGCAGAGAGAAATATATATATATATATATATATATATATATATATATATATATATCCATATGCGATGAGAACGAAATAAATAATATATAAATCCCAACGTTCACAGCATTAATCCAAAAATATTTAAATTTAAAGGCTCGATACCGATAGTTAGAATATAGCGATAATTAAAATTCCTTTATTATAATTTTATCATATAAACAAAACCATTTTACTTACTACAAAGATGCAACTTGGTTTCAGTGCATTTCAACTGCACTTCGACAGGTGAGAATCGAAAATGTTTATGAAACCAAGTTGCATCTTTGTAGTGATGCTTTTTAAAATGGTTTTGAAATTGAAGTATTTTAAACATATTGAAAAAAAAAATGTAACCTCTAAAATTTTTTTTTTTTTTTTTTTTTATAATAATGACGTCAGGTAAAACATATATTTAAAATATATATATATATATCAAATAGAATATAAATAAAATTAGCGGTTTTAGCTATTTTTGCCCAACGTCACAAAATTTATTTGCCGCTGAAGTAAAAGGCATGTCAAAAACACTGAATCATTATCCCCTTCATATATGCTTTTTAAGAACGCCGCTCACGACACTGTCAACAAAGCCGCAGGCGAGCGGGCACGCTGTATAAGTTACCACTAATAACCTCGGTCAACCAGCTCAATACACGCATCAACGTCAGACTGTACCAATTCTCCTCTACCTCAAGTATCTTCCCTCGCTCATAAGAAGACATTCCACCTCATTCCTCGTTATCAGCAATACAAATATTTTTCTCTTAGCAATTCTTGTCTTTTCCTTTCGCCTCATCTGTTTTTGTTTCATTTTTTTTCTGATGTTACCATACGCCCGTGTATAATAAATATATATGAGAGTGTGTTAAAAGTTTTCGGATCGACGAAGAAACAAAATCTTATGTTCGGTCATTTGGTCGGATTTTTTGGGTCATGTCTATATATTTTTTTCATTCCTATTATCAACCGTCGAGCTGTTTAACTAATATAAACATTTGAACACTTTTTATAATATTTATTAGGTGTATTTTTAACATGCTATTTCTACGTTCTTATAAATATGTGACATAAACTCGAATTTCTTTCAATACCGTCGCAATCCTCATTAATAAAAGTCCAATGAAATAAATTATTATAAATTAAATTCATGATTTATTTAGAAAAATGGTGTAATCGTCATAGAGAAAAATTTAAATATTTTACTAATGACAAGTTGTCATTTCAAAAATGTGTTTCTAAAAGGAAATAAATCGTTACCAAATATAGAAAATTCTTATGTTTGTCTATAAATATTCGGTACTTGGGGGTTATCCGTCGCTACTTTTAAAATTAATTTTTCAATTTCTCTTAAACTATATTAATTTATCCAAATAACAAAAATTAAATGTATTATTCGGGTGGCATGAACGCGGCGAGAGCCAGCAGGATGGCGTCGAATGGGTCGAATCCATGAACACGGCCAGGTAGGTCTCAAGATGGTGTCGTGCCGTTTTTCGGTGACGCTTGTTCCACCACTTTGTTGATCCCCACTGTTGGAGTAGATAATAGAACCTTCAGCAATGTGTTCCACAATGGCAGCCAAGAAAGTTGTAGCAGAGCAGTTGCGAACTTGAACGATGAACTTGAACATTCATTTGTTTTATGATAAATTCCTCTGAGGACCCATTATGGTAAAATGCGTCTAGATTGTTCTTACGCCTCATGGACAGGCTCTCATTGATATCAACCACCGTTCCTTCGCTGCCGATCTTGGCCGAGCTGTTGACGCATATCTAATTGTTTCAGTTGATCACACAGTTATTCCCAATTCCCAGTTCGCGGTCGCACCATTTGAAGGATGATGTTTTCCCGGCACCAGGCGTATATGAAGCAAAGCAGAGTGACCAAGTAAAGGCGTAAGTTTGACAGCCAGTTCCCAGTGTTGAGTCTAATTTGTTGCTTGCAGTTCTTTGTGTCACACTTCCAATAGATCCTAGAATCAAAACAGAGCTTCAGTGGATGGTCATTTTTGCAATGCTTCTCAGTTGGCAGGAACCTTTTACCTTGAAGCAGGCAGACAACATCCTCTTCATTTCTTGGCAGATCCCCAAAATTAATTTAGCAGCCCGAGGAAAAAAAATAGCATATCTAACTTTATAAAAAGTAGTGACATATAACCCACAAGTACCTAATATTCAATGACAGTGGTCGCTTCAGGAAGGTTTATATTGTCAGGGCTTATGTTGATCATTTTAAAGTTGCTTATATTTCAGATGTGGTTTCAATTTAGTTTTATTTAAAAAAAAAAAAAAAAAAAAAGAGTATAGTAATTCAAAGTAAAATAATGATAATAATTAAAATTTCTGATAATATTAGTTTAGTGACGTCACTAGTTGAACCATGGACGACTGGCAAAATATAGTGTGGTACGATGAGTCATGGTTCCACTTGTTTCGAGTTGATGGTAAGGTTCCAGTCTAGTCCAGACCACATGAATCCAAGGACCTCAGCTATTAACAAGGTACCATGTGGTTCCATAATGGTATGTTGTATATTTCCATATCAGTGGTTGGGTTTACTGGTCAACCTAAGCACGTCATTGACCGGTGATCGCTACATTGCCCTGCTTCATGATCATTTACACCCATTACTAGTCTCCCCGTACCCCAACAACTATGTGTTATTCCTCCGTGTCATCGAACCCAAGTTCCCCAAAACTGGATTGTAACATTAAAAAAAACAAAAAACAGAAAAACTAGTTACGTTCCAACATCAGCCAACAGACCCAGGATTTTCGCCTATCGCGATGAACGGATGTAGCCTCAAGGCGGTCCTCTTGCTTTGAACGTCTATTGGGACTTAGCCTCAACCCAGTCCTCAAATGGAACTCATATATACGATCCATCGCTAAAGATGTTAGAAATTGGACGGTTCCTTGTACTACTCCAATAATTACCTAACTTCTGTTATGCTCTACCTTTGCAAGAGTCAAATCAGACCGGAAATTGTGCACGGTTGTCATATCTGAGCTGGAGCTGCTCAGTTCTCATTTTTCAGTCTTGATAGATTTTAAAAACGTCTACGCAGCCATGTGGATGTTTAATTATTTTCCATCTAACAACCTCTTCCCCATAGACAAAACATTGCCAACCTTTTGCTACCCTTTCATTATTTCATACAAAATATTCTGTTGAGCTACATTCCTCAGTTCCAACAATTTTAACCCTCGCAGCTAAGACCCTTCATGCAACGTACCGGAAGTTGATTCATTATCATTCCCTTCGTATTCCATTAATAAGAAGGAAGTTTGACTCGAACAGCTTTTCCAATAGACCGCTACATTGTGGAAGCAACTCCCAAGAAGATACTTTATCGACCACTACAATCTTAACCGTTTAAAGTCTAGAGTTAAAGATTATCTTTCCCACACATCATCATAAATTACTCTTCTTGCCTCTTGCTCATACAACAATCTCTTTCAGTAACCCTCTACAATGAGTGACTCTTATACAGAGTGCACGTTAGTAAAAGAAATTCATTTTGGAGTCATTTTGGAGACTTCCGATGAATGGTATAGCCACCAATTTGTCCCAGCATGAGTATAATTAAGCCTTTATGGGACGTAGTCAAGAGATCTATTCGCACGAAAGATACAACACCTTCAAATATCAAGGATTTGTGAACAGCTATTGAAACGGCATGACTCAAAATCTCTCCATAGTTTTCCACCCATTTTTAGAATCGTTTAGTTATTGTATTTCACCGAGTAAAATTGGTTCCTACATGATACTAGGCAATTTGGGCACGACATCAGTGTAAACAAACATTATGGTTACACATGACTATATCTCCGATAATAATTTTAGTTGTAGGCTGTTTGAAAATTTACAATGATAATCGAAAGATGTTTTGGTTTAAGGGTTTACCGTATTTGCCTTCACATAACACGTACCCTCACATAACGCTTCCCTATTTAACAAGGAAAAAAATTTAGTATGTTTCATATCGAAATATATTTTAAAGTGGTTTTGTAGGGAAAATGTATTATTTTGTCCATGCGAATACAATATTCTGGAATGTATTGTAACATTAACCTTCAAAAGAAACTAAATGAAATTTACCAAAGCAGAAAAGAAATACGGTTACATTTGTAACAATGAGTACTGGTACATAAACAAAGCAAACTGGTATAAAGCAAATCAGTAAAGTACAATAAATGTGAATGAATTCTAATAGATAATTACAGTACATGGAGACAAAGCAAAATATTTCACTAATCCATTACATTCACTTACGTGCTAATACCCTTGGGAAAGGTATGAATCCTCTTCTTCTCTCCCCAGCTATGGGTAAATGGCAGGACAGACCGGTTTCTGTAGACTTGGATCGCAACTGGTCTACTGTAGAAAGAAATGGCAACCCACCGCGGGAAAAAAAAATCTACCTCGTCAGTCATGTATCGAAAGATACATGATCGCCTAAGCGTGTATCACGCATCGCACATGACTGACTGAATATTACCCGTAGTATACAACAAACAACAGCGGAAAAACTGAATGCACTCTAACAGACTGCCATACATATTTTATTAGTAACACAATTTACTGGACTGTTTTCAATATTTTATTACTAGTAACACTTTTTATGCCTAGCGGTCTCAGACTCATCCGACGTCCTAACTTACCGTTACAGCACTTGGTCGTCTCTCATCCGTAAAACGGCTGTATTAGGCGCAGAGAAGTTTTTGGTATCTTTAAAATTAAACAAAACGCGTCTTATACGAAGGCAAATATGGTAATCTATTCTATTCATTCGGTATGATTTTGGAATGTTATCATTGTGTAGATTAATCAGAACACGCGATTAAATGTCTCATACGTAAAATTATTCTTTATTCATCTCCTGACAAGTGGGTGTGTAGCTTTTGGGAGTTTCTGTGAAGGTGGATTTTTCTTCTCGCGTGAATATAAAAGACTCTCTGTCTTTTCCACTGTCATCCAGTTGTCTCATGTAGGCGCATCAGAATCGAAACTGGGTCGATAACCTGTTCACATTTCAGGGAAGCCACTGACATATGTAAGGCGCGAATTTGCACTTGGTGCAATGAGGTTACCTTCCAGGCCAACTTATTCATCTGGATTCTCTGACGATCTGGTGTAACAGTGAGTGCAATGTTTATTTTGGCGTCATCTAGAGTGAGCCACGTATATATCTGGGGTCACCACAGATCACACCCTTTTAGGAAAAAGGCTCCTTATTGACATTTAATTCGATTCAGACCGTCTGGTATTTTCTGGTATGGATCGCATATTACATGTTGAAATCCCTTTTGCCTGTTAAAAGAGGACGAATAATGCAACTATTCTAAGTAAATAGCAACAAATCGGCTGAGCAGCATCCGGAGAGTCGTTTACAAGGTCTTGTGAGGGAAGACTTATTCTCCACTCTGCAGCCTCTTTCTCGCAGATGAAACGTTGCAAGCCTATTATTGCTCTATCGATATTTTCATGCTAAATGTTTGGATGAACTTATATTATTAAGTTCCATCAGTTCAGACCTGCTACTTTCACGAAGTCGAATCACCCTGATTTCCCCCGTCTTCTAATTGAAAAAAGAAAGTTCCACTCAGACAGTTTTCTCCAAAACTGCCACATTGCGGAACAGAGTCTTGCGTGTGTGCCTTCCTAAACACTACAATCTTCAAGACAATGGTAAATCATTATCTATCCTACTTGTCTTCATAATCTTTACTTCCCCCTCTTTCATTCATATCGCAGACCTTATATATCGTTATTATGTTAACAGTAACCCTTTACCTTGACTCGCTTTAGAGCCTTGTATTAGGTAAATATATAATATATAAAAGAATATCAAAAACGGTTCCCAAAAATATAATTCCTCGATATTCATACAATAAATTATAAAATATTGTATTGAATTACCTGTAATAGCGAATAAAGATACCCTCATTCTTACGAGATCTTTCTTATGAAATTCTAGATACTGGGGATACATCTACTCGGCAGCACCTTCCCCTTGCGCCACTGTTTAGTAGCAAATACATGACACTTGCCTGCATCAATAGTATACTGATGGATATTTGTATTTAAAAAAAAATCTAACCCACGCACAAATACGAGAAGATTTTTTGGATTATAACAGGTCACATGATACGCTTTTTCTAAGTGGGAGGACAAATAATGGCGTATTTTGAGTAAGATTAATTCCAATGAGGGCGGGAGTATTTATAAATAGAATAGACGCAAGTGCTATAGTTTGAAGAAAGTTATATCACTGTTTGTTTTATTGAACTGGTGAGAATTATAGCCACTCAACCCAGTTCCACATTGATAGCTTTGTTCAGTTCAAAACATTATACATATATCAATTGGATGCTGATTTTTATCTTATTGATACTGATCGACAGGAATGTTGCTTAACTTTGGTGATTAAGCTCAAAATAAGAGCTCCTATTTTAGTATGTTTATAAATCTGCTAACAGCAATTATTATTTTAATAATTACGTTTTTATGAACTTGGAGTAATAATGTTGGGATTAAAGAAAAAGCATTATCTTGATTGTAGAAATTTAATAAACGTGTCTTTGGCTTTCAGGATAGAATTTCCAACTAATATTCAGGATGTTAATGACTGACATCATTTTCCATGGATTCTCTTTAAACAAAAACAAAGAATTAATTTTGAGTGCAATTAATTGTTTCTATGCATAAAATTTTATTGAAATAGTCCATATTACGTAAATGCTATTCGAGAACGCGATTGTTCTTGCCAGATGATGATGATGTCATAGAATCTAGTTGTATCGTCTTACAGTTGCTTGTCCCACAACTCGTTTCATAAATCCTTTGAGATGTATGAAAATTACTGACGCAGTTTGTACAATTCTTTCATTTTGATAGCATTTTTTCTTTTCTTTTTTTTTGTTTCGCTACACTTAAAAATCAAGATAAATACGAGTGATTATGACGGCATCAAGTAGAACTTACAATATGGCGTCAGCTGTTTACTTCATCATTAACATTGTGACAACACTTTAAAACAGACATTTTAAAAGTATATATATATATATATATATATATATATATATATATATATATATTTTTTAAATGTCTGTATATATATATATAAAAAATATAAAAACAAAAATATAAAACAAAGGAGCAGCAGAGCGTAAAAGTGGTGAATCGCACAAATATATTAAAGAAATAAAAGAAAAGTGACTAACTGGTTATCGATCTTCGCTCTTCATAGCCAATCGGGGACAAAAATATGTGCATAACGGGGGAGAAAATTGCTATCATGGAATCACCAGAATAAAGTAGAAGCATATTACTTTTAGACCCAGCAGCCATTCCTTCTATTTACATGTAGATTATTTGATCGTAATCAGTAAAGCGCATTCGGAATATCATTTGAGGATTTTTGAGTTATATTAAATCTAAACAGCCTCAAAAGGAATGGATGATCGAAAAATTCATCCCCTCCTTCATCCCAAAAAAAAAATCTTACTTGTCGAGACAGAACGGCAAATTACTCCTACCCGGTCCCAGATATTTCAACCCTGTGGAATTTCTGTAAATAAGGAGTATTCTGGCGCCGTTTGGAAGTTGTTGCGAGGACTATGCATTTTTCTCCTTGGTCTATATGTACACGTATAAGCATCCCACATTAAACCGACCATGTGCCCCCCCCCCGGCCACCGATCATGGTAGAGTAGATAAATACAGACCAATAAAAATAGCCAAATGAAAATAGTGGAGTCATTTGTCGATATGAGTGGATCGAACTCACTACTCAATCTTAATTGAGCTCACGAGACACACCTGCTAACCATTACACAAAGTCGAAGTAACTTGGATAATTGAAATAATGATTTACTAAACGCAACTTTGATGTCGCACGCGACCGAGATTAAAATTGCACCCAGTGAGAATCGAACACTACTCAGTCGTGATTGATCTAGCGAAACCAGCTTCCTAACCATTATACGACATTGAAGTAACTTGGGAAACTGAAATAAATAATTTATCATGCCAACATTTATCATACCAACAGTGCCAAGGGGCAGGGTTGGAGATCAGATAAGAAATCATGGTAAAATAAAAGCAAAGATTTCAAATGATGATTTTCTAAGCAATGGGGCTTTTGCCACTTGGAACATTAGCGTAACACAATCATCCTGTCAGCACTAGTCTTATTTGGCCTTATGTTATATATAGCTTAGTTTAGACAATATTCGGATGTTGTTATTGCTTTACTTCCTCTCTTGCATTCGATAACACAATAATCTTAAACTACGAATTAAACGTTTTTCGTGCCTTGATTCTTCCTTGTATATAGTGAATTGTACTGCTTGATAATATCTGATTAGTATAAACCACAGTAGCAAGATGATTGGTGTTCTAATTATATTGAGGATTTTTTCGTTCTTGGGCAAGTATTACGCTTTGTCAAAAGTTGGATTATATATATATATATATATATATATATATATATATATATATATATATATATATGTGTGTGTGTGTGTGTGTGTGTGTGTGTGTGTGTGTGTGTGTGTGTGTGTGTGTGTGTGTGTGTGTGTGAAAGGTAAGTCTTCTTGACAGATCCGTATAATTTAAATGTTCTTTGGGAGATTATAAGTAAATATATGTGTTGGTTTTTACAACCACGACTCTATCAAGAAGACTTACATTTCATATGAATGATTATAGTTCAATGTCCCAACATTTAAAGGAACATTCCTGCCCCCATTCACGATTTAGAGAGATATTAAAGGACAATACAACTATACTCCACTACGAAAATAAAAGACAAAAAATTCAAATTTCTAGAAGCCATTTATATAAAAAAAAAAAAATTACGGACCAAAATAAATAAAATCAATTATGAGTATAGCAACAAAGTTCTAAATGTTTATACCAACAAGGTTTTAAAATATGTAAATTTCAATTGCTAAAAACTACAATTAAAACAATATTTTAAAACACATAATTACTACTGTTTTTAAGAATTTACATAAATTAAGTTGCCTCCCTTACATAGCGGAAATTTTTTTAGAATTGTACAACGTTCATGCTCACATAGTCATAACTTCACATGAATTCTTTATCTTAGAAATTCACCTCTGAAGATGATCTTGGATGAGATTGAAAGTAGTTGGGAAAATAAAAACCATATGGATAATTACAGCGTTTTTCTCTAAGAATTGATACGTGAACTCCAGAGGATTAAAATCAAAATAAACAGACATAATACGTCTAGTTTATTCAACCGAACATGCTTGAAGATGCTTGAATGCTATCATATTATATATATATATATATATATATATATATATATATATATATATATATATATATATAATCATGTTATATATGTTATTATATTACATAAATATATTATATATATATATATATATATATATATAATCATATTATATATATATGTTATTATATTACATAAATATATTATATATATATATTATATTAGATATATATATATATATATATATATTATCTTATATATATTATATGTATGTATATATATATATATATTATATGTATGTATATATAATATATATTTTCTGTTTATACTTTATTTTAACAGATAAAATTATTTAAGTAAATGGACTGTTTTTAAATAAACAGTATTAATTACTTTTGAAAATGTAGAGCATTTACTTAAATAAATTGTGTCTATTAAAATAACTTATAAACAGAAAATATATTAAATAATTGTCATACTTAATCAATTTCTTAATATTATATATATTGTATTATTACATTAGATAGATATATTATCATATTATATATATATATATATATCTTATAATATATATATATATTATAATATATATATATATCTTATAATATATATATATCTTATAATATATATATATATATATATATATATATATATATATATATATATATATATATATCTATATATATATATATATATATATATATATATATAATATATATATATATATATATATATATATATATATATATATATATATATATTATAATATATATATATATATCTTATAATATATATATATATATTATAATATATATATATATATCTTATAATATATATATATATATATATATATATATATATATATATATATATATATATATATATATATATATCTTATAATATATATATATATATATATATATATATATATATATATATATATATATATATATTGCTAATGATAATACATATCTGGAATTCCCGTGTGAGCTAATTATGTTTTATTAAAATAGCCACATAAAATAGTCGAGCTATATGACCTTATGTAAGTCTAAGCAATACACACTCCAGTAAGTTCAATTCCTTTTAATGTATGCACAAAGTTTACATTAAACAAGTTGCATTAAAATTATATTTTCTAAAATTATATTTTGGGTAGTTCAACTGATTAACATTTATAGGGATTATTAATGTTTAGAAAAAGAAAAAAACGAATTTCGCTTGACTTGTTTTGTAGGCCGGTGATTAATGACTCATAACACGCGGAATTTTTTTCTTTTTTTTTTTTTTTCAAAAGAAATTAGATATTATCCAATAGATGAAAAAGTAGACATCTTCTGGCAATATTATTACTTCGTCTCTTTATTTACAATTGAATTGATGTTTTCGGGATTTGATTAGTTAAAAATGCCATCGATGGATTAATGAAAAACATTAATCCACTTTAGGATTATCATATCAAACGCACACAGAAGCAACCTTACATACGTCCCTATAAACAAGCACATTATACTTATAGACAGTGAGACAGACAATAGATTATCACTGGCCTTGATTGATCGATCATTATGTTATGATTTTACTAGTATCCGCATATACTAAATGTTTGGAGTATAGAGAATTTGTTTAGTTCCAACAACGTACATTGCTGGCCATTAAATTTAGCGTGTGAACCTTAGTCGTTTTGCCTGTGTTCGAATATTGACTGCTGTTGCCAATGGTAAACTCACAGGAAATGTACTTACAAAATTGGTCTTTGAATAAAGTGTGTGTGTCTACGTGTGTGTGTGTGACTTTAAACAATATTCTACGTTTTCAGTATATTAGCTTCAAGACGATCAGACAATAAAAGTTAGAGAATTTGATTAACACCTAAATTGACACGCATCAATTTGCAAGGAATTCGAATATCGATCTGCATCGCCTTCTGAATATATGTATGCGACCTCAAACCTGCGAGAATGAATGAAAAAGAAATGAATACCTATATATATATATATATATATATATATATATATATATATATATATATATACACCTTTCCTGTCGTGCGACAACGGCTTCAGGGGTAGATTCTCCGATTGACGGTTATTCAACGGCCTAGGAGGCAACCGGACTGATATAAGCTGTGATACAGCGAAACAGTCTGTGGATGACAATATATATATATATATTACTTCAAATATTATTTTTAGTGGATACCCGTGTTTGAAATAGACGCCTTGTTTTTTTTTAATTTTAAACAGTGTGCATTACGTCTACTAAGTTGCGCACTCAGTAGATGTAATGTACGTTATTTAAAAAAAAAAAAAACGAAATGTCTATTTCAAACACGGCCATTCACTAAAAATAACCTTTGAAGTGTCGGATTAAAAATAAATCCGTTAACTCTCTAGAAATTGCTTTGTTTATATTTCCAATACGAAATCGAGCAAATATGGACTTTCGAGAAAATCTGAATAACAGAATGTCCATTCTTTAAAAGGGAAAATAGTACCTTTATAGCTTAAGACACTTTCCGGATCAAATGGTAGTTTTCCTCCAAAGAGGAGCAGATGTTCGAAACCTGCTGGGGAGCACATTATCTTTATTGACGTTTCTCAAGTGCTCAGGTTGGTAAACCTAATACAAACTTTTTAAAGTAAAAATAAAAACGGGGCGTCTATTTCATATACGCGTATCCACTAAAAATAATGCTTGAAGAAAATAAAAATGTTGGATTAAAATAAATACATTACGCATTTAGAAATACTTATCTTGTCCCTATTCAAGAAGATTACATCTACTCTTCAGGAGACTTGATTGTAAAATTCTATAATTAAGATGTAACGGGTTTTAATGTGATTACTAAAGAAGTGTTAGGTTAAGGGTAATGTCTGGAAAAGTGATTATGTTGAAAAATACTTGTTTTGCGAAATAAATGCTTCTTCATAATTAGGCTTCATACTTATAGATATGTATAAATTTGTCTCAAAAATATAAAAAGTTCAGGATATTTATCAAAGATTGACTCAGAATTTCAACCTGTCTTACTCATTAAAGTCCCGATAAGATACTTTTATAAATATCAGTAGGTGATATATATATATATATATATATATATATATATATATATGGGAGGCAACCTTACTTTTAAACATCTTTCGTTAAATATGCTAGACAACGAAAATTTTATTAATCTTTTATTTAGTTTTTCCAGCGTCCTTACGTTTTTTCCTTTGATAGGAAGTACAAAATATTTTCCATAATGTCCATTGACCCGAGCAATTTCAGACACTTCTTTAGACATTTTCAAGAGGGTTTTGTTTTTAGGTGTTGTTAGTTTCTCGTTATATTTTCACTGATTGTATTTTATTTTATTGTTTGTTTGAATAGGAGTGTTTACTCCGAGTCTTCGCGTGCTGAGCGCGGCTGGAATTCGAGTGAGCGACTTTCTATTTTTTTAAAAACTTTTAACACTTCATTCCCACTGTTAAATAAAGTGAGATTGATAGTAGGCGAGAGATGTTTAATACACAGGACCTCTTTTATAGCCAGATATTTCTGGTAATGTGATTTATATAGAATCTTAATGCTTTTGAGAAGAATTTTTCTTAATGGTTCTTGTAAATTGTAAGTATATAGGTATTTTTTTTATAGCATTTAATTCTGATAACTGACAGGTGAGACGTCTGCTCAAGGAGGTATGTCCGATATAGGTATGTCCGATATCCGTAATTGATTTGTAACAAGAAACGGTCTTGACAGTGAAATGGTTTATTGGTTGTTGCTAGTTTAGATTTGATGGTGTTATTTTGATTAGTGACACCAAGGTTTATGGTTCTCTATATTTCTATAATATATTATAAATTTTACATGTTTTTTTTTTTTCTGGAATTACGGTAGAAATATGGTGTTTAATGATTCTTCGTATAACGAATTCGTCCTTCTTATAATTATTGAGCATCTGGTTGCAGTAAAATATATTGATGTTTTGTTGTGTACTATTATTATTACTGGTATTGTGAGTTTTTTGTAAGAATAATTTTATTTGTTTGTCAGTGATGTAGTTGGGAAAATTATTTATGACTAATGTTTGTTTTATGTGTTTTAGTTCACCAGGATATATTATTTGGGAAGAGGAATTTAGGTGTGCTCTATTAAGGAAGTCTTATTTTTTCTTTTTTTTTTTTTATCGCTGCGATTTTATCTTTCCGGTTGTTGGCTATGATAGTTTAAAAGACTAGTGTTTGTACTGGTGTGTTTTTTTTATATGGATATAGTAAATACTTTGGATTTTAGTTATATATATATATATATATATATATATATATATATATATATATGTATGTGTGTGTGTGTGTGTGTGTGTGAAGATATTGTCTCAGTCACGAGTTGATTTCCACCACGTATATAACGACAGGATATTGCACGAAAAGTGCGAACGAAACAAGAGAAATGAAAGCGCTCGATGTATTAAAGAATGTATATATAAATGTATATCAACAACAAATAATTAAGTAATCAATAATGAAAAAAGACTAAAAAGTTAACAAACAACATTATAAAATAGATACAAATAACCGCATTCGTATCGACAATTATTTCTACTCAATAGACTCTAGAATAATTTTAAGCATAACCGTTACAGCCGACCCATAAAAGATAATACAATAGACTTTACTGCTCTTAATGCGCCATTGACCAGCAGATATAAATAGTCGAGTTAAGACATAACGCACATGGACTGAAAATTGCGTTTAAGCATGAAACAGGATATCACCGCTTGGTGTTGACCTCAGTGTGCATTATATATATATATATATATATATATATATATATATATATATATATATATATATAAAGTGAAATATCTGAACATTCAAGTTACCACTCAGAGGTGACAGGTTGTTTTCATGCTCGACGCAGTCGTCAGGCGGCCTGACGATTGCGTCTAGCATGAAACAATCTGTCTCCTCTAAAGTCAAGATGCCAGGTTAGAACCGATAATATTGCAAACACTTCCTTGGATTTTGTCGAAAATCTCTAGATATATTACAGGAACTCCAGATATGACAGCGATATTCAATTCACGGACGAATGGTAGAATAATAAACATGCAAGATGTATTCTGGCGGGAAAGATTGTCTGGCACGACACAGCGAACCAACTTTCCTAGCAGCAAGCCTAGCAATTGATTCAATATAATCATTCCATATTAGTGGAAACGTGATCCCAAGAAGGTGGGGGGGGGTTGCTTTCATGGAGGTTAGCGTCAACCATGAAGCAGGAAGGCAAAATGGTTCTCTGTGATGATTAAAAAAAAATAGAAGTTTCGTTTTAGAGGCGTTAAAATTTACAAGCTATTTCTTGCCCCTGATTGGAGGTCATTTTATGAGAGCAGCTGCCAGTTCTACTTTGCCTGACCTATTGGACTTACAATTAAGACAGGAGCATAAATATCAAGTTGGAAACTCATAATGATGTTGGAAACTAATTTAACCATAGGTATATACAAATATAACATAAAATGAGGTATCATTAAAAAAAATTTATTTGCTTTAGTTTTGTAGATTTCTAGCATCCTATTTATACATCATTGCCTCTATGACAGTAATTCTCATTTATTTATGTGGACAACAAACTTTTTCTTTGACATCTCCATCTCTTTCTAAGTATCATTGTTACCGTATTAGGTATTGTTAGTTATTCTTATTCCTTCAATTATAAGTATGACTTTTTGTGTAGGCATGAGCTTGCTCTAGAAATGTTTGGATATTTTCAATAATTTAAGTATATGTACAAAAGATGATCTCATATAAAGCTCTGTATGTGTGTGTGTGTGCGTGTGCGTGCGTGCGTGTGTTTATACGAACAGGATAGTGAGTTTGTGAATTATTTATTAGCGGGAAATTAGGTTTCGGTTATTTAGTTTAGATTGCTTACATTTCTTTATTTCATAAACTGATGAATGATTCATAAACATCCATTAAAAAATCTTTCTTTGTTTATTCAATCACAATACTTAAGTTTCTTTTGTTTCAGACCATCCTTTGATTCTTTCTTTCTGTTTCTTCATTCTTTTTCATTTCTTTCTATTATTTTACCATTTCGTCTTTGTTTTATTTTCTCTTTTCTTTCTTTCTTTCTTTCTTTCTTTTTACTTTCTTTCTACTTTCTTTTTTTAATTTTCCCATTTCTTTCTTTTTGCTTTCTCCCTTGTTTCTTTCTATTATTTTCCCATTTCTTTCTTTTTGCTTTCTTTTTTATTTTATTTCGCATTTCTTTTTGTTTTCTTTTTATTTTCCCATTACTTTCTTTTTGCTTTCTTTTTTATTTTCCAGTTCTTTCTTTCTTTCTTTCTATTTCTCCTTTTCCTAGTACATTCCTTCTTTGTTATGGCCCTTTCTCAACATAAAATGAACGTAGTAAGTAATGCAAAAGCCGTTGGTCACACTCCAAAAAGCAATGAGTTTCTTTACTTGATAAATAAATAAGAAAAGTATTACATCGATAAAAACTGAGAAATAATTTTATGGAACAGTTTGTATGTATTCACTTTACATATTCAATAACAGGAAATGTGCATCATCATGCAAATTTATTTACACAAGATAAGAAAAAAATAAAAATTTCTTAAGGATCTTATTTGAAAGTTAATTTTTTTTCTCGTTCGCTAACCGTCTATGTCTGTTACAGTAACATCGTTAGATAACCTAACAATATTTTATTCGAAGTTGTCTCTGCTCAACAAAGTCATTTATTCATTCATCGTATCATTGCCCTGTCGGTGGAGATTTGAATATGCCTGTCTGTATCCACTGCAGATTGGCAAGACCTCTATTCAAAGGAAAATGGATACATTCCGTGAGGTTATTTAGTCATAAAGGAGGTTTTGAATTTAAAGTTGATTTTCTTCTAGACCGAATGCCACCCATGGCTAGAGGACCCAGTCTGTTCTGCTATTTAGATATAACAGGGGAGAGGAAGAAGAGATGAATTTGTACCTTTCTTAAGGGTATTTGTATGTAATTAAATGTAACGACCTCAACTCGCCGATTGCCCAATCCGAGCCGCTATCCATTACTCCACCGTGCCTCCATTAAATAAACTAAGGCTGATATGTCGTAAAAATCCACAACAAAAACATTTCCATAATTTTTGAACAACTCTCGGAATACGAGTCTCTCAACTAATTATAATTACAGCGCTTTTATTTTGTAATAGCGTTTCGGGTTTGAATAAATTTTAAGTTTTTATATAAGTTTTAATTCTGATGTTCAAAGTACACAGACTCATCCCAATTGGAAAATCATTTATTGTTGCGTTGTACAAAGATAAGCTTACTAAATGGTGACTAACGATGCAATAGTAATGGGAACGATATAAATGTTCTAGAATCTAGCTTGATAACTGTCAAAACTGCGAAACATAAGACTGACATTTGTCCCTAGATTCAAACAAATGTTGAGTGCTGTAGTCAAATTACTTTAAAAGAAAAGTGACACGAATAGGAATCCCATAAAAAAGACTGTTGAAAACAACACTAATTCTGTGATAAATTATCGGGATTTTTATATCCACACTGCCATATGTCCTGAAGGCACATCGGATGATATCTTGATGTGACAATGAAAAGGTACATATATCAGCATCGGCTGCCTCGACAAATGATCATCACTCAATATGAAATCACAAGATGACAGTTTGCTTGACATTCCTTTTCTTTTAACAAATGTTAACGAAATTTTGAACAATTTTTATCTATCGTAAATCTATTAGTTAATTTCTTCTTTTAATGAACTGTCAAAATGATATTAAACCGAGATGTACCGCTAAACGATTGAACAACTGAAGAATGATAAAATAACGACTAACAACATAATATTTCTTAAATAAGTAGGGTATATCAGGCTGCTGATATATTCATTTTTACTTCTTTTTTGTGTTAATATTCTTTGTTTTTTACTTTTAATAATTTAGAAAACAGAAATGTCAGTCACCATCTTTTGTCTCCTTGAATCCCGTTCTTTTATCGTCTTTTCTCTTTCTTTTAACCCCTTTTTTAAAAATGCGACAATAAGGTTATTTGCATAGATAGAAATCCTAGATTACTCAAGCAGAAAATATAACCAATACAAATACAAAGTTATTTAAATATCTTCATAGGTTTTATATAGTATAAGTAATTTTTTAAGTATATGTTTTAAGGAGGAAACAGTTTACTTATCGCTTAAGTGCTTTACTATTCGGACCCATATGCTTATCTTGCTTGCTATAACAGAATGTTTCGGCAGTTGAGCTCTACGATTTTCTTCAGGTGTCTGTTGTACTCGATAACATTTGTGGAATTTTGAAGCATTCCTGTTTCATCCAGTTAAAGAGTTAAATCTGTAACTAGTGTTTCATTCAATAACAAATCATTTATTTGCCTAACCAAAACCTTTCCTTTGGGTATTTACTGATGCTCCGTATAGTAAGGCGTATAACAATGATCATCAAATGCAGCAACAATATCTGTTTATTTGTGAGATGGACTCTGTTTACATGATTGTTCTTCATATTACAACCATTCGATACCATTGACAAAACGAGCTCAAATTAGGCGCGGAGAGGTTTGAGTTCATAACTGCTGCTAGAATGAAATAAAGCAATCATAATCAAAAGCCCTTTTGTTTAATGTTGTCTAATCGTTCGCGTAAAACGAAGCCATAAAGTACAGAACAGTGATTCTCAACCTATTTTGCTCCATGCACCCTTTTCACCATAAATCAGAATGTCATTCCTCACTTTTCAAGATTATCCGACTCAAAAGATACATTACAAATGATATGCATAGGTTATTGAAAATCTTCATTCTTTTCCTTATTAGTATTTATGGATTATTTTTATAGAAGAGTTTTACAATTTTAATAGCGACAGAAAATGTTGATAGATTTTTAAACTTGAATACATGAACAGTAATTTGTTTTGATTCATAACGAATTATTAAATAAACTGAAGCATACTTTAGTGTGGAAAGTTTGGTGGTTATCATTTATTTAACAGTGTTGACGGCCCAAATTAATCCATACAATTTTTTACACTACGAATAAGTTAAGCAAAATGAAAAACAAGATAAAACCACAAGAAACATTTGTGATAAAAGACAAAAAGCAAATATTTGAATAACAAGTAATTTTCAATATATTTTTGTAAAGAAAATATTTTACAAAAATGTAGTGGATTTTTTTAAAGTGAAATCTTGAAAGTTTGATTTATGTTGAACTCAAGTTTGGTGAAAGATTAAATTTTGTTATTGAGTTCTGATTTGAAAGAATGTTTGTTAGAATGTGTTATTGAAGATTCTGTAAATTAATTGCAAGAAAAAAATTTACATTTAAGAATTTTCATGTAAGTAGTAAATGTTTGTAAAATTGAATGCAATTTTGTGATCAAAGAAGTTATCTACCTTTGATTGTTTTGTGTAATACAATGTTCTCGAATGTTGAGAAATAAAGTTGATTTGTTAGCAGGAATTTGTTTAACTTCTGCGTAAGGAATTTGGTGTGTGAATGGGAATAAAGTTCACTGATGATTTTTGATGAGTGAGTGTGAATATCGTTAAGCTTGGATAATGTTCGTATGAACGAAAAACTTAAGATTTTGTGACGTGAAGTTTAGTTGCAATTCGTTTGATGTCACAATGCTCACTGGCGAGTGTGAATGACTTTCTGTTTTTATTTGCTTCGGGTGGCTCACGGAGACTTGGCGCGAACTTGTATTTCAGTCACGAGCTGTAAAAATTAGTTAAGCGTGGGTGGATAGTCACGCCTACTTGTATATTTATTAAACAATGAGGGCTCGAGATTTTTTTTAAAGTGTATGAAGTTGGAAGTGTTCTGTGATCCACTTTTGGCACAGATTTGACCAAACTATTTTTGGGTATTGGAATAATGTAGAATTTGAGTCCTACAACGTCAATAAACAAAATGTTCAGTAGAATGCCAGGGTATTGTAATTCAATAAACAAAATTCTCGAAATAAAAAACAAGAAAAGGTAAAAGATCCCCCGCCGAAACACTGGCATCCGCCCTGGGGGATTAACCACACCACCCTGGTTAAGAGCCCCCCGGCAGAGAAAATTCGACATGAAATGGAAGAGGTTTTCGTGTAGCCCAATGAAATCTGTTAATACAAAATACTACAATAGCGACGCCTGAATTTCGGAAGTCTAGATAATATAGTGATTTTCCAAGCGTAGCTTAGATGTGGCACAAGGCCGAAAGTATGGGGCACCTAGTGAGGATCGAACTCACTACTTAGTTGTAATTGTTCTAGCGAGACAAGCTTGCTAGCCATTACACTGCCTCGAGGTGCCCAAGTCTAGATAATATAGACAAGGGCGTAAAAACAACAAAGCACAAGTGATATCATTTGTAAATAATATCGTCTTTTGAAGATTTATATTTCAATAAATATTGGAACAATTAATGTCCAAAATTGACATTTATATATTGAGTATATTTGGTAGATTATATTGAATATTGATAACCACTGCATAAATATGCATTTGAACAATTCAAATATTTTGCGATTTAAAAATTTTCTACTGGTATGGCATCCAATCAGAGAAGATGAATAAATGGTAATATCTTTGAAAGTTATGGAATGTGGAATAATAATCTGACTCCACAATAACATTGTAAATTCTTGTTTCTTTCTTTTTTAATTATTTTACTCCATGCAAGGCGATAAAGCCACTAAGACGCAAGAGGTTACTGAGTGTGGAAGAATCTGAAAAAAAAATTATTAGGGAGAGAGAAAAATAAAAGAACAGGAATTAACGATTGACATTGCATTTAAATTTTTGTAGATCAAAGTTGTCTGCAAAGTAAGAAGCCAGAAGAGAGAAACTGTCAACATATTATTTACGGTTACATGTTAGTTATTTCAAAAAGAAAAAGATGAGACCTAGCTGAAAATCTAGTACTGCACTTAAATTTATAAAATGTAGGTACCAAAGAGGAAAGACAATCAAACAAAATATTTATAGAAAAAACACAATTAAGCCACATTACGTCGGTGGGAAAGGGACCGAAACCGAGATGCCAGGTTAGAAGCTATAACATTGCAGGTTCTTCTTTCCATTTTAACAAATATGTCTAAATTAGGTGTGTTCAATAATTCACCGAAAAAACAGCATAGCATGATGAAAAAAGGCCCCAAATTTAACTAAAACAAAGTTTTATCGGGAAAAAGTTTATGTTATAAGAGAAAAGACCAAAGTATTTTTTAAATTTTTATTCCTTTCTATCACGTTTGAAATTTTGGTTGAAAATCTTTTCTTTTTTTTAGGTCATAGGTCGCATAATATTTAGCATTAGTTTTTTGTGCTTTTTTCAATTGAAAATCAAATAATTGGCGGATTTTAATGAAACTTGCAGAACTTATTAAAAAATATATGAAATTATTTTAGAAATGTTTGTTTTTTAGAAACTCATGGTAATTGTTTTTTTTTACATCTGTTAAACTTACTTAATTTTACGAAAACTTGAAAATCCCAAATGGCTGTATTTTTTTTTATTAAATGCAGAAGAATTTGAAGAATATAAATCATCGATGACTGGTTCTACACAAACTTTAGCTCTGAATTGTAAAATACAAAACCCAATAAAACTAAGACATTTTTTATTTTTTTAAAAAAAGCTTTTAATGGATATTCTGTATAATACATATTAAGGACATTTTTATCTGAAGCCAAAATGTTTGCAATGAAAAAGGTTTTTTTACAAGAATTTTTTTTTCTTGTTTTTTAATTTTAAATGCAAAATGTGATAAAGTTGTTAAATATTTTAAAATTAAATTTGAAGCCGTAACTCTCAGGAAATGTTCTTGTTAAAAGATCTACATTTTACGGATCTTAATTTGAAAACTTATTTCAATCTGTAAAACGGTGTATTTTTACAATAATTTTTTAATATGCTAAAAAATACATTAGAATCATCTCCGAAGCACAATTCTGAAATAATGTCACGTGTGCTTGAGTTGTTTCTCCTGATAGCGTATCAAATTCTCTGACTGACCGATCATCATCGTCGTATTTTCAAAATTATTAATTTCCTTTCTTTTTTTTTTTTTTTTTTTACATATTTCACTAAATATTTTCTTTTCATTTTTTAAATATAACTTTTTCTTTTTCAGTGAAAGATATACTGCAATTTATTATTTTTTTCTTTTTTAGATTCAATTTTAGGGACGGAAACAGTGCATGTTTTTGACATATCTTCGTTAAAAAAAAGTACCTAAAAGAAATCAATAAATACTAGATTTTTGAAAGTATTTAATTTTTAAGAATTACATTATATTTAAATAAGCTGGTTCACGTAAAAATTAAAAATACTGTCACTTCTGCTCTTCCTTCTGATAAATTGCCCTAACGTTAGTGGTCGATACATTGACGTAAACGTGAATTCACACCTTCAAAGCCAATCACCACTGTTAGACATGCTTCTCCAACTAAATTTTTTCTACAAAAAATTAATAAATTTTTGTTTCAAATTACATTAAGTATACTTTAAATTTTCTAATTTTCCTAAAATAACTTTTGAAAAAAGCATAATTGAATTTTACAAGATTTTTAAATAGATAAATTCACTTTTGTTTGCAAAACTGTCAATAATGGTTGACATGATTGATTTTACGTAAATTTTGATGACTCAAAAAAAAACAAGATTTTTAGCTAAAATTTCGGACGTGCTAGATATGATTAAAATTTTTTTTAAAATATTCAAAAAATACTTTGGTCATTTCTCTTAACAATAGCATAAACATTTAGACGATAAAAAATTGTTTAATCAAGTTTGGGGCCTTTTTTCATTAGGGTATGCTCTTTTTTAACGAAGATTTGAACATACCTACTCTAAATACAAAGAAGAAGCACCGGACTAGATATGACAGCAATATTCAATGCATGAACAAATAGTAGACTTATAAAGGTGCAAGAAAAAATCTGGGGAGAAAATTGCCTAGGATGATACAGTGAACCAACTTTCCTAGCAGCACACCTATCAATTGATTCAATATAATATTTCCCCTTCATATTAGAAGGAAAATGTTAACCTAAGAAGGCGCAATGAGTTACTCACCTGGAGATTAACATCAACTATACCGATGAAAGGCAAAGAACGTTTTCTAAGACGATTAAAAGAGAAGAGTTTTGTTTAAAATTAACAAACCATTTCTTGCTCCAATTAAAAACATTATTGGTGACCTTTCAGTACGTGTTTCTTCGCCTTTTTGACCAAATTGCAATAAAAACTCACTCAAACAAAATTATACCAGACAGTCTTCATAGCATAAATCTAATGCATATCACCTGACACTGACTTTAATAGTTTTAGCGGATGGGAAAAGAGCGTATTCTCTTTAAATGTTTGCATGTTCAGACATTTACGTACATGCTAAGTGATAATGGTTAAACTATGCATAGTATACTTTAACAGTTAGCCTAACCGACGTATAACAAGGACTTAAGAAATAAAAGCTTGGTGTATTTCTTAAGCTTGTCATAAGCTTGATATAAGGGTCACCAGGAAGGACCATGTCAATGAGGAAACATTTTCTTTTTTCTTTCTCAACGACGGTGATGTGCGATTTGAGAGTGTGGGCTTCCTCAAGTTATATAACAAGCTTTTGCGTTTCAGATAAAGATGTCTTTCTTGGGATTTTCCTAATACGTGTATTAATGTATTCTATTTAGGGCACCTCGAGACGATGTAATGGTTAGCAAGTTTGTTTCGCTAGAATAATTACGACCGAGTAGTGAGTTCGATCTTCACTGGGTGCCCCATACTTTCGGCCTTGTACCACTGTATTCCTAGTGTTCATACAACTACTGGAATAATAAAGGTATAACGACACGTTCATGTAATTTCTTTTTTCGAAGACTTATATTTGGAAAGTTTATCAAATACTTTGTTGAAATGTTTATCAGACGGTACGAACATGTAATAAGATGTGCAGGTAGAATAACTGTTATCAGCGCACAGAAAGTTTAATCGGCGAGTCGAGACCAAATTCCGGCTTGGGCTGTTGTATTAACTTTCGCAGAAATGCATCTCTCCTCCTGTATAGGTTAAATAGTAGTCTAGATTGACTTCTCTAGCCTTGAGTGGCAATCACTCTAATAGAAAGAGAAATAAAAATATTTCAAACCGTGAAGGGGTCAATGGGAAACCACTCCACTAATTCATGGTAATCAACAAATAAATAAAAGTGGAAATCCATGATCGCCCACATCGTAAAAAAATGGTATTTTGAAAAAACGATCATTTACTATTATTATTATTATTACTGCTACTACTACTACTACTACTACAAAACATTGAAGCATCAAACGTCTTCGTCCCATGAACACTGAAGTTAAATAGTGAAAGTTATTTTGTCATTAATAGGAATGAAAAAAAAAACAAAAAAAAAAAACGGTATATCACGACAGTTCCTGAAAATTGGTATTGAAGTTCAATTCTTCCTTTTTGGAAAAATCAGAGACGTGGCTAAGACGTTTTGGAAAACCCTATTTTTCGATTATCTTTCCTGTAAAAAAAATGACACATTTCATCAATCTTAGTGCCCCAGACTATCTCCCCCATTACTCAACACCCAAAAACACAAAACAGCGATACAAATATTAATTTCTCAAAGTGGCCATCCATTCCACTATACATCAATGCATACTATGAACATTCATCAAGCAATAAAAAAGAAGCTTACAGAATGATTAAACAAGTTCAAGCAATAATCATTCATTAACGGACTTAATTCTGTCCTATACTGCGTTAGTAGAGAACTTTTGCCTTGATATCTAAACTCTAAATTCTTCAGTTAAATTACAAGCGCATAGTATTTATCATTGAATAAGTAAACCCTGACGTTCTACAATGTCATTTCCCATTTTCATTTGTTGACTTCTTGTTTGATATTATGCCAGGTTAATTTTTTTTTTTTTCAACCAACATACACACCAGTTAATAAACCCTTTCATGTTTGCCATGCCAACTACAATTGACAGAAATAGTTCACTCCTTCAAACCTCACACGTCCACGCTTAAAAACGTCATTTCTAATGAGCCTAAAACTAACATGAATTCATTACTTTCTTTTTATAGAACAGAAGTTGCAATTTTATAAAAATCTGGAGTCAGAAGCACATTTAAAAAAACTCTGGAGTCAGAAGCACATTTAAAAAAACTCTGGAGTCAGAAGCACATTTAAAAAAACTCTGGAGTCAGAAGCACATTTAAAAAAAATCTGGAGTCAGAAGCACATTTAAAAAAAATCAATAAAAATACTGAATAATTCTGATTTCCATTATTTAATAATGTTTAGAAGTTAAAAAAAATGTTTAAAATATTTTTTTCTCTTTTCAAGATAGTGTTAATCATAAATTTATAACAACTAATTTTAAGTGCTATTCTTAGTCAGTATAGTGTATAATTTCGGTACTAAAAAAATGACGATGAGAAATCGTTAGTTTATATTAAAGTTTGTAATTACAAAAATGATCTTAGTAAAACAAGTAGTTTAAATTTCCCCGACATTTTAAGAACCCGCCACGACACAAGATTTTAAATCTGTCAATTAAGAAAAAAATCTCGAAAAACTGTGGAACACTCCATTCGAAAAGGTAATAATAATTAATTATGCGTTTCATCCTACATAAGGACTTTTCCAAATTGAAGAAGTACTTTTGAAGAATAAATTGTCTCATATATAATATGTGTGTGTGTGTGTGTGTGTGTGTGCAATATGGTAAGCATTTAGAATAGGTTGGTTTTAAAGTTCCGGAATGTGTAAGATTTCGTGAAATGGAACGTAGAGGTGTGTCAGGTTTATGTTTTTATATTCCTCTGGAGTACCCAAATACATACAAATTCAAATACTGCATATGTGCAAGTGCGTGTCCGCGCGCGTCTATAATTAAATAAAGAGTTAAACAAGTTTTCATGAAGTTAACTTGTTTTGCAATTTAATTTAGTTTCTTCAGGAACATTAGATTTATAAAGATTTTTTTTTTATCTGTCTATATTATATATGAGATGAGGTATTATGATTACTTACATCATTCATCCTCATTGCCATATTCACAACTTTTCAGCCGTTGTATACTCCGGCCTTCTTCAGATGAATTTCTAACCGAACTCTTAGATTGTTCTATTTCCACGTGCCATACCTCAGTTATTTCCCATGAACTCAACTCTCTATTGCTGTGGCCTGGTATTGAACTCAGCTCTTTGGGTCTAGTTACTGTATCTAGCCAACATCTTTATCCACTGGGCCATGTGTTCTTCAGGACATCTGTGTATGAGCTGTTAGGACTTATAAACATAATGTCTCGGAAACCATTTTTACCAGTGCTCATATTACAATTTTTCTGTTATTATTATGTCATTTCTGAAGAATACCGGAGCGTACAACGGCCGAAATGTTGTGAATATGGCAATGAAGATAAGGATAACAGTCCGAATAATGTAAATAATGTAAGTAATAATAATACCTCATTTCAGAGATATAGACAGATATTGAAGACTCAGTACGGACCCGATATACCAAAAATATAGAGACAGCTAGAAAATTCTCACCAGAAGCTGGCACGAATTTCAAACCATCTGACATTCCTACATAGATGCAAAGACCTACGACTCATTCCTTCAGGCTTGTCACCAAAACCCCCCGTCAGTTCAAGGAGAACTTCTCTGGTCTCAGAGAAAGCGGGACAAGCCCTTGTCCGAGAGAGTATCCAGTACAACCGTTGGATGAAACAGAAACTACAATCTGATATCTCCCAGAGGCTCGAGGCCTTCTTCAACAGAATTACTGACGAAGAAGTCCGAAAGAGGATCCATCACGACCTGGATAACTCATTTAGACATGAATTCGATGCTGTCAAGGCCCGCCAAGTACAAAAATGAAATAGATTGAAAAATCAGAAAGTAACACATAAGGTTCATCACCAACCACTAAAGGCAGTAATCAACATCAGTCAGACCAGCTGAGTACCTCTGAGGAATCAGTGCTAAACAAGGGTCTAAACTTCACCACAGCCATCAGGCGGATACCATACTTGGACATTATTGCACGGATCAAGGAAATAGCCTTGAATTCCCCTCAAGCTCAGGCGGATGAACTAAGATGGAAAGCGAGACAGACACTGGAGAAAGTTAAGCCACCAAAATCAAACATCACGAAACTGGAGAGGCTGGCAGTCAGAACCCTACAGAGGAATGGAAGTCATACTGCTAGCTGACAAAGGCAATACAACTGTATTGATGGACAAATTGGAATATACAGAAAAACTGAAAGACCTCATTACGAATGGTAGCTACAATAAAGTAAAGAAAGACCCTACCATGAAAACAGAACGCAAACTGTCACAGACCCTAATCAAGAACAACGACCACTTTGCACCTAAGACATACAATTGTCACAACGTTATACCAAGCTACCTCACATACACGGTATCCCAAAGATTCACAAAGACGGTATTCCGCTCAGGCCGATTGTTAGCTGCCATGGCTCTGTGTGCCACGCTTTGAGTCGCTTCCTAGTAGATATAATCGACCCATTAATCGGAAAGTTGGCATCATATGTCCGGAACCCCGCCCACTTCGTGGAAATAATCAAAGATGCTCCTATTAAATCCAACCAGATGGTGAGCCTAGACGTGATGAGTTTGTTCACCAAGGTACCCAGGGAGGAGACACTCTCGGTAATCAGGGACAGACTGGCCTCGGACTCATCCCTAGGAGAACGGACCAGTATACCAATGGAGATGCTGACTTTCTGTACGCAAACAACATACTTCGGAATGGGATCAGACATATATCGACAGGATGAGGGCTTAGCAATGGGCTCGCCATTATCACCAGCAATGGCAAATCTATATATGGAATACTTTGAGGAAATGACATTAGAATCAACACCACTAAGGCCAACCCTATGGCTGAGATATGTAGATGACAACTTCATACTCTGGCCACACCAGGAAGACGTCCAGCTACTACTGGAGCATATGAACTCAATATCATCGATACAGTTCACAATGGAGCGAGAAAACGACAACAAACTCACCTTCCTGGATGTACTCATATCTCGAACAGAGCAGGGGTTCAAGACATCCGTATACCGCAAGCCAACATTCACCAGACAATACCTCCTTCGACTTCCACTATCCATACAGTGTAAAGAAAGGTGTCGTCTGCTGTTTACAACACCGAGCAAAAGTTATAAGTAGCGACCGAGAAACATACCAACAAGAAATGGTCAGTATAATCAGTACCCGACAATGTAACAACTACCCTGCGTACATGGTAACAGCTTCAACAAACTGGGATAGAAGAGGATAACAACACTCAGAAAATAGTTTGCCTACCTTATGTGAAGGGATTATCGGAGAAAATACAAAGGATCTGTGGCCCATATAACAATCTTCAAAAGTGGTTCAACAATTCGCAGATACCTCTTCTGAATAAGACCCCTCTCCACAGAGGAGAACATGACTGTGTGTACGTCATCCCGTGTAGCTGTGGTAGGAAATACAAAGGAGAAACAAGGCTCCCCTTTAAGATAAGACTGCAAGAACATCGTAAAGTGGTAACACAAAGCGAAATCGAAAAACCAGACGTAGCTGACCACATATGGAAGGAAAAGGGAGATCACCGCGAGGGATGAGGTTGAAATAATAAACAGAGAACATCAATGGAAAATACGAAAACTTAAGGAATCAGCACATATGTTTGGCCACAAAAACCTCCTGAGCCGACCAAGCATAGATATGAATCTAAAATGGGAACCAGTAATAAGGAGTGCTAGAGAAAAGCAATGAATAACAACAAAAATTGCAATATAAGCTCTAGTAAAAAATGAGTGCTGAGACATTAGGTTTATAAGTTCCAAAAATGAATACACAGATGTCCAGTGGATAAAGATATTGATTAGATAAAGTGACTATACCCAAAGAGTTGTGAGTTGAATACCGGCAGTAGTGAACCAAAACTTGGAGAGTTGAGTTAAAGGGAAATAACTGAAACATCCGGAAGAGGAATGGCACGTGGAACTAGAACAATCTACCTCGGTGGACGAAATAAAGGGTTCGGTTCGAAATTTCAAAGACCTGAAGAAGACCGGAGTGTACAATAGCCAAAGCGTTATGGATAGGTAAAAAAAGATGAGGGTGACAGTCCGAAAAATGTAAGTAATTTTCTTTTTTGTCCCTTATTTAATCATTGTGTTAGAGTTAATCGATATTTTAAACTCATAGAGAGAGAGAGAGAGAGAGAGAGAGAGAGAAAGTGTGTGTGTGTGTGAAGAGGAGAGAGGGGGTACCAGCATTGCAGGGTGACTGACAGACCAAGCAGATCGAATTGAAGTGTGAAATTGACAGTCACCATGCAACATTGATTTCTATGTCCAGGGCCGGTGCGTACTACCGCCGAATCTCCCGACCGGGGGACGGGCAAGGCCAATTGCGTGCCCGGGCAGCGATTTGTAACCCTCGCTATCTTATCAATATTTTTTTTTCTGCCTACATTTATATACGTTACAAATTAAACTAAGCACAACTGAAACGGATTCACGTCTTAGGAGTATACAATCAATGATGGCCAGAGTCAGTTCTTTGATTGTATGCTCCTAAGACTCAAGTAGGAGCAGGGGAATACTCTGGTCCCCTTTTATCAAAACACAGATCCACATTCACTTGTGGGACTGTAGGGCGCTTGTACAACGAAGTTAACAGAGACAATTGCAAATTTCAAAAACTAAATTTTTATTTCACTCTTTGATTGGATGCCCCCACCTAATATGGATGTTCCGGTCCGTCATACTCTGTGCCCCACCTCCTTCTGCACGCTAATGTCCATTATTGAACATAATTAGGTTACAATAAAATTTGTATTTTATATGAATATTACCTTACGAAAATATAGATGAGTGGGGCCCCTATCATAGATTCTGGAGTGGGGGATATGGAGATCTTTGCACTGGCCCTGTCTATGTCCATACTACCTGCATGTAAACGTTCTACTTCTAATATAGCAAGTTTTCATTTTTATTTTATTTTATTGTTTTCGTAGTAGATATTGTAACTAAAAATCAAAAAGGTTTAAAAACAAACCTTGTCTGTAGTATAAAACTAAAATTTACCTAAATTAAAACTGGTGGCAGTAAAACACATGGCTGTTGCTCATTGACTAAAAAAAAGTAATTGGGATAGTTTTACTGATGCAAACGTGAATATAGCTAGCAGATTGAATCTATTCTAAACTAAAGCTAATTACAGGCATTTTCTCAAGAAGAATTTGTTTTGCTACATTCATAGTTCGTTTTTTGTCACAAGTAAACGAAGAATGAGAACAGAGTTTAAAAAAAAATAGATTTCAAACGAATTTAGAAAATATTATTTTTCGTTAATTTCAATAACAAATATAATTTTAGAAAATCGAATTTGTTTAAATAAAAACATAATTTTCGATTATGTCTGAGAGGCAATAAAAAAGGAAATGAACTCATGAGACACACGTAACGCTGAACAGTATGGCCTCTTGTAATATAAATGAGATGAGATCTTCCACAACTCTTATTGTTGACTTGGTGGTGTCTTATGCGTGGGAGTCATCAGCTTATCACGGTAGCCTTCGCGCCTTAGACAGCGTACTTTCGAAATCCACCACGTGGTAAATTGAAATTAAAAGCGTCTGTACACATGATAATTCCGGATGAATGTCTTTACGTCATTAAAGGACAAACCTTTTAAGTTTTAAATATTCATTTATAAGTACTTATTAAAAAAAATAAATAAACAATTTTTCAATAATAATCATCAACTGTAAAAAATACTCACTTCCTTAAGAAATGAGATATCATTTGAGTTAAGGAAATTTGAAATGAATTTTCTTTCCTTAGTTCAAAATGATTTCCTGTTTTTTTGTTTTGTTTTTAACTTTTTAACGTAATTTAATAAAATATTGAAATTTCTACTTTTTTTTTTTTTTTTTTTTTTTTTATTCTAAAATATGGAAAATAAAACAATAACAATTTAATTTTTTACTACTAATTTATGCATGTATCATAACTATTTACATTTTTGTTCTACACTATTGCGGCATTGCCCGTACCGTATTTTTTCTTTATCCCCATAAAACTAAAAGCCATTTTTTTTGTTTCAGTTGGTTTGTTATCACCGGATGTTTACCGAATCAACTTTCTTTGTTGATCACGGCAAAAAATGTTTGAATCGTGAGGAGAGAATGTTTATTTGTCAGTAGAGTCATTCACTGAAACAGCGAAAACTAATGAGAAAAACGCCCAGAAGATTGCATCAGTTTCCTTCTTAAAGTGACATGCGAGGAAGAAAAGAAAACGTAAAAAGCCTTTTACACATCACAGGATTTTCCACTAAAAACTTGTCCAAAGTGACTACACAAGTTCCACGTGCCGGTTGACGTCACCAGTTTGTGGGAGAAACGTAACGCGCACATGGCTCCCATAGTGTAGTTGTGGGTTGCATTTTTTACGCTATAATCATTCACATACTGGTGATTATAAGAGACATGTAATTTAATAACGATCAACCAACCAAGAAAGATATGTTTACAATTTTGAATAAGATTTATTTTTAAGAGCAATTTTCGATTAAAAAATACAATAAAATGTTTACATTTTAAGTTTTAAACGTGTGTACAATGTGTTAGTTCAGTTACACCTTGTCATTTTTATAAGTATTTTATTTTTCAATATCCACCCCACTCATATTAAATAAGATCCTGTTTTAAAGCATTCTTATTTGATTTTAATTTCTTTAAGTATCAATGCTGGTGAAATTATATTTTTTAAATGGATTCTAATGACTTATTACAATTTTTTTATTTAATTTTAAATTTTTTTGTGATTATATGTTAGAGCACTGAACTTCACTTACTTGACATATCGGATGTAATTTAAGACTTGCTTTTGTTAACTCACACGAATCGACAGATTTTCCAATTGGCTGCAACCGTAAGAAGAACTTGTCGACAGCGTTTAGTTTTAAAAATATTATTATTCAAAGTAAAATTATTAAATTAGTTAGTTTCTCGCATTTATAGAAAAAAAAAAGAAATATTTTTATCACCTGAGAATTACAAAAAAAAAGAAAAAGGAAAATGTTTTTTAGTTATATTTTTTTTTTAAATAATAGAATAGAAAAGAAAACAAAAAGCGAACAAAGACAAGTGTGACGTCACGGCCCAAAAGCGTTAAACGTCATGTGATACGAAGTCATCGTATGTGTAGGCGTGTGTGTACATTTACTCAGTTTTCTATGACGTTACAGCAATATGTGCTAAACGTCACGACACGTGACTGCACGTAGGCGCCGTAACAGTAGCAGCAGACAGTCAGCGGGATTAGCAGGGTGTACGAGGAGCGGTAGCCGTAGTCATAATTTACTGGCCTTATCGTGGCTGTGTTTTGTCTTAGTTGCTGAGTTAGACCAACGCGGCTGTTAGGAAAACCCGAAAGTCATTCCAGTCGACGTACATCAGCTTTCGTGGTGGTCTGGAAACTTATAATACTTCACTTTTAGCCACTTCAAACGACTGGTTTGTTGCCCGGAGTGACTTGTGAACTTTCATCATTCAACTCGCCAAGCAAGCGTGGCCGGAAGGGACAGTATATATATTTATTTATTTAAAAAAAAATCTAAAAAACAGGGCGGTAGCAGCTAGCTCGTACGACTGTGAGCTGGATTTTCAAGCAAAACAAAACGGCTGGCCTGGGTCTGTCTGTCTGTTTTCCAGTTTCATCGTGGAGGATAAGTGGGGGAAATACCCTAAAAAGCTAGGAGCACCTCACTGGAAGGAGAACTGAAACGGAGAAAAGCTATGAAACCAAAAAAACCGAATTTTTGATTTCTAACCTTCAAGTATCGCCGCCTATTATTGTTATTAACAACGCGATTTGACAGTTTTTAAATCTTTGGTTTTTATATTGGTTACTGCTGTGCCTGGATTTCCTTCCGACGTGACGGCCATTTGAAAGAAAGACGTCTCTTTCGTTCTCCACGGTTGTTTATTGCTACTTTGTAGTACATACATTACTGCTGTTGATTATATATAATATATATATATATATATATATCCATGACTGCTGTCTATACGAATTTACTATACAACTAGAAATAACTACTCCAACTGCTGCTGCTAAATACATCCTTTTAAATCCGTTTACTTACTGCCATCTCTTTCTCTGGTCTTAGGCTGTAAGGAACTATAGTAGTAGTAGTAGTGGTGATAATAAAAGATAGCAGCCCAGCCTTCGCTACTTTTAAAGTGAAAAACAAGATTCCTACAAAACGTACTATTATTAGTTTTTCACGGAGCTGGTGCAACAAGCACCATTTGCTGCTAGGTAATAATAACTATCGTCAAGTAGTACATGAAAAGATAGTAAAGTAATAATAATATAAATAATTACGCAACTATGAGCAACTATAACCACATGGCCGAACATGGGCTTGTTGAAACCGTCACAGCTGCTGGTGCTACAACCACTATTTTCTCTGATAATGTAACAAGTAGTAATAGTAAAAATAGTACAGTGCTTTCAAAAGTCAAAATAGTCAATAGTAGTACGGACATTGAAGTAGGTCAGTTTGCTGATGCTGACCAAATGAAAGCGGACAACGAAAGTAATGTTGACGACATTAATGCGCAAAACAAAACCGATAAAATATCTCAGCAGCAATCCGAAAATGGTGAAATCGTTGATTCCACGAACAGGATAACTGTGACAGTGAATGATGGAAGCGTACCGCCGAATCTGAATACCTATGATCAGCTATCATCCTCATCACCATCATCCGCATCCTCATCTCCGGTCGAAACTCCGGCTCCCCCTTCACTTCACCCAGCCTCTCTACAGTTGGAAAATCATCAACCGTCTTTAGAAATAGAATCTCAGAAAGCTTCTCAGCCCGACCCCCAATTACCGGTGTCGGTCAACCTTGTCGGACCCGCCCCCGTTCTCCGTGTGGAACAATTGCGTGAGGAGGACGGCGGCGGGGGATCGTCCACGGTGATAATGAACTACACCAGTGAGGAGGAAGGGTTGAGTCACCCTGAGCTGTCTGATGATGCCGACGAAAGGGATAAATTACCAGAATTCGTCGAACCTGACAAGGAACTACAAGATAAAATCATCAAGCAGGTGGAATTTTATTTCTCTGATGCCAACATACTGAAAGATGCCTTCCTACTGAAACACGTTCGTCGCAACAAACAGGGCTATGTAAGTTTGAAGCTGATCACCTCTTTCCGTAAAGTGAAGTCCCTCTCTAAAGACTATCGTGTGGTGGCCTTCAGTTTGCGGAGTGCCTCCAGCAAACTGGAAGTAAACGATGAGGGTACCAAAGTCCGTCGCGTCGATCCATTACCTGAGTATGATGAGACCACACCTTCTCGCAGTGTAGTTGTCGTCAATCTTCCAATTGAAAACCCAGCCATCGAAAGTGTTGCTGAACTGTTTTCCAAGTGTGGGACCATAACTTTGATTCGAATTCTGAGACCCAAGGGTTCTATTCCGCCCGATGTTAAAAAATATTCGTCCAAGCACCCAGAGATCGGCACCACGTTATGTGCCGTTGTCGAGTTTGAAACTTATGAAGCTGCCAAGTTGGCTTGCTCTACTATGAACAACACTGACGACTGGCGGAAAGGTATGAGGGTTGTCCCATTGTCAGCTAAAAAGAAAGAAAAAGAAAAGAAAAAATCTAATTCTAATAACAGCAATAACAACGGAAATGGTGATAAAGACAATCGATTGGAAATTGACAGGAGGAAGAAGAAGGGTGGTCGAAAGAAGAAACGTATTGATGAACTTTCTCGTGAAAACGAATCATCATGCTACAGTAGTGGCTCTGAAGCAGACACTCCTCAGTCGTCTCTTGCCCCAATGTCCTCTCTTGATCCCAACAAACTTAGTCCAGCCACCACTCCCAAATCAAGCCCCAGGTCCAGCCCTTTGAGCAGCCCGAGGACACCACGTCGGAAATGGATTACGAAGAAGTCCCCCCTTGCTGAAACTGACAACAACAGTCCGCGGATTAGTCCTCGCGTTAGCCCACAGATCAGTCCGGAGTCTATCCGAAAAAGATATGAGAACTCTGATACTCCGGCTAGTCCTTGGGTCCAGCGCCGATTAAAGGCCGCCCAGCAACAACAAGCTAATAATAGCATTCCATTGAACGATGATAAAAATAATTCTGGTCGTAGTCCCCGGGGTAGTCCTCTGATGCTCCGAAGGGTCCGCATGCTTGATATGGGGATGGTAGTAAGATTTCCTAAGGGTCCTGATGGAACTAGAGGATTTTATGGAGGTGTAGGGAGAGGGAAGATACTTAACAACAACAACAACAATACCACATCAGAAGTCATTGCATGATAATTTAAATTTGTTTAATTAATCCTTCGTTGTAATCAGTCTTTTTAAATCTATCTTGCAAAAAAAAAAAAAAAATCCTTGCTGGGATTTTCTTCATAATGACAGCCCAAAAAAGAAATATTCTCTCTTCCTTTTTAAAATAAACCCCAAATTAATTTGTAAGGTTATTAAAATGTTGTTTTTTTTTTTTTAAATCTCATTAGCATTATTTTCGAAGTGATGAGATTTTTTTCATTTTTATTTTTTTCTTTGTTAAAATTTATATAACCTTTTTCTTGTCATTTAATTTAAACTTATTGTGCGTACACTAGAGTTGATGTTTCACAGATTATGTAGTGTACACATAATAAAATCAAAACTAGCATTTTTGTTTTCTCATTAGTAGATAAAAATGGAAGTTTGATATTTTGTTTAGTCAATAAGTTTTTCTTTCTCCATATCCTCTTTTGGACAAATATCAGCTGCCCCTCCCCCAACTTTCTCCATGTTAATGTTTTAATTTTTGCAATATTGTATTGGAAAGAGATATCAACTATTACAAACTTATTCCCTTTCTTTGTTGTTAAAGTGTTTAAAGAAAAGAAAAAAAAGCATCTGGAAAAAATTCCAACAAACCTTGGGGGGGGGACCAGGCAATTTCCTTCCTTGTCCATCAGATATGACTTCCCCACCCCTCCAAACTTTTTTAATTCATCGATTCTTTGGCTGTGTTGCTGTATAAATTTCTTTTCTCTTTAAGATTAAAAAAGTCATTTTTTTCTTTCTTCTTTTTTTTTTTTTTTCTCTCTCTCTCTCTCTCTCTCTCCATTTCACTTCTCCATTATTTGGGACAAAAAAACTGAACATTTTAAATAAAAGAAAGACTTATCCAATTCTGTGAAAATGGATATTAACAAAACAAAAAAAAAAACAAACAAAAAACTGCTGTACAACAGATGATCTAAAACTGACGCACGTACAATTCTTACGGCAGCAGTAAAAAAAAATCATTAAGAAAATTAAACAAAGAATAAAGAAAATCCACATCTTGTGAATTTACAGTAAATCATTTGTTTAGTTTGTTGATTGTCCAAAGTTTAGACTTTATTTTGAATTTATTTGTTTACCATCAAACATTTTTTTCTTTATTTTGATTTATTTTATTTATTTGTCTTATTCTTTGACATTTTTCTCTTTGTCCTGTAGTTTATCTTCAACAACTGGAAACAAAAAAACTTAAAAATTTTTTTTTATTAAAGTTCCAAGACTGCTGTGTCTTCAAGGAAAGAGGTGCAGTAACTGCAAGGTAAAAAAAAAAAAAAAAAGTTCTCTTGTTTTTCTTTATTACCCAAAAACAAAATACGGCTTCCAGAAACAATTTTTTTTATGTCCACTGATCAATCAGTCAACATTATACACCTGTAATACTCATTCTTAGACATTATTCTTGGAACAAGTGCTGATGTCACTATTTTTCACTATATCTCTCTCTCGCTCTCTACATTGTTCTGATTTCTTGTAAATGCACTTTAAAAGAAGAACCTCTTGCATAATTTTTTTAATCCTATTTTTAAATAACAAAAAAGAAAATACATGCAGATGTCAGTTGAAAGAAGTGAGTGGAGATATTTTGCTATGTGACTCACCTTTGTACAAAAACAACCCTGCCATCCTAATGGGATTTTGTTTCCTTCCATAATTCCTACTATGGTCTTATCAAGACTTAATTGAAACTATTTACATCGTTTGAACTGTTCTCCTCATCTTTATTGCCATATTTAGGATGTTTCAGCCTTTGTACACTCCAGCCTTCAGGTGATATATGTTGGAATTTTCAAACGGAACCCTTTTAGTCCACAGAGGTAGACTGTTCTAATTCCACATGCCATACCTTTTTTTTTTTTTTCTTTTTTTAGATAACTCCGTTAATTTCCTTTTGTAACTCTTCAAGTTTATGCCCCCCCCCTACTCTGGCCAGGTGTTGAACTCACAACTCTTTAGATCACATCACTTTTTAGATCACTTAACCAATGCTTTTATCCACTGGGCCATGTGTCTTTGTGAATTTTTGAGACTTATAGAGAGAGTTTGGAGAGTTATTAAGGCAAATTAATTAAAACTGATAAATCCAAAGACATGGTATTTGGAATTAGAATATTCTACTTCTGTGGACTAAATAAAGTGTTTGGCTTAAAAATTCCAAAGAAGGTTGAAATATACAATGGCCGAAACATGAGTATGGCAATAAGGATGAGGACAATAGTCTAAACGATGTAAATAGTTAAAAATATACCTCCTCTCTCAGAAATATAGACAGACTTAACCGAATGTTGATTAAAATGAAACCAGGTATAAAAAATTAACTAACTTCCATGACTTGCTTTTTAATTTTAAAATGTCTATCTTTTTAATCATTGAATGCATTTTAATTTCAATTCTATACAGAACCATATTTTCTGAAAGGCATGTTTCCATTCTTAAAATTTAAGTTGTGATAGGTCCACTGGGCCACTCTGAATTGAAAACAATATAGGAGGCAATAGGAAACTGCTTCACTATCTTTCCTCAGAAGTTGTAGCTATTAACAGATAAAAAAGAAAAAAAATCTGTAGAGAGACATGACATTCGAAAGGCACATGTCAATTTTGATAGGGATAGGTCAAAAATACAATGTTTACTATTATATGTGGCTATAAATTCTGATTAATGAATTGACAACTTTAATTTATAATTACTTTGTATGATGACAGCAGTTCTTAAAATGTTCAAAGAAAATCTTACAAAACTTGCTCAACCACTTAATGGTTTTCTGTTGGAGATTTATATATATATATATATATATATATATATATATAAACACACACAAGTTTCATTAAAAATGACTGACAAGGTTTTTTTTAATTTTTTTTTTTCTGGGCATAAATGATGTAGAAATTGCCCAAATGTTTTGTATGTCAGTGCTTTTGGCTATACTTTTAGGCATTATTAAGGATTTTTTTACTTTTAATTGAATTTATGGGTTGTTTTATGTATGTATCTAGAGTTATAGAAATGTTTTATTTTACAAACACAACACATTGCAGCCATGTTCATAATTGATGTTATTGAGTGTTGACTTTTTTTTATTAATAACGCTTCGTTATTTTTAGCCCTTTTTTTTTTTTTTTTTTTTTGCAGATGTGGGTGAGGCTATTATATTTGTATTATCAATGAATATGTTGTGAATGAAGTTTTGGTAGGTCTCCATGTGTATTTAAATGAGGCCTACTTCATCTATGGTCAGAGAAATGTAACGTGAGTCTTGTTAGGCATGTTGTAGTATACCCAGTATAATTATTTATGAATATGGATTGATCAGGAAAGCAGTTGGGCATACAAAACATTTGGACTATTTCTACATAATTTACGCTGAGAAAAGAAGAAAATTATAAGAGCACAAAAAAAATTAAATAAAAAAAAAAACTGCAGTCGCTTGTCGGTCATTTTTAATGAAACTTATATAAAAGAAGGATTGCTGCACAAATATACACACACACACACACACATATATATATAACTTGCAAAACTAAAAGCAATTAATCTTTTTATAAACTCGGAGAATGGAATTTATTTGCCTTTTTAAAACCTAAAATTTCTATATAATCAATAAAAAAAAAACATTAGGATAATTGATTCACTTAAATTTCTATGATAAATATCTTAAGTCCCCTATTCAAGGAAGTTATTTTCTAAATTTCTTTTCTTTTTTTTTTTTAATCTGCAATTTAATTTTAAGATTTTCAATTTAAATGCTTTGTTTGAGAGATTGGAATTTTATTTATTTTCACTAAAGTAACCTTTCCTTATTGTGATTTGGAAAAGGTAGTTTCACAATTCAAATCTAGTTGAAAATTTTACTCTTTAGTCTTCAATTGCCTTTATGTCAAAATAAGCCTCAAGTGGCTTTTTAAAGCTGAATCTCTATTTGCTTCATCAACTAGTTTGCTAGTTTCACTTAAAGATATTGAGATATACGCAATGACTTTTTGGTGTTGCCAAAAACAGTTATCACTTCACTACAAAAAATGTTTGAATATTTGCATAAAGAATAAACTTCTTACTGGATTCTTATACAGGGATGAATTGGTTTTTACCTACAAGAAATTCAGATTCAAGCTAAATCAAATACTTTATATCATTACTTGCTATGCATTAAAATAATTATTTAGTTAAGTTCTATTTTTATAGAATATTGTTAGGCTTGAGGTATTTATATTATTGAGTTAATACTTTTTGTTTTATGCTTTTTATTCTTTACTCTGTTATAATTTCATAATGAATTAACAGTATTTCATTGCTTCAGTTCAATTTACATAAAATAACTTTCCAATAAATGCAAAAACTTCATGTATTTTATTCTTTAACTTAAATTATTTACATACCTGTCATGTCTTTTGCATTTTGAAAATCAAAGAATTGCTGATGATTTGTGACTTATAGAAAAAGGAGACAATTTAACTTTTGTGTGAAGAGGCCACCTTTTCTTGCCCACTTGCATATTTTGATATTTATAATGTTTAAACAAAATCCTAGGAATTCTTTATCTTATAACATTTATTTCCAATAAGTTCATAGCCTGATACAGTTAACTGAAATTTTACCTTTTTAATGTTCTGCTAGGAAGTATTGGGTTAAGTACATCAACAAAGGAAATTGTTGAAAAATTCTTTAAAAAAAATGGTCATTAATATGTTACATGTTAATGTAGGTTACTGAAACATCTTTTGATCGTCATGGGTCATTTTTCTGGGCTATATGATCAAATGGAACTGAATATTTCATCTGTTACACACACACACACACTAACTTTGTATAAATGTTTTTCTCTTTGTTTTTATAGCAAATTTGTTGTAAAAAAAATGGATTTAAATTGTATTTAAACAATTAAATATTTATTGAATATTTAATTCATAGAATTATGAATAAACCTTTCTCATGTATTTCTTTCAGGAAGCAATCTCTTATAAATTCTAATTCAGATTATGTAATTAAAAGATTGTTTACAAGTTATTTCGAAAACAGGTCAAGTGCAGCATGTGGCATTTGTTTTTTTACTTCGCACTAATCATTTAGATTACACAGTATTCTGGGAAAGTTGTTTGTCATTTAGTATTTGCTAGTTTTTTTAAGATATCCTTTTTTTTCAGCAGTTAGAATTTAATACCAAATAGCTATATAACTTAAAACTGAAGGGTTAAAAATTAATTTTGAAGACTACAAAAACATTGTTGCCTCTCAAGGCATGAAAATTGTCCTTTGTAATGCAATTTAATATAAGTTGCATATGCTATTAAAAACTATTGCAGCATTTTGAATATTTTGATTGTTTTACTCTGTTGATTTTTGGATGAAATGTAGCTTTTCTCTGATAAGTTTCTCCATGTATCATCTATAAAATAGATTTATTTTACTTTTAGGAAGAATTTCTCTTCAAGAACCCTCTCCTTACTAAGGATTAATCATTTAATCTTTATCAAATTCCATGTTTTGAATCTTCTTAATTTATTAAAAATAAAAAAATTCCAGATCCATGGATTAAAAAAAAATTATTTGTAGATTATTCATATATACTGAATGATATTTAAAGTAAAAACTAATGTACAAATGAAAATTGCAATTATATATCTGAATTTTTATTATATTTAAATTCTGTCAAGCTTATTTTCAAATCTATCTTGGTTTTATTTTTGGTAATTCCTTTATTTTCACATTTATATAATAAAAAGAAAAACATCTTTTGTGCTCTCATTTTATTTTTGTTATCAGATAGGCAAGAAATGTAATTCCAAATATTTTTTCATGAGGGAAAATATTGTACAGTTTCTTTTAATGTTGCAGATTTTTTTCTAAGTGCTACTCTATATTTTCAATAGTGTCTTGCAGCCTGAAGTACATTGATTGTGCAATTCTATATAACTGGCCCATAAAACAGATTTTTTTTTCTTTTTTCTATCGTATTAAATTGCAAAAGGCATTTTAAGAAATTTACATTAATGAGTGATATTGTTGGTTCTTAGCTATTTTCTTCATATTAAATTTAATGCATCTTTTACAACTTTTTTTAAAAACCTTATTATGAAACAGTTATTTGTTGTGATTTTGATATTCTGCTATTAATCTCCTCCTCCCCATCCTCTCTAGTTCTATTCCCTGAATATTTTTTTTATAATAGTTGATTCAGAAATGCAAATGTTGCATTGACAGTTTATACTGAGTTTGAAATTGTAAACAAAAGGTGACAGCTTACTAATCACACACCTCAACTAAACTGAAATGCCTTCACTTTGACTCTTGCCTTCTCTCATTTGAATTTCATTGGGAATACCAACAGATTTCAGTGTTTTTCTTCATTACAAATGAAAATCAAATGAATTTATTTCAAAATTTCATAATGTCTACAATGTTCATTCCTAATAATTATCTACTAATAAAATACATTTATTAAATTTATTTTTTCTGCTTTTCAGATGGCACATTTTTCATAATGCATGTTAAGCTAAGATTTAAAGTGAAAGTTTGCATTATTTTTCATAATTCTCAATATTTCATGTACAATATTTCACTTTGTGGTTGTCTTGGATATTAGCTTTGTATATAGATTCACCATATGCTTTGAGGATTTTTTTTTTATGATGTCAACAAACACTCATTACCACTTGTGTAATGCTAATGAATGCTCGTTGTAGTAAAGACTTTGTAAACTGAAATGCAACTATAGTATGCCATTGAATAATGCTGGTGTCAGACACCTTCAAATAACACTCTCACTAATAGTACTTGCTCGATAATATTCACTTGAAAGTGATCTGAATAGAGAAATGGTATAGTTAATAGAGTAGAGAATAGCAATACGTATAGTGATAGAGGATAGAGGAGAAATAGTGATCAGTTAGACACATGCTACCTCCCACTTTATTCCTATATAACAATCTTGTTGACTTTGATAAGAAAAAATATATGATCACACTTTTATTTTTTTTTTTTTTTTTTTTTGTAAATGGAGAGTAAAACCCTAAAAACTTCTTTTAACCAAAATATACACATACAAGATCCATTTTTCTCACTTGGTCATCATTGGTGTAAGTATGCAGAGATGAATACACTTAAAAAGTTTGATTTTTTTTTTTTTTTTTTTTTCTTCTGTCAGTGTCCATGTCATTTATTTTTAACACTTTCATTCACCTTTCTTCTTACAGTCTAATGATGATGATGATAAAAGGTCACCGGAAAAAGGCCAAACATTTTGTTTTTTTTCCACAATTTTTTTTTCCTGACAGCTGTCATGGATGCTTATGGTGATTTTTTTTTCAAAGTTTATTTTTAATATTCTCATCTTTTTAGAATAATTTTCTGAAATCCCCCCCCATTATGTTATTAATGATTCTTTTCCAGATGCAAAATTATTTCAATTCTAAAGACTTATAATTGTCCCATAAAGATATTTTCAAGGATAAAAAATGGTTTGATGAAAAGTGAGGTATAAGTAAGATAAGCAGATTTATATTACCAAATGATACAATATATACACTGACTTGTCTGTTTTGATAATGTCAAACCATATATTATTGTGAGCCCAACACATGAGATAAAAAACTAATCTACTGCTATAAGATTATAGTTTCTAAATTGCTGTTCACCTAAAATTGGCATTTTAAAAGTTAATTCCTATTGCTTGATAATCATATTCTCTATTAGATATCTATTTTATTTTAAAACGGTTATTAATTTGCATTTTTTTTTTTTTTTTAATTATTTATGTATGTGAAGCTAGTTGTAATGAACATTCAACAGATAAATTATGTTTCATTTGCTTGACATTGTACCATTTTATAAAAAAAATAATTCAAAGTAAAAAAAAAAAATCTTGATTTGTGGTGAATGCAACGTCCAAAGGGCAGATAACTCTGAAGGTTAATAAATAAGGTTCTGGGGGTGATAGTAATCACTGTCCCTCCCTTTTTATTTTTTAAAATTTTTTAGAGAGAGGCTATTTTTAAGGTTATAATTATGGCCGGATTTAGGCCTTACAAGATCTCTAGGCAAATAGAATTTAGGGGTCATTTTATTATGTATGTTCAATCCCGTACCCACCTCTAAAATATTTTTAGATGATGCTTTTTGGTATAAAATATGAAACACTTCAACAAAAAATTTTAATGATTTTGGAACTCATCCAATTTATTTCATTAACAGCGTGATATTTTTTATCTGAACTTTACATCCTACAGAAATATTGGGTTTTTACTATTTTAGATATTTTTCAAAATAGTACAATTTTCCTTTCTTTTTTTTTTTTCTTTAATTTTTATCTTGCTTTGATTTATTACATGTGTGTTCAATGAAGTGTAAAATTGAGCAAAATAGATAAAACAAAACAAAAAAAGCTACATCATCAAAATCTAAATGAATCAAATTTAAAAGACCCCCACTCAGACTGGAGGAGGGCACAGAAATACTCTAAATTATTTCAAAGGTGTGTCTTTAGTCTTGGGTCCCATACTAGCTGATATGTAAATCTGGCACTACTTACAATCTGGTTATTAAGCTTAGTTTTTTCTATTACTAGAGTTCAAAACCAAAGCTCTATATTGCTCTTAAGTGTATCATCAAATTTTAATCAGGATTTGATGAATGTTTTCTTTTACCAGATTCCTTTTAGCATTTAGAATATCAAAAAATCAACAACTGTTTAAATTTACATCTACATCATAAATCTATACGTATATAAAAATAAGACTCATCAAAATCTAAATGAATCAAATTTAAAAGACCTACTCAAACTGGAGGGTCCATAGAAATACTCTAAATTATTTCAAGTGTGTGTGTGTGATGAGGTTCTGGGGGTGTCCCTCCCTTTTTATTTTTAAAAATTTTTTAGAGGCTATTTTTAAAGTTATAGTCATACACTCTGTCATCTAGTTCACTATTTCTATTATTGCAGTCAATTTGACATCTGAAAGATTCTTATACATCATCCGGTTGAACTGATTCCCATGACTCTTTGTCGCCATCCAATTCTATTGTTCATTGTATTTGACAGGTCAGAGGGATTGTAGTTTATGTGGTCACAAATCTGCTTGATACAGTTCTTGGTTTGTTGTCCTCTGCTAGTTATTCCTTGTGTAAGTTCCCACAAAAGAACTTCACTGACAATTTCACCTTTAGCTCTCCAGTGAATCTGACTCTAAACTCTGAGATGTCTGATACTGGACAAAGGTTTCCATACACTCACTCAAAACTTCTTTCCAGTTTCTAGGCAAGGGTCCATGCTGAGCAACCATATAATTCATGCTAATTAGATGGAATCTATCTTGTAAAATGTCTGCTTCTTTATTTCACTTAGTGTTAAATATTAGAAACCACAAAGTGAATAAATTATCCTTTAGAGTTCATCAAATGGTCTTCAGAAGTTGTTTGTTCTATCATTTAATTCTTAATGAATAAGCAATATTTCTAGTAATTAAATCATTCATTCTCTTTTTTAAAAGGTTCTATTCTGATTCAGTGGCTTAGCATTATATTTGATCATGTTTTTCATGTCTATTGCAGCTGCCTTTTTGTGCTTGTCAAATCTATAAGAGCCTAGTGTTTATACATAATCTATGAATGCTAGATATTTCTACAAGAATTAAGGATTTTCAAAGCGCACGACTGGTTTGAGATATTTTAGTTCTTTTTGAAAATCTGCTTCACTCTGTGGTAATCTCTAGCAAATCCTCACATCTGTAGAAATTTGAATTTTGGTATTCACTTCTGTTTTCCACCATTTGTGTCAGTTATAAAAAAAAAAGCATGCTATGTCTTAGAAAAATCAAGTCTTAAGTCACCATGTCTGTTTATACTCTGCTGATGGTAGCAAGACAATTAGCAATAAAATCACTCCCATTTGTAGTCAGTTTTGTATTGATAAAATCTGTTCTATTCCTTGTAACAGGAATATTTATTTACATTATTTGCTTATATAGTCTGGGTATGAGTTTTTAAAATAAAATACCTTTGAAAAGTTTGGAAATAGTGAAATTTGTCTTGAACATAATTTACACCATTTAGAATAACTTTAAGCATTTACCGATATCTTTAATAACTACACTGAGTAGGAGTATTTTTTATCCTGCTAACAAATTTATATGGTTTTCCAGCTATGATGAGTGCATTACATAAAACAATAATCTGAAAAGATACTGGAATCAATGAATGTTAAAATTTGAACTTAAAATTAGGATTTCTTTAAACTTTTTTACACTCTAGAATAGTATTAAAAGGACTCCCTTCTTTTTTTTCTTTTTTAAGCCTTTAATATTTTCAGGGCTTTTTTTAAAGTACCTAAATTTCACTGAATCTTTGCCCATACAAGAACATAATATGATCAGCTATATAAAACCTCATACTATGATTAATACACCTTTTATAATTTAAAAAAAAAAAAAAAATCAATTTATGTCAACTCCTTTTTGTAGCCTTGATATGTTGGAAGCTATGGCATGAAGCATTTCCAGAGAGAGAGAAAAGTTCTTTCCAACTCAGGATCAAAATAATTTGTCATAATTCTGAAATTCTTATTGTAACATTAATATAAAAATAAAATGATTTTGCTTTTTATTATTTCTTGAAATTTATTTAAAGCAACAATTGGCCCATTGTGTAAGATATTGAAATACAAACTGTCATCAATGTAAACAAAAGGAATAACACCTTTTTTTTCCATCTTTTTATTGAGTAGTCTGTCTCTGTGTCTTAAAATCCAAGTAACTCTAGTTTTGATATAATTCATAATTTGAAGCCTAAAACTTTTCTGCTTAGACTAAATAACTGGTCATCTAAATATTCAAGTATATTTTTTTTGATAATTTTATTATTTATCTATTTTGCTACTTCATGTATCCCAATATTTTCTTTTCATTTTATGATGACAAATAGTGACAAAATGGGGGGGGGCTTAGAAGGAATAAAATGGGGAGAAAATGAATTTTTCTGCTGCCTACATTCATAAAACACACATTTTTCCTTTACTTATCAATGTCCACTGAATTTACTACAACTTGTTATCTCTTAGTCATTTTCTGCACAATGAAAAAAATGAGATTTTTAATTTTTCCCTCTTTCAGTCTGTATGTCAAATGAAAACAAAGAAAAATATTTCTCAATGATCAGAAACTAAAGCATTTCTGCCAGAATATGTTTTAATAATTTCATATAGTTTAAGGTTGACACAAAGCGTTTAATAAATCAATTTTGAAATCTAAAACATTTTTTAAAAAAATAGTCTAAATTTTATTTGCTGAGAATTGTTACTCACATTTTCCTAAATTTGTTTGGTAATTTCTTTTTTTTTTTTTTTTTTTTAAACTGTTTTAAAAAAAAAAAATGTACAAAGGATCAAGAAATTGATGGAAATTAACTTGATATCTCACTTAAGCATAGAAAGCAGAAGAAAGGGATTGGTTCAGAATTCACAAGGTTACTGAGTACAGTTACTGAATTACAGAAGGCTGTAGGGAACATTGGCCAAAATAATGTATAAAGCATATAATTATAATTTCCTATCTTGAAAACATCAACATAAATTAATCCTTTTCTGTTACTTCATGAGTTCAAGCGCCCTACGAGGCTGGCATCCCGCTCTCACCCTTTCACTATCAAAACTACCAAATGTAGCCGTCTCTTCCACTCCAATAGCTTCATGTCTCGCACATCTCGGCTGTGGAACTCCCTTCCCTATTCCAGTTTCCCTGAGAGCTATAATCTCCAGCTATTCAAATGTAATGTCAATCGACATCTCCAGTTGCCTTGATCTATCCACTATCCTTCTTCTCATCCTTTCCTCTATCACTCCTATCTGATCTTGCTCCAAATCTTCTGTAACCCCTTGCGTCCTAGTGGCTTCCCGCCTTGCTTGGGGGTGAAACACTTAAAAAGAAAAAAGTAATCAATTATCTTCTCTTCTTTTCCTGTTCTTTTTATTGTTCTCTCTCCTTAATATTTTTCTCATTCTTACACAATCTGTAATCCCTTCTCTTAGTGGTTTTATTGACTTGCTGGGGGTAAATTTTTGTTTTTAAGTACTAAAAATCCTTTATTTTTAGTCTGCTTATATGTTACATAAACAACTTGTTCTCCAATAGTTTATAATGACATTATTTGGTAATAAGTGCTGTTAAATGTTTTAGAAAAACAGTTTATTTTTTTATCAAGTGAGCAAATGCTCAGGTTTTACCTGCTGCTATATCCATTGTCAGTGGCTCATTGATATATGTAAGCATTTCCTTTCGCATAGAAGCTAGTTGTTGTCATCTTCTGTATAAAAGTAAACTCACGTATTTACTTAAGTATTTGTAGTTATTTTGCTAAATTCATTTTTGTTTTTTCTGCTTTAACTAAAATGTAAGACTTGCTTGAATGATATTTTAGACGTTTTAAATGCTGAAATAAAAAATACCTTTGTGTAAAGAAACTTAAAACTTTGTATAATATCTAATTGATATAATTTAAATTGACAAAACTCTGATATATTTGCAGATTTACTTCCATACTTATAACAGACATTCTTCTGATGAGGAATGTCACATTCAATCTTAAATGTTGAATTAATATTTTTTAAATCTAATTTCAGAAAAGGACAAAGAACTCTGATGTACTAAAATATCTAATCTGATGCTTAAAAATTTTCTTCTGCTTTGCATTAATAATCTGACTAGAAAAAATAAATTCTTTGATTAGGCTTTAGATTTTAAAAACAGTTTAATTTTATTTATTTGAAGGAAAATAAAATTTTCTTTTCAAAGCTGTATTAGAGTAATGTTTTGAAAATCCTTAAACTAGTAAAATAGATCTAATATGGATAATCTCAGCTTTTAATACCTACTTATTTCTCCCTCATAGCTTATAAATTATCTGTAGCTCTTGCCTGTCAATTGACAGGTAGCAACAGTTCAATTGTGAAACCTAAAGAGCATGAACAGGTGATGATAAAATACATTGAACATAGCATTTCCTCTTTTGAGTTTTAATGTCTATTCAGATTTAATCCTTGTGTGTGTGTTTTTTTTTGGTTTTTTTTTCCTAAAAATCTTGAATTATAATTCATTTTTATTTGACTCAGAAAAAAACATGTTGCTTATTGTTAATGTTAAAAGAAACTAAAAATCTAAACTACTTAAGAAATCTACAACTACCATATTTTTTTTACGTGAGGGTACTAGGCATTCATAAACAAAATATGTATACTTTATCTTTCCACCATTCATTATCACCAAGTGGTTATTTGTCCTCTTTAATTCTAACAGTAGATACTGTATTTGGAATTTGGCAAGGAATATTTTAAAAAACTAATATTCAACTGATGTTTCATCTGCACTTTTTTCTTTTTAATATTTCAACATTATTTTTGTTGTAGCATACCTATAGACGATAATGGGTGTGTCCCCATTCACATAAATATACTAGTAAATATGGTATGCTGGTTTGAAGCTGGAGATTTTTCTCCAGCTGTGCTGGTCAAACTCTCAAAGTGATGATCCCCAGACTAAGCTATGTTGGAGGGAAGGGTCTCATTTCTGGAAACAGCTACCTGACCCCGTTTTATACAGTGTCTATGGGGAATTTTTGGCTGAGTCAAGAGGCTTGGATACCCCATTTTAAATTTGGCCTTGTGCCACATCTGACCACGTGGGGCAGTTGGTAGATATCCTGCAGTTGGAGATTCATTGTGGAATTCACTTGACTCACTTCTAGCAGTTGACTACTTCTACATGCCACTGGCGAATCTTATGTGTTGTTCTTGTCCTAAGTATTATTGTTCATTACCAACCTTCATGTGATTATTCTATTCAGTAACCTTGCCAAGGTTATAACAATTTTGTATTTATTTATGTTAGAAATAATATCCCCATCTTTGTTGTTGTTATCACAACCTTTCAGCCATTGTGCCATCCAGCCCTCTTCATGTGTCTATCAATCTGGGTAAACTTAGGGTTTTGTTTTGGTTTTGTTATTGTTTGTCCCATTTATTTTGAGTCTCAATGAACTGGGCCAGGAATTGAACTCATGATTACTATGACATCAAATTTACAAACCAATGCTTTAATTCACTAGGCTATTGTCTCTGTCTAGTGGATTAAAGTGTTGCCTTGTGAATTTGGTCGCATAGTATTTGAGAATTGAATTCTGGGTCAGGTTGTATAGACTTGGTGAAGATGGGATAAGCAATAACTAAACGATCATCAATCGAACCATATAATAATTATGTATTTTTTATGCTCTCCTGTGAGACCTGGCATTTTACCAAAGACATTTTAGTTTACCAAAGACATATGCAAACTTGAAAGATCACATCAGATAAAACTTTGTCAAATCCTGCAGAACATGTTGCAGAACATGTCTGGTCACGACAAACAAAGTTCTCTTCCAAGGAAAGCCTAGAAGACTTCATGACTTGCAACTGACTTCAATGGAATGGACACCTTGCCCAAATGTCAGACATCTGCCTGCCGAAAAAAAAAAAAATCCTCTTCTTGGAGCTTGCATCTGGCAAGAGCCCATGTGGAACCCCAAATCTTCAATTCAAGGATCAGCTCAAAAACATCTTGAAATCAATCTGGTCAGTTGGCAGATGGAAGCTACAGAAAACTAATTGTAGAAGAACAGTCCATAAAAAACATCCTTCATAAATACCAGAAGACAAAGAGAAGAGATCCCAAAGAAAAATCAGAGCATTCCATCCCCTGATCCTTTTTTTTTATCCTATCATGCATGGATGTCTCTTCAGATCCAACATAGGACCCCCTTTCATACAGAAGGAAATGTTTATGAGCATCCCAAGACAATTTATTTATATATTTCCTGTAAGGAAGTAAATAAACTTTAGTAAATTTGAGTGATTACTTCCCTTAGTAATTTTAATAATCTATACAAATAAAATATTTACCTGCATTTAGACAAAATTAGTTTCCAAGCAAAATGAATCATTTAATTAATCAAGTTCTTTACTATAACATTTCTTAGATTACAGTCTTATTTCTTCAAGCCTTTTATGTGAGGTGCTCAGATACCTTTATCTATTAAGTGATTGTCTTGCACCAACTTGGTTTTGAAATGGGCTTTATTGTTGCCATCTTTGTTGTTCTGTTGCTAATCTTTTTCTTCCAAGAGATATTTCCATTTCACTATTAAATGCATAAAATTTTTAACATGAAAAGATATTGAGCAAAAACGATTTATATAATACCAAGACCAATAAATGAATCCTAGATACCATTGACCATCTAAAAAAATATAAAGGGACTGAATTAAACAGTTCAGTGGCATCTATTTTAGCTATGAATTCTTTATCTCTGCTTTATTGAAACTCAATACATTGTTTCAAGACTTTTGTTTCATAGCATTTCACTATTAAAACTTTCTAACAATTGTTGTCATTTTTTTATGACATGGGTACACTAGTATTGAAATAAAGAAAAAGACAAGATATCCCTAGATATGGAGAGTGGATCAAAAACAATCTACACCAGTAGATTAATCAGTTCAGTTCAACATACCCTGAAGGTATCTCAGATTGACAATGATCTGAAGAAGGATGAAGAGCACAACAGCAAAAATGTGATAACAACAACAAAGATGAGGATATTATTCCAAACATAAGTAATGATAGAAATTATTTTATATTTGTAATCATAATTTAATCATTTATAATACTGTTTAATTCTAGGTTTTTATCTGACTGATTTGTCTTGTAATCAGGCTCTAAGATATGGGGTGACTTTTGGAGATTTTTTTTCTTCCGTCTAAAAAAGGAAAGAAAATAGTGTTTTATATGATAGTTGCACAATTAAACAGGTGTCCAAGGCTTGTGAATTTGTTTGGGAAAAAAATTTTAACCAAATATCAGTTCGGAAGCTAATAAAAATCACTTTCTTGGCTAATAATATAAAGACCTATTTTAATGAGATTGAAGATTTCTACCCCAAAGTTGGATATGATTTATTAATTTTTTTTTTTTTTTTTTTTTTTTTTGAGAGGATCTAAAATGGAAAAATGTTTATCTGCAATTAAAAACAAACAAATATTTAATGCATTAACAATAGATAGAAAAAAACTTGGAAATAGATATCTTGAAAATACTTGAGATATTTTGTATTATTAACAAATAAGCATTAATTAAATAATTTTGATGACTGGAATAATTTGTAAAAACATTAAGATGTGAAATTCTTTTGGTTTAAAGGAAATAGAAATTAATTATTCAGTTAATACGGAGATATATATATATATATATATATATATATATATAGCATGGCAGCCATCAGTCTCTTGAGACTCTTGTTCCAGGGAACAGGCTTTGACAGGGTTTTTTTTTTTCTTTATGAGAGATCATCAGTTGCCATACAGCATATCTCCCCATCTCTATCCTACCAATGTTGTCCAATGGAAAAGCAGAAGCCAATACAGCGTGGCACCGGTAGAGTTGCCAGAACAAAATGAAACATGACTTTGGACTATCTTAGGGACTCTGGCTCTGGATTTGAATTCATAGCTGTCCTAGTTTGGTTGATCAGTTGCGATGGGTAAATTGTCACCATTTTATATTTTTAATTTTGTGCATGTGCGTTGTTTGCTTTTGGTTTTGTTGACTGCACAGTTGAGCACCATGACACAATTCAATTGGAAATGGCATACTGTACTGCTTGACCTTCACACCGGAAGCTCCAATGCGAACATTTCAGAGTGTTTGCATTGTCCTCAGATTGACACCTAGACAATTTGGAAAGAGTTGGATGAGTCTAATGGTAGTTATGAAGGTGTTTGGAGTGATCACTAGGCATGGCAATGTTATGCCTCCATCTTCCCACTGGATCTCAGACTCAACATGGAGGCCTATATCGAATGCCTTGAGGAGGTAGTGCTGCCCTGGGTCAAGAGTGTGTCTGCAAAAAGACCCTATGTCTGGCAATAGCACTCTGCACCATGCCACACAAGGAGAACTATGTCATGGCTGTCAAACAATTTCTGTGATCACATCACCACTTACATTTGGCCACCTAACTCCTCAGACTGCAACTCCCTTGATTAATGTATGGGGTGCAGTTGAGCAAGATAGCAAAAAAATTTCTTGTAACACCAAAGATGATGCAAGGATTATAGCAGCATTTACCAACTTAAACAAGGACAGTGTCCAGAAAAGTTTCAGGACATTTCAAAGTCATAAAAGAAAGGAAATCAGGAAGAATTAAAGATGAGCAGATAGGCTGACTTAAAAATAAATTTTTCCTTAATATATAGGGTAAAGGAGGGGTGTGGTCAGAATTAAAATAGTGTTACATACCATACCTATGAACACGAATGGGTATGTCCCAATCCTCATAAGTATGTTGGACACTATTGTAAGTGGGGACAATATGCTGTCTAAGTATACCACCACTAGCAGTGGTTTACCTACTTCACGCCGCTGGCGAGTATTGTATTTTGTTGATGTTATAAAGATTACCATTTCATTTCCAACCTCCGTTTTGGTTATTCTTCATTCGGTAACTCTTCCTAGGTTACAACAAATAGATACAGTAATATGTCTAATAATCATTCATTTCAGACAGCTAAAAACTCAACAGGTTTTAGTAATAAGCTTTACTAAACTAGCACTTAATTCTAATCTTTCATCTGCAGATGTTGTTCTTAATTTAAGCCTGCTTATATTTCTTTATCTTGGTTTGTTTATTCTCTTGTTGAAGTCAGTTTTTCATTGTAATTATTATAAAACACATTTGGTCAATTAGTGTATTTGGTCAACCTTATCAATTCATGAGCTTATAAAACTATTCAGTAATCATAACTCACAAAAGGGTAATATATTTCTAATTTTGATTAAATTTCATACAGCAATAACAATGAATTCAAGTTCATGATAACAGAGTAAGTTTCCTTTTATTAATATTTCTGCATTTAGACATTAACTCTTCTATATTGATATCCATCCATGAACATAGAACTACATAAAAATGCTCTCCTTTTACTAAATTTGCGACTGAATTGCAATGTATGAAAGTAACACTTCTCATTACTAACATCGTTAGAAACATTTAAGTTTTATTACTCTATTGCTTGACAATATTTTCAATACTTTTATTGTTATTATAATTACAACTTTATTCCAGGCACCACTTTGTAATTATCTCATAGCTTAATCAGCTGATGATTGTTGTTGAGTTAGATTACTTTGCTTGATGGTACAACACCTCTCCACTCCCCAACACTTTGTGATTCAAGATAATTTGCAAATGATGGTGAAAGCAATGATTGTCCAAGAGTGCCTGATGATATTTATCATCATAAACATCACCCCTAACTCAAATATGCTAATTCCAAATTGTTAAGCATTTTAATATTTGTTTTAATCTTTTCTATTTTTAATGAAGATGTTTACTGGCATTTTGCTGTTGATTGTAAGAGTTTCTATAATTCTTTACCAAAGAAGTTGTACTCCATGCACCACTAGATTCTTTATATATATATATATATATAGATAGATAGATATAAAAGTTGCAAATTAAAAGAATAATAATGTTTTTATGAAAGTATTTATTTATTTGTATATATATTTGATATTTCAGATTGGCCTCAATTTTTCTTCAGAAATAACTGTTTGTTTACAAGTAGCGTCCGTCGCGAGATGCGGACGTCACATGATATGGAACAAATATTCATAACGTAAATCTAACTGTAATAATGTTTTAGATGTTTTTAATATATATTATATATAATATATATATATATATATATATATATATATATATATATATGTATGGCATCTGTCTATCTCAAGAGGCCATGGATCTGTACCTGAAGAATTATACCCTCTCCAGGATGCAGGCCTTGGCAGATTTTTTATAAGTGATCGGTGGTTGCTTGTTTCCCTCTCCATGCTAGCAATCTTCTCCGTGGGAGAAGCAGAGACCAATTGCAGGAGTTGCCAAGATGAAATTAAACATGACATCAGACTGTCTTAGGGATGCTGGCTCTGAATTTGGATTCATAGTTGTCCTTCTTGTAGCATGCTTGGTTTTATATATCTATAATAAATGATGCACTTTATAAGAAATGAATAAAACACTTCTGCAATATTAAATAACTAATTTATTTAGTTGAAATAATAAGCACCATGTTGATGAATGACCGTTCTCCAATGAACCTCTACATTGTTGATGCCATCTTTAAAAAAAATTCCCAACTTTTGATTTGATAAACAGTTCAAACGCTTTGATTACCTCTTACTTTTTGGAGAATGTTTTATTGCATATGAAAAGCTCAAAATGCTTAAATAAATGATAATCAGATTAATATGAAGGATGAGGCAAAATTTCATAATTCAGGCTATGCAACGTTGGGACATTTGATTGAGAAACAAAATTGGGCCAGCACTGTTCACAAATCTAGGATGTTTCTTTTTCAATTTTTAATGCATACACTCAATTTCTCCACAATACAAGGTTGCTGTTACTGTTTTTCTTTGACGAGGCAAGAATGAATAATGAATAACCCTTTTGAAAGACCATCATACAGTAACCATTAACTTTTTAGGGTGCAGTAGACGTTTTGGATATTGTTTTGGTGATTCACTTGCATGTAACCACTAGATTACTCTCTTACTATTGTCAAAGAGTATTCATTTCTCATTGCATGCAAAAATGGTTTCTTTTCCAGTTGGGAAAGCAACAGAGAGCGCACCGCAAAGTGAGAGTTTTTTGGAATCTCATTCATTTCCCATTGCTTTCAAGTGCTGAGAAACAGTCATGCAAGATATTTTGAGTTCTGATGCAAGTTTTCAGACTGTAGTTGATCAACCAAAGCATTCAATTGATTATGTCTAATAACCAATCATGCTTTTCTCCTTGGTTTATTTTCAAGACTATAGTCTCCCAAACAAAACTTATGAAACCAGCTCTGTACAGTTCTGTTTTCAACAATGTCATTACCAAAGACTGCTTTGATATTCCAAAATGCTTCAAAAGCCATTTGTACACATACCAGTAAGATTACTTAACATTGTTTCATTGTAATCATTTTCATTAGGCTTATGAGTAACAATATATTTAAAGAAGAATTATCTGGAAAGCAAAAGAGTCAGGAATAAGTCAAGATTTTTTTTTTATATTCTAAGGAGGTTACTTTGTTAGATAACCCGATCAATAACCAACCAAAATATCTGTTATTTCATGTGTGACAACCTAATATATTGCAATAAAAGTAGAGAATTAATAAATAGGATTGTCAGAAAAATTTGAACCTGTCATGAAGATTCTTCAATTTGAGGATGAAACTTTAGTAGTTCTGGTTTTACTTTTTATTCTCTGTTTTACTGTAATTCGGTATTTAATTGGGGAAATGACACTTTCAGAAATTATTTTCTGCATAAATTGCATCACATTTTTAAAAAAGGAATTTAATACATTACTCTTAATGGTTTCAACAATATTCATTGGTATTTTGTGTGTTCTTTTTCTTTTCCTCTCTATTTATAGAATATGAACAAATCCATTCTATTGTGAAATAGTGATTTTAAATAAGGGTGGGCTGTAGAAACCAAATTTTTCAAAAAAAGTGGGGAAGTGTTTTATTCTGCACATTTGTGTCCAAATAGAAGGAAATGGGTCAACTTTTTGAAAATTGAGATGGATCTGGACCGAAATGTTCCCAGACCAGCCCTGGGCCCAAAATCTCACTAAAAATGATAACGTATTCCAAATAACATCAAATATTCACCAACAAATCTTCACCAAAATGATTCAAATGATGAAATTCATGGTTCTGTGTACACTATATTGTGTCTACACATTAATTTCCAAACCAATAGGGTATTTTGGTGTTGAAATAGACCAAATTTCAGGAAAAAACAGGGACAAAATTGACTATTTTGAATTGAAATCACTGAATACTTCAACATTACATTCTATCAAGACATGCTATCAGGCTGGTATTCTACTGATATATCTTAAAACAATTAAATATTATCTATTAAGTCTTACATATAACTCCTTTAAAAAGCTCGAAAATGAAGGAATTCAGTCAAAATCTGCTAAAATTGGTCTGAACTGCTGAAAATTCAGAAAATAACTGATATATGATCCAATGATAGACCTTAATTCTATGAGACTGTTTAGCTGTGGTTAAAAAAGTATAAAACTGTTCAAATTTCTAAACAAATATCAATATGAAGCACAAGCTTATCAACTCATTAACAGTAAAATGATTTAAATAACTCACCGATAACATCATTGTTATACAAAATAAATACTGGTGTTCTTTTTAAGTCCTATGATCCAATCACATTGAATAGGAGAATTTGAATCTTTAGCATCTTCTGTTGATCTACTTTGGCTGGGAATCACCACAGTTTCTTCATCTTGTCATTTGGCATGTATTCAAGAGAGTCAATTAGGTATTCATCTGTGCTGATTTTTTTTTTTTTTGAGCCATACCAACACACCAGTCTCTTCCATTATCAATGTCCCAAATGGCATGGTTCCTTCATAGCAATTTCATCTTCTTCATTGGGTTGAGCAGATTCATCAACATCTTCCTGAGATTCATTCAATTCAGTGAATATGGTCTCTACATCTGGGAATGTGGTACCAGTATCACAATCAATTTCATGTTTACACGACAACAGGATCCCCAAGTTTATCTTCATTAGCGCCACTGTCATGTTGTTCATTTTGTACAATTCAGAGTATTCTCTACTCATACTTTTTCAAAGAAGTATTTCATTCTTCAACATCTTTCTTTTCTGCTCATCTTTAACTGCTTTCATACCTTCTTCAGTCTCTTCTACTGATATGAATTGGCCATTGTGAGCTTTACATTCACATACAATAGCATTCTGATGCTCATCCTCTCAAATAGATTTTTCTTTCATTTTGGCAAGCTTGGTCTTGGTGATTTCCTCTTGGCTACTGAACCATTTTCTTTCTTTGTCATCCAACAGCTTTGCTATTTTCTTAGTCTCCTTATCAATGATAATTACTGAGGCCTGGCATAGTGACATGTTATTCCCCTCATGCCTTTTGCAGTAAAGTTATGATTCGAACAAGATGCTGCTTGAATTGTTACTTTGTTCATATGTGAAAGATCTCTCTCACAAATCGGGTTGTGTGAAGGGATCTTTGAGGAAACTTCAGGATCAACTTTAGTCAGAGCATGGCTTTTCACCTTCAATGCTGAAACTGAACTCCTGGCCATGCTGTTGCAGTAAATCAATTGCTGCTTGTTTGCAAAAATGGTCCAAGATATATATATCTTTAATTTTGATGTAGGTTGCTTCACATCAAATGAGTAATCAAATGTATACTTTTGCAAAGTGTTCATATTTGAACATCTCGGGCCATTATAAAGAGCAAGAAGAATGGTCAAGAGGGTTTTTCGTGACTCCAACTCAGACGTTTAAAAATTGGTCTATTTTTGCTTAAAAAGTTGGCCCATTTCCTTCTATCAGGATACAAATGAGTGGAATAAAACATTTCCCCACTTTCTTTGAAAAATTTCTCTATAGTCCACTCCTATTTTAAACTGATTGCTTTCTGAGTGGATCAAAGTATAGTATATAGGAAGTCAGGCATAATTAGTGGCAAAAACTTGGTACATTTGTTTATACTTTTAACTCAAGTAAAAAGGATGATTATTGTCACATAAAACATGACTTAATAATGGCCTAATAAAGATGTTGATGTTTCACAATACTTCCAAGAAAAGGTTAGGAAGGAACAAACTGTTATAGTGGAACACACCTATTCTATAGTTAATAGACTCTCCCACCTATAATAAGTAGGAGTAGTAAGAGTAACGAGGGAGGTGCTCAGTGAGGCGGTCAGTCAGTCGATGCCGGACGACCGTGAGTCAAATACTAGAGTATCAGTGACCACAACTAGATTACTCTGTGTTATACCTATTATATCAAGTTCCTAACGTTTTGTACGTCGAACCTATTTTAGGACCGACTTAGTACAAATACAAGGCTCCACTGTGAAATCGCCCCACAACACAAACACACAACATCTTTACTGGAACAGTGGACTTGAGAAACCTATTTTCCTGAAAAATTGTTTTAAGAGAAAGATTTTATAATTTTCAATTGACAATAGCACTAGTTGCCCCATCAATGAATACTGAAAGTTTCCTTCATATAAGGAAACAGTTAATATTTACCCTTATCATCTAATTTGCTCCCTCCTATGTTGTCATTCTCAGAATGATTTTATTTATGGCAAAATCTAATTCTCCAAACAAATTTTAAAATGTTAAAGATTTCTCAGTGTTTTAGGTTATTTTAATGTATGACAGTGGTTCACAAACTTTTTTTTTCTTTGGGCTGCATTTTCGGAATGAAAATTTGCTCAAGTCTCATCAAAGGGAATTCCTGATGAAAAGGCACAAACAGCAAAGAAGGTCCAGAGAGGGTTAAAGGGAGATAACTGCAAATTCAAAGTCAGAACATTATTATTGATAACTCTCTCCTCCAATTTGCGGATCCTAGTTACTATATACTTAGTACTTGATATAATGCAAAAATATCACAATGATAAAATCAATCAATAATTCTTTATAACTATTTATACTGGGACTCATGCATGCAATTACAAGTAATCCATAATAATACTTTAAATTTTGAAATCATATTTATTTTTGGCATGTGAATTTTTTAAAACTGTTTCTAAATCTTTGATTGTCTTTCAATCATTCTACCTCAGCTGATATCAACTTCCACCACGCCTATGAGGCACATCAAACTATTTCGGAACCACTGATCTATAATAGTGAGAAATCTTTAACATTACAAGATTTATTGTTTGGACAGTTGTATGCATTCTTTGTATTGGTGAAGATGTTATTCTCTAGTCATTGTTAATTGCATAATGAATAAGTAAAAATATGATCTCTCTCTTTTTCTTTTTTTTTTCTTAGAACAAGATGTTGAACAGAAAATAATATTTATGCCAACTATTTCACTTCCTTTCAACCAGAAAAGACAATACAATTCACTGCCACTCATCTAGTCACACAGGTGATTCTAATTACTATGCAGGGATGTTCTCTGGTTCCTTTCCTGCTGCATAAAGAAAAGAAACACTGCTGAAACATAAGCTACCTTCACTTGGCTGAGCAGATGTTCTTATTTTTAAATGCCTTGTAAAATAATGCTATTTTGCTTGGGGTACTTGAATTCCAAATACCTATTTATTTATGTGATCGTATTATTGTTAATAATTTGATTAGTCATCTTCTAAGATGTAAGTTTGCTGGCTTGTAGAGGTTTACATTTTCAACTTTATATTTATGATCTTTCATTTTCAAGATACTAAATGATGAACTCCAGAGTAATTTTATCAAATGCTTGTAAAGAGGAATTAGAACTGTTTTTTTTAAAAATTACCAAATTTTATGAGAAACAGTTCACCAAATTTTATTCTCTCAATCACAAAGTTTTTATTTTATTTTTACATCAGCATGTCAGAGTTGAAGAATTGCTTTATTGATACTGCATGTTTTGCTTAAATTTAGGAATTTGAATAAATAGATTAACCTTGTAACACAGTAAGAACCTCATTCAAAAGAGAAACCATTTTTAGTTTTATAAATTGATGTATCAGACACTTTCTTAATATTAAATGATAACCTGGATGTTTTACAAAAATGTACAAACCTACAAAAGGGGGGTGGGCACCAATAGAGAGTTGAGGGGGTCAACATGGATGGTATAGAACAAATAAAAAAGAAAAAAAAAACAATTCATAAAACAGATTGGCTAAGATGAGAAATTTAGTTACTTACGTTAGATGAAGAAAGTCTTTGGAAAAAAAAATGGAGCAATGGCTAGATAGTGTGGGTACATAATTTCCAGGCGTAATTCTGTGGTTTGGGTTAAATAGATGGAAAATTTATCTGCTCACATTGAAACTTAGCAAAATCTTTTAAAACACAAACTTGTTGCAATAGCAATTTACATAGGAATATGTAATTATTTAAATACAACCACAATTAAAATGTATTTCTTGATTGAATAAGCAGTAAAATTTGGGTTTAATACACTTGTTACAAATAAATATATACTCCTTACTCTCTGTGAAAGAATTGAGGTGATGCTGAAAATTTCTCAACCCGAGCATTTCAGAAATCTAACATGAGATCTTTTAAATCCATTTTTAGTTGGGCCACAAACTTTTCAACAGCTTTTAATATCTGAAAAAGATTTTTGGAGCAATCTTTAACCTTCAAAAACCATTGTGTTAAATAGATGGTTCTTCCCTTGACACTGCTATTATTTTAACTAGCTTCACTCCTCAGCAATGTTTATTGTTTTAAAAAGTGATGATTAGAACTGTAATGAAACCTAAACATATGATGAAAGTAAATTTATAGATTTTTTTTGTTCTTGAGAATTTGCAACAAAAATATTGATCACTTTATTTAGTAGATTACAAGAATAATTTTATATTTACAACATTGTAAAAACTAATAAAATGTAATATTTATCATTTACCAATTTATAAAGAAATAAATATGAAAACAATTTTTTATTCATAAATTTATAAACATTTATTAAACTATTAAAATATGTAAACCAACTATAAGGAAATCCTTATTATTTACCATTTTATAAAGTTTGAATCAATGAGCAATTGGCCAATGTTTTGCCAACCATTCTAATAAACAATATAATAAATAAATAGTGTTTATTACTTTTGTTGTCAATTCTTAAGAACAAAAGAAATGTATAAATTAGGTTTTATTCTAATCATCATTTGTTATAACCATAAACTTTGACAATGAGTGAAGGTAGTTAAAATAATAATGGTGTATAAGGAAAAAAACATCCTCTTTTGACACACTGTTTTTTGCAGGCATAAAGGCTAAAGATTGCTATTTTTTATGTACTGAAATAGTTGTATGTCCATACTTTATCTAATTCAATCTATTCAAACATATTTAAATTTTAATATTCATTTGTAACTCATTCAGATTATTCTACCTCTTGGTGTTGAGATAAATTTGATTAGTTTTGTGTTTTTGTGAAAGTAAAACATTTTTACACCAAACTTTAATTTGTTTTCTTGACTATTCATTTTATTATTTGTCAGAACAACGAAGTTGTTAAAAATTTAGTTTGATATCATGTCACACTTTTGTTTTGAGGTTAAAAATAAGAATGACAATATTTATCTGTTGAAACATGCTTCTCAGTTGGAGTCCTTTCTACCATTATAAAGTAGTAACCACAACATTGTGGATCAGATGATGGAAGGGATTGACTCGGTTCATGAAAAGTGACTCTGGCCTCTTTGACATGTATTTATGGCAATTTAAATCATTGACATGAATTAATAGGTGGGACTAACAAAGATTAGGTGACATCTCACTCACTTTAACAACAAAATTGAAACCCAAAACAGTTATAGAAACTATAACAGGTGTATAAATATTTGTGTCTTTTTCTTTTAATGTGCCATGGCCTTTCAGGACGTAGGCAATCATGGCTCTCCACCTCCCTCTATCCCTTGCAGTTCTCAACAAGTTCCTTCCCTCTGCTTCCTCCCCCAGACCATGTTCTGTCATCCACTTGCCTAAGTCTGCCAGGTATGTCACACGTTTTCCCTTGTCTCTCTTTCCTTCTATTCAACCTGTGAGCATCAAATTCTCCAGGCCCCCCTTCCTCATTATGTGTCCCAGAAACTTCAGCTGCCTCTTCCTGATGTTAAGTATATTTGTGTAGAGAATGTATACTATATATAACGATAATCCATTATATGGTTATCAATGTTTTACAATTAACCTATAATCATTCTCAACAGTTCCCATGAGGACATGTTTTTATATAAATATTATTTTTTTTTAATCATTTCACCCCAATCCAGGCAATAAGGTCACTAAGACACCAGGCTTACTGAGTGTGAAAAAAAAAAAAAAGAAAAACATTAAGGAGTGAAAACAATGAAAGAACAGATATCAAGAAATCTAAAGATAGCAATTAACATTGCATTTACATTTTTGAAGTTGGGAAGCCTAAGGCTGGAAGAGAGTTCCACAAGTGAGAAGTGCGAGAAAAGAAACTGTTAGCATAGAACTTATTGTTACATCTAGCCATGTCAGCAGTAAAATCTAGTTACTTATACACCCTGCATGATACACGCATAGGCGATCATGTATCTTTTGATACATGACTGACGAGACAGATTTTTTTCCTGCAGTAGGTCGCCATTTCATTCTGCGGTAGACCAGTTGCCATCCAAGGCTATAGAACCCGGTCTGTCCTGTTATTTACCCATAGCTAGGGGGAGAAGAAGAGGATTCATACCTTTCTCAAGGGTATTAGCAGGTAAGTGAATGTTATGGATTCATCTGGAATTCGAACATGGCTCTCTGATTCCTCCATCCGTGACACTATCCATTACTCTATCATGCCTTCTCTAGTACTACAAAATCCATTACTACACTTAAATGAATAAAATTGAGGTACTAAAATGGAAAGTTTATCAGAACAATTACCATGAACATATTTTTAGAAAAGGCACCAGGAAAGCTATGTTATGGCATTGGGAAAGTGACTGAAACTGCGGTAACATTGCAAATACTTCTCTGGATTAATGAAGAATCACCTGACCAAATGTGGCAGTAAAATTCAATGATAAATATCTAAGATAGAAAAATTGTATAGCATAACATTATAAACCAACATTTGTAGTAAGAGATTCAATATATTTATATTGGTTATATTTGGGCAGCAATTATTCATTTATACAAGTTTGGTTAAAGACCAACTAAAGTTCTTTGTTAAGCAATTTTTTTTCCTACATTTTGGACCATTTTCGTGGTTCCTGGTGAAAATCTGAATATAAATTGTCTAGTATCTGAGCTCTTTGATAATGGCTGATGAAAATTGAAAGTATCCAAACATCAGACAATATGTATTTAAATATGTCCTGAAAACCAGGAAAATGCTCCAAAATATAGAAACAAAAACTCCTTAACAAAGAACTTTACCAAACTTTGCCAATGATTGATGTATATATATATATATATATATATATATATATATATATATATATATATATATATATATATTTTTTATTATTATTATTTAACAGTTTTTTTAAATCCCTTTTTAAACGCTATTTTTAGTGGATTCTCGTATTTAAATAGACGCTCCGTTTATTTATTAAACAGTATTTTCGTCTATCGGCCTGAAAGTTCAATAAATCTTATTAAAGTAAAATTTAAGAGAATTCTGCCAGACAGCATACATTTTTTTACTTTAAGATTTTTATCGAACACTCATGCCGATAGACGAAAATGAATAAATTTACTGTTTAATAAATTATGGCGATTCATTTTCCTGGTCTGCTAAGGTGTTTAGCCAATTGCTGTTGCAGACGCCTGCTCAGGTACATTTGTGTTAATTCAACACACACACACACACAGACCATCTGGGGTTTAATACTGCAATTACTGAGCGAATATTAGTTACAGTTGTTAGAGTCAATGGAGTTACTCCCCGTGATATGAGATTACCACGAAGGAACGAGAGAAAACGTTATTGCGTTGGAAACATTGACGAAGAGAGAAAGGTGTTGCAAGATTAATTTACAGCTTGTAGCAGAGAGTAGTTACTTTACAATATTCAATGAAGTTTAGATCCATGTGTTCTGAATTGAATGTTTTCGTTTCTCTGAAACAGTCTACCGTTTTTGTTTTGGACATTTTGCCGTGTTTTTTTTTTTGTTTTTTTTAATGAAATGTGTTACTATTGTTTTTGTGCTTAAACCGAAGGTAGCTATTACCATGTTGTTCTACACCACCTTTTAATTAATATGAAATTTTGTTTATGTATCAGTTGGTGTGGTTTTCTTTCACCGTTTACTTTAACTGTACTACTTGAAAAGAAAAAAATAATTCCATCATGGCTTCGACTAACCTGAATAAGTCCCCACCAATTTTCAAGGAAGGAGATAGTCATGAAAAATGGAATAGCAAATTAGAAGTTTGTCGAAGTTTCGCTATAGAGAAAACAAAACAAGGATTGGCAATAGCCCTTCTTACTCTCCTCAGTGAAGACGCGGAGGATGCTGTCTTATAATTATAGACAAATCTCATGAGGAAGGCATGAATAATATTATAAAAGTCCTAGATAAAATTTATCTAAGAGATAAAAAAACTCTGTATGCTCTCATACAGCACGTCAATGTCCGAAAGCGTTCTTGAATGTTTTGTTTGTTGAAATCGGCAAATCTTCCGCATAACTATGAACAGCAAGAGCTACGTAAGACAACATGGATACGTAAGACAACATGGATACGTAAGACAACATGGAATTGGAACTGAAGAAAAAAATTAATGGATCAGATGACTTCACGTCTGTAAATAAAAGTAGAAAATAACAATTTCAGGAATCGGATATCTTCTATGGCCGTAGTAGTAGTAGACGTAGTCAATACCATAACAGACATACTAGTGGTCTGAGGTAAAGACCATACAGTGGCAGTGTTGGAACTCAGCAGAAAAATAGGGAGGAAGGGAGGGAGAAATCCCATTGATGATTTGGAAAGCCATCTAGGTGTAGTGAATGTGGGAGCATTAACTATTGGGATAACAAATGACCATACAAAATAGACTCCAACAGGAGCATGAAGAAGACACCTAATACCATATATAATCTTAGCTCAATATGTTTATAGCGAATCATATCATAAGTCACTAGTCGCGAAATCAATGAATTGTGGTATTTTAGACTGTGGTGCTGGTGCTACGATGTGTGTTGACGTTATTTTAAGTGTTACTACCGCGTGAATGTAAAACTAATAAAATTTGAAAATATAAAAAAGGCTCTCTGTAGATTAATAAATGCGCTTCGCATCTAGTTTCTATGACTAAAAGAAGAGAACATGAATCTTGGTGCAAGGATAAGTACATACGATCCAGATGTTTTCTTCTGGCATTCTACAGATGGTCTTGATGATATCTGCTATGTTTTGTTGATGATCAACTGTGGGATGAAACTAAAAAAAAAATTAACTGTGTGTGATTAAAAAACTGATGAGTATATTTGGCATAATTTATGACCATTCATCAACATTCAAATATGTAGACATTTAATTTAATCAAAGACCCAATTTCTCCATCTGTATCAATCAGGAAAATGACAAAAACATTGAGCCTATTAACATGAATAGACATCGGCAACTTCAAAACGATAATGCAGTTACCACTGAGGAGAAAGCTAAACTGAGGTGCCTCGTTGGACAACTGAATTGAATTTCTGTTTGCCAGTTAAGCCCAGAAATCACAAATATTAAAGTTAGCCACCTAAATAATATCTCAAAGCATGTGAAAAGGTACCTAATGCCAAACAATTTGCAAGTCTTAAAAATCTCAAAGATTTAAAGATTGTAACATATACTGATGAAAGTTATGCTAATCTTCTAGATGAGGGAAGTCAAGGAGAATAAATAGTTTTTCTTACTGGTGTAAAAAAAAAAAAAAATGACAGCCCGTTCACTAATGTGGAAAATCACTAGGACCGAGAGAATGGTCAAATCTATGTTAGCAGCAGAGACCTAACCATTCGTTGAATGGTGAGACACGTCATTGTTCAGTGCTAAAATAATTGCAGAAATTGTCTAAAATGCCACCTTACCTGCCCATTGTAAAGTAGACAATAAAAGTTTGGTTGAAGCAGCGAAGACAATAAAAAGGATTAGAGATATCAGACTGTGGGTGGAAATGTCATTTGTTCGAGAAATGATTGAAAAAAAAGTTAGTAAATCTCTCATGAATACAGAGTAGTGAACAGTTGGCAGAAGGACTCAAAACGGATGCCTTATTGAATACAAATGTTTTGAAGGTGCTTCAAGAAGCACACATATAAAAAAAAAGAGAGAATTAAAGTCTGTTGTGTTCATTTGTTTATTTCAGTGGCGTGCCGAGGTCCTTATCCGAGGTGGGTGCAAGAGCCTATTACGGCCAGTGGCCAACCAGCTGGGATGGATCAAATACGATTTTTTTTAGAAATTCAAATCCAAATACTTCTCGCGATTATTGACTCGATATAATTGGAAATGCAAATATAAATACACGTAATTTTCTTCTAGATTCCCAAAATACAAATACCTCTAAAACTAGGCAAAAATACGAATATAAATGCTTTTTTTATATAAATACAAATGCTCTGAAAAAGTATTTAAATACTATTCACATACATTTTTATTTAATCCGCCACTACTAACAAGCACCGTGTATTGACAAAACCTAAATTAAGAGATGTGAAGATTAGAGCAATTCATTTCATCTATTTGAATCCGTAAAGCCGAGACATAAGACAAAGCTTGGTGTCCAAAAATTTGTCAATAACACCATCCATATTTATATGTCCAAATTCTTCATTTTTAATGCTTTGGCGTTCTTGACCATTGTGCTTCGGAGATAGTTTTTTTTCTATTAATTTTAGTTTGCTAAAATGGCGCCCACAGGACGCCACAGAGACAGACAACAATATGCACAATGTAAATTTGGGAACACATCATCGCTTAAGACATTATGAAGTTGAAAAGCTCGATTGGGTTTTTTGTTTAACGAAGGTACTATCTTTTCTTTTTTGTATTAACATTCGGCAGTCGGTAATTTACGTCTGATTTCTGCTCCATCAAAATCACCATTGTATGCTGCAGCAGCTATTTTTCATTTTTCTACCGTTTTCATTCGAGTCAATGTGGTTTTCAATATCCAAGAAGAACCAAATTGCTCATGTAACTGACTCAACCTTGTAAATCGATCTTTCAGTTCTGTATTCAACCTGTCCAATACTGTCTTCAAGGTCACATCCATTTCTTCTCTAACATTTAGAGGCTCATCTTTTGTCTCCTCTCCAACCATTCTCTTTTTACGATGCACTTTTCTCTGTTGACCAACGTCAATACACCTTTCTAAGCATTTTCCTCGCTCTCTGCAACTGAATTTTTGCAAAGAGAATTTCACTTCTCATAAGATTGTTGCAGACTTTGATTGTCAGTTCGAGTCTCATTGAAGTTCATTCTAAGGCACTGAAGTCTCTTCTATACTCGGTCAATGAAAGTCAGGATGTCGTCCCAGAACGACAGCAGTTAGAAAGCAAAGTTTGCATGTTGTGCAGCAAGCAGCTAGTGTCGCTTCTTGTGTCGACGGATACTGAAGTATCACTTGCCATATCCTCCAACAATTACAGGGTGAACAGCATCGCGCCTACCATTCCATCTTGTATGCGGAGGGGCTTTACAGTCGTCCCTACAGTCACCTTCAATTTTTACTATCGCATTGTTGAGCTGGAGAAAAATTTGTGTAATTAATCCAAATGACCTCCAAAAAATGATATAGCAAACACCTATTTTGATGCAGCAAGGTTCAAAGAATAATTGTCACAATTCACAAAGATTGCTTTCAGGTTTGTCTGTGATATGCGTTTCTTGACACCGGACATCTTCCCAGCCACTATTACAGAATTGTCATATATTTCTCCACGACAGTCGTTCAAGACCATCTCAATTTTGAGGAAGTATCGAACATAATCCCATAGTATCTGATTCTTTTGACCCTCTATAGGAGAGACTGACATATTTCGTTGCCCAGTCGCTCAATGAACAGAATATGGATGCGACTTGACATAATCCAAGTGATGCTGCAACAGAAGGTTGTACTTGTTAAGTAGCTTAACAAGTGCAAGAAACTTACCGGGATTATTACCTGATGCAATGTCTTTTCGGTCTCCACAAAATGCCAGATGTTATGTCGCCAAAAACTTGATACAGTCCATAAAACGCAAAGGCAGATCCTTCCACAATTACTTCTCTTCCTTCATATGCTTTAGTATTACTTTGTTAATCGTAGACTCTTCTGATATTTGTCTCTCAAAGTCTTTCCATGCAAGAAATGACACACGGTGATGGGTGCCCTGTTCATGTTCTGGTATTTTTTCATTGCAATTTTTTCCATTTTCGAAATCCACTAGACTTTTCGGATACCGTGTTTTAGTTGAATGGAACTGTTGAAAACAATAAACAGCAAAAACTGCAACATTTTTAATAGAGTACAACAACCAATTATGCGGAATCATAAACTTACCCTGTAGTTTTCTTTGAAACCAGTAATATTTGAAGCTGCGGTTGACACTCATATGTTTTGGGTTCATTTCACTTCTCATCGCTTCTTCGACACGTCGGCTCTCAATAACTTCCCAATCTTTTATAATTTTGAAAAAGGCCGTCTTTTTTCTGAAAAGTTTATCACCCACCTTCCCCATTTGTATATGTAGAGCATCACAAATTTGTGGTTTATCGCAGTTTACATACAAATTTAAGCAACCTACATCGTTCTTGGTTAATACGGCATATTTAGTTTCATTGCCTCAGAATCTATCCTAACTTAACAGCCAAATACATATATACTTTGCAATAAAGCATTTTTCCTATATTCTCAGCAGGAGTGCATGTTTTTCCGTAATAAACTTCAAAGACCTTCATTGAGTTTCTTGGCATAGTATAATTATCTATATCTATAAAACAGAAGATGTCTGTGTGTGTGTGTGTCTGTGTGTCTGTCTCTGTGTGTGTCCGTGTGTATGCTATTTATGCACATCCACGTTCTCGACCGATTTCGATGAAATTGTACATACATGATGCAAATTTACCAAGTTAGTCAGGACTAACTTTTCAACCTCTAGTACCCTCTTCCCCCAGGTTTGGCAGAAAAGTTGATGAAACTGAAGGTAGGTTCGACTTTTTGCAAAAAACTAAGCAAAGTTACACGCGAACAAAATTTGTTCTGGATGAGCTGATTTTTTTTTTGCACTTAGTGCAAAGAGTATAGCTCATGCTATGCGGTTTATTTAGAGTGCTTGATAGTTTTCCTGCAACATTGGCTTCACACAAAAAATTGAAAAAAAAATGGAAAAATCGTGTTTTTCATACTACTTAAAATAAAAGCTTGAATAACTTCCTCATTTTTTATCCGATTTTCCTCAAACATGTCGCAAATATTTGCCATCATGTAAGAAATAAGATAGTGTGGTTTTAGTTTTGCTCGCTTACCCGCGTATAACGAAAAACCGTTCGAAAAGCCCGTTTTTTTGCCATAACTCCCTGATTTTTCATACGATGCTTTCCAAATTTGTCATGTAAATTACATATGACACCCAAATGTTTGGTTTAGATTATTTCAGTTAGGTGGACGAAAACTGCGACAAACTAGGTCCAAACTCAGCTTTTGCCATTTAGTAAATAGTTTCTTCATATGATTCCATCCTCAATTGACATTGTTTGAGAAGAATTATTGAAGCGTTAAAAGGGAAAAATTCTCGAAGAACCTCTTATTAACTCCAGCTTTACAGTAAAAGTGCGAATGAGGAGGGGAGCGTTCATGCGTTTGCAGTTGAATCAAGCTCTGACGCTTCATCCCTGTTTTTGTCTGATTATTAGATTTATGAACAATGCCATACTATTTGAAAGTTATTACGGCCATAGAAAATTTACTGAATATCTAAAACACTGAAACAATTTAACCCCGAGCAACGACCACACAAGAAGTTTTTATCCTTTATTAAGAACAATAAAAAACTTGCGAAGGACATACCGTAAAAAAGATGTTAGGAGGGGTGTAGCTTAGTATACCAACGGATGATGCATGCAAGCAGGGATGCAGGCAGACATTTCTAGACAGGGGGTGCGGGTATACAGAGGGTGCTGTTATAGAATTGCAGCCATGTACACCCGGGCAATGTCGGATACCTTCTGTGAATCTTTTGCCATCGCTGACGATAACCAAAATTGTGCCATAAAACTCGTGAATCTTTTCACATCAAAAGCCCGTATATGGGAATATACGGCACGTTATATCCGACGCTGAGTTACAATAAGATCATTATGTCTAAATCTTTCAGATATTTATTGAAATGCTATGATCTACCAATTGAGGCGAGGAGAAAAATTACCATCATTATCATTTTACAAAGAAACGCAGGGTTTACCATCCCAGGAATACATCATAAAACATTAATATGGATTAGTTTTCACTCTGGCCTCAACCTAGGGAAAACAAAATAAAAGAACACTTTCTCTTGTTTCTTTAACACATTTCACGTTTGGGTCGGCATGCACTTCCGTTCGTACTGCGCATGATCGAAGAACTACTGAGCGCCGTCGCCAAAATAATTCATGACGCGCCGTTAATGAAATAAGTATCTGCCGGCAGTCACAAAAAAAGGATATTAAAATAAATAAAAAGGAGGACATTTTAGGTTCTCTTTCACCACGTTTCAATTAATTTCCCGACATTTTCACCGATAATTATATTAAAAATTGGTCTACTCAACCTAACTTGGTTTTAATTTTTCACCATATCTAAATGAGTTTGGTTAGATTGGGTGTAGTTAGTTAGGCTAGATTTTTAAATTTTAAACATTTTTTTTTATATAAAATATTAACATTTATTAAAAATGGAAAATCTTTCTGAAAGTTTTTATCTTAGTTTTAATTTCAAGCTAATATATGAAATTTAATATTTCCAATAAGCAAAATATTTTGCTGTATTTCAAAACTAATTTAAATTGACAGGAAGGAATTTGGGCGGGAAAACGCTAACAATCGATGATTTTAGCGCCATTTTTAACCAAAAATGAAATATACCTTTCTGAAATTTTATTTGATAAATATTAGCTGATTTAAAGTTTAATTAATCTGATTTGAAACAAATATTATTTTTAAGTTTAAAATATCGCAGAAATACATGTTTTTTTTAAGCGGAGATAGCTGTTTATTTAAGGTGTTGACAGGAGATCAGCTTACTGACAGTGTATATAATTTCTTTCTATACATATCTGGAAAAATTCTTGAAGAATATAACGTGAGAGCCTTTTTTATATAATTTTTAAGTACTCAGGAATCTTAAAAATTTCGGAAATATTCTAAGTAATTTACTATAGTTATCGATTTTATTTTTGAAAATGTCGTATATGGACGTACATATTTACAAAAATCGGCACATTTATACACATACAAAAAAAATTCAAAATTCTTCTTAAAATATTAGGATGTCTGAATTGTAGTAAACTTTTCCATTACATTCACTTACATGCTAATACCTTGTAAAAAGTATGAATCCTCTTCTTCTCCCACCCCAATAATGAGTAAATAGCAGGACAGACCGGATTCTATAGCCTTGGATGGCAACTGGTCTACCGCAGAAAGAAATGGCAATCTACTGCGGGAAAAAAATCTGCCTCGCCAGTCATGTATCGAAAAATACATAATCGCCTAAGCGTGTATTCCGCATGGCACATAACTGACTGAAGTACAGATTTACTTAATAAAATATCTCTTAACCGGTACAAATTAATACAGAAATTTAAAACTTTATAAATTAATCTAATTAAAATTTTAAAAATAATATGAAAACAATTCTTGTAAAAATTTACCGAAATTTTTTTTTTTCTTAAAGCAATAATGTTCACAATATATTTTATTCGTAAAAGCAATTAAAGCTTTTCTAATTAAATAATGTCTTAGTTTTATTTCATTTTTTATTTTAGTAGATTTTTGGTAACTGGTCCTGATTTACAAAAATACACTGATAATCTCAATTCTATAAGGAATTCTGCGTGTAAATAATCTAAATATTAAGCGGTACAAATATTAATTTCTCGAAATTTTATAAAATCAAACAAGTGGCGGATAACAGATGTAAAAAAAAATGTTTTTACCTTGATAATCTGAAGGGTACCATTTCTAAAACAAATGCATTCATTTGTGAATAAGTCCTGAAAGTGTCAATCAAATACGACAATTATTTGAATTTTGCAAGAATTTCCGGATCAATGTGTTTTTCAGCGAAAAAAAGACGCTAAAATTTCTTATACTAAAAACTAATATTAATATGCATATTTTTTTTCAGCTTGACCTACTTCCCAAAATTTGCATTTCTGTTACAAAACATCAGAAAATAGATCTTTTGAGAAGTGGGTCAAACAAAAACTTTTCAACAGCCTTTCACACACGCACACACACACACACACACACAAACGTACACACACATATATGCATACATACATACAGACATACATATATATATCATTATATATATATGTGTGTGTGTGTGCGTGTGTGTGTGTGCGTGTTTGCGTGCGTGTATGCATATATAGTAAAAAACACACACGTATGTGTATGCATATATATTTAATAAAATATATACATATATATATGTGTGTGTTTGTGTGCGCGCATGTGGGTGGGTGTGTATGCATATATATATATATATGTGTGTGTGTGTGTGTGTGTGTGTGTGTGTGTGTGTGTGTGTGTGTGTGTGTGCAAGGCTGTTGGAAAGATTTTCTTCTGAAGCACTTCTCAAAGATTCATTCTCTGATGTTTTGCCATTGAAATGCTAATTTTGGGAAGTAGGTCAGGCTGAAAACCGTTCAGCAACACCCCATTGTGTGTGTCTCTTTAGGATAAATATATCTTACGCCTAGTAAAGTAAATTATATTGGCCTATAATATCCAAGACAGATTTTGGTGACATAGCAGTAGAGTTTGAACTCTTTAGTCAGTGACCCATAACTGTTTTTTAAAACCTTGTTACAGATAGTCTGGCAAAATGCCCTGGTGTATCACTGAATTCCTCCAGTTCAGTGGATGTGCGCACAAGCAGTGGATAATCAAGGCTGTTCAAATAACTTAGACCGATTTTAAATGTTAATTAAGTTTAAGCGTCTAAATGATTTTTTTCTTTTTCTTTCAGATTTAACAAATCTTTGGCAATTTCAACCATGGAAAGATTAACAATCAAACAACGTGTTAAAGTTTCATTTGTGCAACTGGAAAAATTGTTCGTAAATTCAAACAAACTGGATCGGAGGCAGAGGCGAAAACACCATTGCGTGCTCGTTTACGCCGTTCAGCTGAAAACATTGCTGCAATGCACGAGAATGTGGCCTAAAATCTGGACACCTCTATTCGTCATCGCGCGCAGGAATTGAACCTCTACACAACAACGTTACATCGTTTCCAATTGAACTCTCGTTTGGTCGATTATGTTGACCAAAAAATCGCGAAGTGCGAGAAATGCATTTCTGTTTGAACGTCCATTTTCATAATAGGCTTCGATAATTTTAACACGTTGTTTGATTGTTAATCTTTACATGGTTGAAATTGTCAAAGACTTAAGTTGTTAAATCTGAAAGAAAAAGAAAAAAATCCTTAGACGCTTAAAGTTAATTGAGATTTAAAATCGGTTCAAATTATTAGAACACTCTTTATAACAAGCCATATTCCTTGCAGCCTTGCACAGCTGTCAATCAACGAAATGAAGAGCGTCTGAAAAATGCATAACTTGACGGAGTTAACTTCTCCTTAATAGTCCAAATTGTTCAGTAGGGGTTGTAGAGGGTGCAAAGAATAGTCCAAATTGTTCAGTAGGGGTTGTAGAGGGTGCAAAGGAGTCCCTCAAACAAATAATAAAAAGAAAATACACTACAAATAAAGTAAAATAAACTTTTGTTTATTTTTGTAAAGAATTATTTTTTTCCTTGTACCAAAATGAAATTGTCCGTAAAGCTGAGGAAGAAAAAGAGAAAGAAAGGAACTGGGAATGTGAGAGGGAAAGGTAGGACTATGTGTAGCGAGCGAGATGAGAGAAAGAGAGGGTAAAATAATGTTCACTGATACGTGATACTGCCTGTTGTGTGAACCGCCGAATCCTCTCGGTGTGTGTGTGTGCTCGAAACTGTCCGTGTCGCTTTGATGTCAGCTTGTCGCTGTTCTCTCTCCGTTCTGATGAGAGTTTCTACCTTCCTTATATAAGAATGATGAGGCTCCGGGGAGATTAAGAAATGGGTTTCTTATGTCGAGTCCTGATTGGTCAATAAATCCTATTTTTGACCACGTGGTGTGCTTTTCACTACGTCCGAACTTTTGGGTGCGCCGTCCTTGTTTTTGACCCCACAGGGCATGGTAAGGAATGAATTCCCGCGCAATTGTATTTTTTGATACACGTGGTGTGAATTAATTTTTATTGTGTGGATGTGTGTGTGGAAAATAAAATAAGAAACAGCACAATGTTCATCAAAGACCTAGTGATTCATTTGAACGTCTCAGTAGTAGATATGCCGAAATTCAGGCAAAAATTTGATGGAGGCAAGTTGCTCGAATTTCTCAGCCATCGTAAATATCACAGAGCCGTTTCAGTATAACGTTACACGCGTTGAGTAATAATGAAGCACCTGTAGGTAGCATGCGAATGACTCACTCAGTTACAGATGATTATTAGCAGCTTGTGTTTATGCAATTTAACGAGCTTAATCTACATTGAACAATCCAGGACTTTAATCAGCTCACAAAATTGGTTTAATTTTGGCAATGCAAAGCATAAAAAGAATATTATTTAAATTGTGTGCTAAATTTGTCTATACACAAATAGGGTCATGAGAACTGACAGTAAATCAAAACTTGGTTGAGATTAAAATCGTTTTATTTTTAAATGCTACGAAGTATTCATTAGTGGAATATTTTTACCAATGTTACTTAAGAAGCTGAAATAGTTAATTGTATTACATGAGGATGGCAAGATTTACAAATAGATGACTAGGTATTTTGTGTTTGGAAGTTTGTTTTTTGTTTGTTTTTGTTTTGGTCAAGTTTCTAATGGATTTTTTTTTTTAACTTTTTGAGCCAAAGTTAAGGTTCGAGCGTCAGCCACCGAGTTACTTTAAATTCCTTAATATACATTTCTTATTGAATTTTTATTCATCAGTACTTTGATAATAAAATACATTTTCCCAAGTCTTCAGTTACTCTTTAATATTTTTGTAGGAGACGTAAATAGCACAACAATAGAACGATTTCTATTTTCTTGTTTTTATGCCCATTTCTTGAATCAGATGAACTATAAGGAAAAGTTTAATACTTAAAAGATTTTTTATCTACCTGCTTCTTTAGGTTTGGTTTGTTTTACGGATTATCAACCTCAACGGATTATTTAATGCCAACAAAATTTTTATTGCTGGTAATATATTTTTTTCAAAAATGTATAGCTGATATTTTTTTTTTTTCAAAAATGTATTGATGGTTATAATGTATTGCTGGTAATAATTTTTTCTTCAAAAATTTATTGTGGTAATAATTTTTTACAAAGTATTTCTGGTATTAAAACCTATTTTTACACTTTCATAGTGTTTTGACCTTGGTTTGGTGGTTAACTATTTGCCTATACATTGGACCCTAACAAGTGCTACCAACCCGGGTCAGAGTGGACCTAGAAACACCAGCAATTAAGAGATGGTTCCACGCTCCTCATAACCTCCTGATCAGAGGACTTGCTGTTGGTCGTAGTTTATCGTCTTACTCAGGACGTCTCATTTGGTTTCTGTGGAGGGTCTTATACCTCTGCAGAGGTGCAATCAGCGTATTCTGAAGCCCCGGCCGACAGGGGCCACCTGCTTCAGTAGGATGTGAAGATGGTGCAATGGTTAAAGGCTCGGAACAAGAAATCATAAAGCCATTTTCGAATTCAAATCATGATCGTTATATTCAATTTTGCATAAATACCCTTGGAAAAGATATGAATTCATCTCTTTTCCCCTCATCTATGAGTTAAATAGTAGAGCAGACTAGACTCTCTAACCGTAGTCAGCAACCAACCAGTATAGAAGAAGGACTACTCTGAATTCAAAACCGTACGTGTCCCTAGTGGGATTGTTCGCTAAGCATAGTTGAAGTTTAAACCACAGGTTGGCTCTTTGAGTGTTGAACAAATACAAATGAGCTTGAACAGACGGGCATGCTCGGGAATGAGCAGCCGTGCTGAAGATAAGAAATCACACTGATTTACAGCGTGCTTTCAAGTTGAAACATATCTGATGTTAATGCTCGATTATAAACGTTCAGTTCTTCAACACCATTTCTGATATTTCTGATATGTCTAACCTCTATAGAGGATTTGATTGTTTAACGGCATATCATCTCCTTATGGGTCATATAATGCCGAAATTTAACTTTCTAGGGAGCTTTGAAGTAATAAAAATATGATATATGTTATCCTGTTTTCAAAATTGAATACACTGTAGATAATATTCAGCTTTTGTTCATATACATGTTTGTGTGGACATCTTACTTATTATAAAACGCAGATTGTGTGTGTGTGTGTGTGTGTGTGTGTGTGTGTGTGTGTGTGTGTGTGTGTGTGTACGTTTATTTACTGGATTGGATGTCCTACATTTTTCAACCGATTTCAACAAAACTTCACAGGACTAAGTAAAATTACCTTGTGATGGTTCTGACAGCGCCAAAAATTGGAAAAACCATTGTTTTTACATGAAATCAATTTTAAAACACAATAAAACACGATTATGTCGCCAGAATGAAAGGGGGACAACTCATATCGAGTTATACTTATTATAAAACCCAGGTTGTTTGTGTGTATGTGTTCGTTTATATATGGGATCGGATTTCCTACATTTTTCAACCGATTTCAACAAAACTTCAATTTTTTTTTGGCATGTAGTGTTTCTTATTGTCTTGCACACTTTTTTCTTTATTTTTACATTCAGAATACTTTAAAAATTCCATTTACAAGACAATTGTTTATAATAAAAATTCTATTCAATCGGTAGACTCATAACGATTGAAAACAATGTTTTTGTTTGAGTTTGACCAATTCGTAAAAAAAAAAAAAAAAAAAAACTAATTAAGACATGCGTGTCCGTCATCCTTAAACAATAATCTTTGTCAATTTTATTTTTCAGTCTTTATGATGGTCGATACTTGATCTATCTCTTACTGTTACATCCCCGGGCAACGCCGGGCTCTACTGCTAGTAATTACTAATTACTGAATGGTTTATGTTGTAGTTTTTATTGAATTTGTATTTTGGAATTTTCTCTAAGAAATTGTAGGATAATATATGGATCAATGTCGTGGGTTATTTAATGCCGAAATCTAAATATTTTATACACAATTTTATTTCTCCAACTAAATATATTTAGAACGCAATAGTATGACTTTAACTACAGATAAAATGTATTAGTTATTTTGCTATAAAATGTATAGTTGGTAATTTTACTATAAATATACAGTGTTGGCAATTTTTTTAATATAAGAATGTATTACTGGTATTTTTACTATAAAAATATATTATTATACTTTCACGGTGTTTTGCTTTTGTTTGGAGGTTCATTATTTTCCCATAGTTGCGACACTAACAGTTACTACCACACTTGATTGGGGTGGACCTGGGAACAAGAAAAATTGTTGTGGTCCCACGCTCCTTAAAACCTTCAATCTCCTGATCAAAGCCCTTGCTGCCTGATGTAGTTAATCGTCATACCCAGAACAACTCTATAGAGGAGATGGATGCTGCATAGAAATTATCGACAAACAGATATTATTTACCACAAAATCGGTTTTAAAAACATGGGATTTATTTATTTATTGTATTATCAGTTGTAGCTTGAATCCAAGTAAAGATTTATAATAATTAGAATTGTGTGAATATAAAAACTTCAAAGTATTGACTACATTTACCGGCCAGAAAATGTAGTTAATACTGTTTATTATAAACAAAGCATTTACTTAAATATTTGTATCTATAAAAATAATGTATAAACAGAAAATATATTAAAATGATTGTCCATTTCATGGAACCTTAAAGTGGTCTGTTTTTATTTAAATTATTTGCTCTGAGTTTACATTGAGCTCTCTGGATTTTATCCTCCTTAGGTTTACCCATACGGATTACCTAGTTTTTCATAAACTATATATATATATATATATATATATATATATATATATATATATATATACGACTCTCCCGTCGAATTCGACGTATGAAGATCAAGGAGATCAGTTCCTAGGAAACCGACAGCCCGATAACAGCACATGAGATTTGATTTTAGTGGTGAAGGTTTCGTGCAGGACCATCCACACTTTTTGAAGGGCCGAATACAGAGACCTGGTGCACTACGTGCCACAAGGTACCCAAACGACCCTCCGCAGGTTTTGAATTCAGAGTTGTCCTTCTCCTAGACCAGTTGCCATCCAAGGCTATAGAAACCAGTCTGTCCTGCTATTTACCCATAGCTGGAGGGAGGAGAAGAGGATTCACACATTTCCCAATGGTATTAGCCCGTATATATATATATATATATATATATATATATAGTTGTGTGTGTGTGTGTGTTATTAAAGAGAGAAATCGCAAACGTTTTGGGTTATACTATGGATTTGTTTCAGTGTATATATTATTTTTTTTTCTTCATATTTTTACTACACGTGTTTCCGGCATCGTGACCTTCTTCAGGCAAATAAAAGCAATCAGTTTTTAAAGGAATAAATTTTCCTTATTGTTGTGGATCCCGCGTGAAAAATAGGTATCCAATAAATGACAAACGCAAGTGTTTAAGCTAAGAAATTAAATGTATTTACACAAAATACAAAAGGTAATGCTGTTAGTAAAATCCAGGAACGCCGGTTAGTAGCAAATACAGATAGATATATACAGTCTCGAAGTAGGACTTCCTTAGAGTCTATGTGCTTGTAACTGACTTCTACAAGAGGTTACTTCACTCCATCCGACACTCACAGACGACTCCGGTACGACTCATGTACGACTCATGTACGACTCATGTACGACTTCCGTGCGACTCCCGTACGACTTCGGTACGACTTCGGTACGACTTCAGTACGACTCCTCTTCTCTGCTTGACTGTGGCTATTTTATGGCAGCAAGACGAGTCTATTATATCCGAAAAGGGTGGACCCCATAATACTTATGTTCTTGTAATGTTTCATTGTTCGTATTTGTAGCGAGCCTTGATTTCATTTTTGGACTGTTGGCAAAAGTGAATTTCTGCTTAACTGATAATAAAATCATTATGTATATATATATATATATGTATGCTGATTCAAGTGCAAGCTAACGGGGACACGCGCACACACACAATACACAAAAATGGAAATGGATTTGACAGACTCAAGGGTAATGTAGGGATAGGAAAACATCTCTCATCAACACATCTATCATCACCACCACTAACACCAAACCTAATGATTTTATTACCACTTAGGCAGAAATTTCCGTTTGCCAACAGTCCAGAAATGAGATCAACGCTCGCTACAAATACAAAAAACGAATAAAGAAATATTAAAAGAACATAAGGAAAATTTACTCCTTTAAAAATTGATTCCTTTTATTTGCCTGAAGGTCACGAGACCGGAAATACGTGTAGCAAAAATATGAAGAATAAAATATAATATATACACTAAAACAAATCCATATTATAACTAAAAACGTTTGCGGTTTATCTCTTTTTTAAAAAACATACATTTTTCTCTCCTTGGAACAATTATAACCTTTTCTCTATCTATCTATCTATCTATCTATCTATCATTGTGTACTTGGGTAGAAATCTCTCTTTTATATATGTTTCATTAAAGACGACTGACAAGGTACTGCGATTAAGTTTTTTTATTTATTTTTTCTTGTGTTCATATAAGTGTTTTCTTTTCTGGGCATAAAGTGTGTTAAAATTATCTAAATGTTCTGCATATGCGAGCTCTTTCGGCTATTCTTCTAGCCATTATCATTTTTTTTAAATTTTTAAATGAATGTATAAGTTTTTATATATGTGTCTAGAGTTATAGGAATGTTTTGTTTTACTTTCCAAATACGGTCAGAGTTATCAGTGTGCATAAGCGAATGAAATATGGATAGAACTCCTAAGTGACGCGTTTAATTCTGAGAAGTGACTTCTTCAGTCTATTAACAGTTTCACTAATAGAATTAATTTCATATATAAAAGAGAGAGATGGTTACAGTTTCACATTAAAAGCGTGGAGGGAAAAGGTATTTTAAGCTACTAACTTAATTTACGAATTCATTGCTATTTAATATTTTTCAACAAAATAATACATAAATTGAAAATAAATGTTCATCTGGAGTATTGATAATAAGTTTACGAAGAGATTCATCCAACTGTTATTGTAAAATGTATTTCATTATCTTTCAAATTCAAGATTTTCGCCATGAGCTCGTTATTAAAATGTTCATGGCTAAATTTTATCTGACAATAGACAAAACTGTTTTTTTTTTAAACTTCTTTGTAGTTTAAGTTTAGCAAACTGTCAAATCGGTTCAGCAAAAATCTATGATCCTCGAATGTTAAGCCGGTCAGCACTTTCCATATCAGCTATTGCAATGCTTCTCAAACTATCTATTGTAGCGTACCGGCATTTTTTTTAATATGCGAATGGCCGGCAAGCGAAACTTTATAACCCATCTGGTGCTTTCTTCTTTTTAGATATGTTCTATTTCAGTATCATTTTGCGACTATCTGTACTAAATATAACGACATAGTGTCTTATTCATTTTAAGGCCAATCATTACTGACGTAACAAGTCTTTCCAGTGTGACAGGGACCAGTATCAAATTTGTGTTATTTCTTCTGACCCTACACACTAGCCCCGCATGCAGCTGTGTTGTCAGACTTATAGTGAAAGTTGAAAATCTGCTCGGCAATGAATCTAAGGAATTAAGTGATAATCTTTAAAAAATGTTAAAAATCAACGTAGCTATTCCTTTTTTCTACAGTCAGGCGAATTTTTAAAGGACAAATTAGAAGTATATATCCATGAATATGGCCTTTTGGTATTCCTAAGCGTAGTTCTCACACAGTAACACGTATTTGAGTTCACGGTGTTTCTGTTCATTATACCGCGTTCGTTATTTGTATTGTAATGACTTTTAACATGAGTGAGTAATTGAAAAATGTAACCGTAATAAATATAAAACTAAAATGAAAATGTTTAAAAACAAAATATGAGTCAGATATCCCGGCAGTTTCCCATAGCGTGGAATGTGTACGTGTAGCGGCATACTTTGAGTAGTACTGAGTTAATGGACCCAAATTCCCACTTTGTCCACAACGATTACGTACAATGTTTTTTCAGAAAGAATTGGACAAACAATTTAAGTCCCATTTGATACAACTCGAGAATTCTGCAAAACTTGTCTTTCCTGTTCGATACCAACATTTATTTTGAAGCGATTCTCTTTGACGTATTTTCGCCTTTTTTATAATAAAGTATTTACATACGCATGTGTCTTTTGTCTCAAAACGCTGTCTTTCTTGGTTATTATTATTTACATATCAAGGAAAGTAAGGATCATTTGTTTGCGTGCACACAGCTTCCGTGAACATAGCGCCCACCTGATACACTTTTACGCGTTGTCGCATTTATTTTCCCCGTGGCAAGGTTAGTTAGTACTAATTTTAGCCCTGCTTCACCTACTGAATTGTGGAAACCTTTACATATCAGACAAACATATATTTTGTCAAGAAAGACGGAAAATGTTATGATAGCACTGATACACAAACTTAGCAGATGAATTCCATTTCAAAGACAAAAGATCAATTTTCAAGTACGACAAAGAAAGCAAAAGATGCTTTCGAAAGATTATATCACGCCAATCCTTTGAGACGACCCTTCCTAGTGAACACTTGTTGCTATTCTGCACGCCAAAGAACGATTTGGTTTTCTATATTTGCTAAGTTTAGCTTAGCATAGAATGACACAGCGAAAGGAAGTGACGTTTAGGCAGGCAGATTGTGTTAGGTTAATCGCCCAATTTGGGAAAAGTTTGTTTCGAAAATCAGTGTTGATTTTTATAAGGAAAAATTCTCCTGAATATTGTGAAGCCTTCAATTATGACTATGAATTAACAAATAATTCATAACATTAAAATTTGATTCTAAAATGCTGAAAATAAAACGTCACAGTCATGCTGGGAGAATGAAAAGGAGAAATAGTGAGAGGGAGAGACAGACAGACAGAGGGAAAGAGTGAAAGAAAGAACAGGAGAAATAAAGAAGAGAGAGAAGGCGACCGAGACAGTGAGAAATAATAATAATAATAATAATAATAATATACAAGTCATTGAACAAGTTATATGATAAATAACTTCAAAATACGTGGCCATCTAAGTCTAATAATAATATCTCAACAAAAGAACGTGGCAAACTTTTCGAGTATAAAGACCTGGAAGCAGGAATTGCAAGAGTGTGGCATGTAAGCACAACCACTAACCCAATAATAATATGAGCACTCGGAATGATCAAACAGTAAGTTAAAAATATAAAAGATATGAAAGATAAAATTTAAATTTAAAGCAGAGTGTATCTTCATCCTTTGTTTTTTCATTTTCCATCATTTTCTTTTGCTTCTTTCGGGTTAGTCTCTTCAGTGCCTGTGTAAGACAATGATCTGCGATGGTCTAGTGGCTTTGGATACTTACATAGCTAAGTGGACTCTAACTTATTTACTCTAGGCCTAAAGTGACTTGTATTTTATAACTGCCAGTAAAATCGAGACGTGAGAACAAAGTAAGAGAAAAGGATAATAAATTAAATGAATAAATGACAAGTTTCGAGGTCATGTGCCCCTTGACCGGAAGGTGGGGAATCCGGTTATAGGCTTATATAGCCAGGCCGTATTCTAGAATAGCCAGTGACAAATCTGTCGTGATGTAGAAATTAACAGGATAAGAGTTGGGGAGAGTCGCAGTCAGAGTCCTGTCACGAGCCGTCCATAGAGATTTAGAGTGGAACAGAGTGAGGTATCGCTGGCCAAAGGAAGGTTTACTCCATACGTCTGTCATGAGAGAAAACACATGTAGCAGTGAAGTTGTGTCAAGTGTTACTTACCTACCCATCAACTCGTGACTCATGAATATAGAATATTGAAAACAGGATTCATCTTTTCTTTTCTTGCCGTGGCGGTATTTCACCTTCCGTTTCTTTGTTAAACTTACATCGGGCATTTCCTATTTTCCCCACTGACGCAGATGGGAATCGAAATCCCCAAGAGTTATGGTTGCATGTTTATATTTGCACTGTTTTAACTTTCTTTCTTCTTTTTCCAATTCTTATACACCGCGCTGGGCCAGTCAATGAAGTCCGGTTTGAACAGAGAACCAGTTTTCTGGGAGAAGCCACTAAAAGATGTACCCCAAGACTCGTGAGCAGAGTACCGGACTTGTGAGTAAAGACCGCTTTTATAGTTTTCTTTTATTTCAGTGTCGGGGAGAAATGATGTAACTCATTTCTATACTTTGTTGGCATGTTCTCTTTCTAGAAAATAAAAAAAAAACTTTATTTACATTCTTTCGATTCCTCTCTAGTTGTCTTTATTTTTTTATAATTATATGTGCTTAGGTTCTTATCTGCTTTCGATGGTCATATACTACCAAGGCCGCCTCGCATGTATTTGGCAAAGCAACACATGCGCGGACGCACACACAGGCGCGGACGCGGACACACACACACACACACACACACACACACACACACACACACACACACACAGATTGGGATAACAAATAAATACCTGGGATTCGAACGCTGCTTGTTTGATTGATTCGTTTTTTAATGTTTATCAACTCTTTGAAGGTTATTTAAAGCCAGAAAATATTTTATATTGTAAGAATTTTTTTTTTCAGAAAATAATGTTTTAATGATACAAGCCTTACTAATTCACTCATAGCTGGAGGAAAAGAGGTGGGTTCATGCCTTTCTCAAGGGTATTTGCGCGTAAGAGAATATAACGAACCAAACGGGAAGTATAACTCGGCTCTCCGATTAACAATTCTGTACGATTATCGATTAGACCAGCCGAACATCCAAGCTTACTGCATCTGTTATTCCCAAACGGTCACCCATTTGGGTACTGACCAGCCTCGACGTTGGTTGCTTAACTTCAGTGATCGTACAGGAACCGGTGTTTCAATATGTTGCGGTCGTAAGCCTCAGACGTTGAGTTTGTAAACAAAAAAAAACGCAAATCACCTAATTATACAGTGCACGTGCAGGCACCATGCTTATGCATATGTTAACACATTTCCGTTGTCAGCTGATACTGTTGGGTTAACTAAGTCATCTGTGTACAACATTTCAGTTATTTATTTATGATAGCAGCGCTACCCTTTAAACTTTTCAGACTACTTTAGTGATTAGAAGGTGGCGTCTTTTTTGAAAGATCAACTCTAACCGTGAAGAATATCTCAAAGCTTAACCCAAGTTAATTCTAGTTAGTCAATTCCCACTCGTAATATAGACGAGTTTTAGCTTTGTTCGGCACAAATAAGCGATATCCAAAATCGGCGATATCCAAAATTGCTCAGATAACAAAATAAATATCTCCTTGCAAATAACACTGCAGTTCTCCATCCGAATGAGAACTAGAAGCCCTTCCGGGATTTTTTATTAGGAGGATGATCTTGTATCTTCTTCTATGTGCCGTGTCCTTTGAGGACATTGGCGATCATGACTCCATTCAATATTCTGTTCTTTGTAACTTTTAATAAATTTTGTTTCTTTGTTATCTCTCCTAAACCCTGTTTTGACGTCCATTTACACAAGCTCGCCATATAGGTTATGGGTTTCCTCTGTCCCTCTCGCCTTCTGTCTGTCTTGTGAGAATCAAATTTTCCAAGCCCTCTCTCCTCATTATATATAGTGACAACAAAATTGGTTTAGGTTCTTAACACAGAATCGCTCCTTGAAGCTTATCCTTATTGTATAACCAGTTCCATTAGGATACAAGAATGTTATCCGTGGCGCTATAAAACTTTCCGAATATTCTTCATAATTACTGGTGATAATATACAAGAACTTGAGACAAGTTTAATGGCGCCTTTTTGAAACAGCAGTTCTGATCGTGAAGAATATTTCAAAGTTTAATCTAATTCGTGTTAAGAACTTGATGCAATAATTCTTTCCAAAAAAGATTGCTGTGATTAAGTTGTATAACGGAAGGAAACGTGTGACAAACTCTTTTCTTTCCCATCGGTTTCTGTATTTTCTAAGCCATTTTGAACATTTTCATGGTAGCCATATTTTATCAGGCTTTATGATACACAGCGCATAATTATATTCAGTATTTACTAGCTTTTCGCTTGTTGATTAAATTTGTTAATAGCAAATACAAACGCTGCATTAGCTGATCTATAAATAACGTAAAAGAAGCGAGTGGTAAAGCAATAATCTACAAATAACGCAAAGGAGGCGAGAGGAAAAGCAATGAGATATATGCATACTCTTAAAAATTATTAAATATAAATAAAACGAAGGATTTTCTTAGAGCCATTGAAGTACCAATCATTTTGAAATTCAGTACCCACTTATATAGTTGCCCCAAATAGGCATGCATAATAGAAAATCAATTTGAAATTATGAAATTAATATAAATAAAAATAATTTTAATCTTTTCTTCTTCTTTGGGCTATATGAACTTCTAGACGATTATTATTCTCTACAGCTTCCTGTCTTTTATAACATTTCACCCATTACCCTACTCCCTTTTGTTCTGTCATCCATTCACTGAAATTCGTATCTCCCTGTTTCTCCTGCTTTCACTATATCCTGCGAGCATTAAATACTCAGTGTTCTTTCATCATTACGTGTCATAGCATCTCTTTCTGATTGTAAGTATATCGTCCATTGTAGTCCTTTTTTCCTTAAAACTTCCTCGTTACACGCATGCTCTGTCGATGGTATACTCAGTATTTGTCGATATAGCCACATCTCTGTCGCTTCAAGGACTTTTTCATTTTTGAGGAGATCGTCTAGTACAATCATGGGCAAACTGCGGCCGCGGGCCACATGCGGCCCGATTGGCTTTCAGAATGGCTCACCAAATTTCATGAGTAAAATAACGTTTATTGACATTTTGTTTGTTTCTTTTCGTTCTCACTTTTGTCCAAAGACGCTCACTCTCTCTCTCTCTCCCTCTTTCTCTCTCTCTCTCTCATGAATAACCAAATACATAAACAATGATCAAGTACAATGTTGTCAGTATTTTTAACTATATACGATTTTCACTAAGGAAGATCATTGGTGCAACGTCAACGAGAAATATTTTCTATAGAGAATTAACTCCTTTTATAAATATTTTTGTATACTCAAATGAATAAATTGGAAAAAATTACACTTAGCAGCGTGTGTTAATCACTCTGTCATCAACGATAATATTATACCAAAACATTTTTTTTAATTATAGAAGAAATCTTTTCCCAAAAGAAAAAAAAAAGAATTATTTCGATCTTTTTTTCTTTGTAGTGTAGCCCGCCTTATGGTGTATTGTACCTGACACCGCCGACTGTTCGAAAATGGTTGCCCATGCCTGATTATACATTACATAGCAGTTCAGAAGTATTTTCTTTGTTTAAATAGTATTTTCTTCTTGCTTTCTTTTACTATCTTAATCACTGTTGCGGACTATTTTCTGTTCCCCACACTGCTTCGCTTGTTCTCAATTTCTTATGAGCATTAAAATTTCTAGGCTTTCTTTCCTCATGATGTCTCTCAGAAACTTCAACTCTCTTTTTAATTTTAAGTATGAGTTTCCTTATAGTTTTTGTTTTCCTTAAAACTTCCTAATTACTCACATGTTCTGCCCGTGGTATTCTTAGTATTCATCAGTAAAATCATATGCCTGTTCCTTCAAGTCTCTTCTGCATCATAGAGCAGATTTCCAAATATTCATTACTGTATAGGGGGCATCTTGAGGCGGTGTAATGATTAGCAAGCTTGTCTCGCTAGAACAATTACGACTGAGTAGTGAGTTCGATCCTCACTGGGTTCCCCTTAATTTCGGCCTTGTGCCACATCTAATCTACACTTGGAAAATCACTATTGTGCACCTCGGCGTGGTGTAATGGTTAGCAAGCTTGTCTCGCTAGAACAATTACGAGTGAGTTCGATCCTCATTGGATGCCTCTTACTCTCGGACTTGTGCCACATCTAAGCTACGCCTGGAAAATCGTTATTCATTATTGTATAGTGGAAAAGAAATTACATAGCAGTTCCGAACTATTTTCTTTGCTTCTAAGGACATTTTTATATCTCTTAATACTTTGCTTAGTTTCTTTCACAATTCTTATGTTGCTTTGGATTTCTGTGTCACATTTTCCGTCATCTGTTATTACACTACCCAGATATCGTTACAAATAAAATTAGTCCTTTTGTAAAAAGTATATAAAGACTGTGGTGTAGTAAGTTAGTGTAGCAAGTGCTCTACGCGTGTGGCTCTATGTCAGACTAAACTAAAATCTGTAGGATACACCTACACTAGTCTTATCGGTTTTATACTTCCTGTATAAAAAATAATGTGATACGTGTTTGCACAGAAACGGTCATTTGTTTCTTTGTGTGCTTCCAGTCTTGATTTCAGGGTATCGAGTTTTGTGTGCGTGTTTTATGAGACTAATAAAAATGTACATAGCATCAACTGAGCCTCATTCCGCTTTTCTCTCTCATACCCTCTCCCTTTTTTCTCCTCTCTCTCTATTTATCACCCTCTCTCTCTCTCTCTCTCTCTCTCTCTCTCTCTAACGAAACGAATATGACTAGCCATAAACACAAGTACATCAAGGGAAAGAAAATACATATCTTTTTGAAAATATCATGATAGCGATATAAATGTACATGATCAAAATTTTAACTCAATGAGTCAATTTTACGGAAGTGCAGGTGGCGAAATGGTTAGATGTTCGGAACGAGAAATCTGCGAGTCGAATTCCGGTCGAAATCGTTACATTTATTTTTTTGACACAACCATCCTTGGGAAAAGGTAGCTAGATTCCTTAGTCCTACCACCCCTGACCTTTACAACTAGGGCCCACAATGCCACGTACACTCGAATAAATCATCTCCATTCCCTTTGTATTCCTAAGTTCCATTCAGACAGCTTCTTCCCAAGAACTGTCGCTTTTTTGTGGAATAGACACCTGGCTGTTTTCCCAATCACTATAATCTTGACCTCTACAAGTCTAGGGTTTTAACCGTTATCTTTCCTGCATGGACCCATTGACCTCATTTCTTGACCTTATAAAATAACCTTCTGTTTCGAGCTTGGGTCACTGCCTAGATGGGCGACTTCTTAGGAATACCGAGTATTGTAAATTTGGATATGCAGTTAACAGCACGGAATGACAAATCGGAGTGCCGAGTTCGAGTTACAATGGAGTTCGTTACATTCACTTACGCGCAAATACCTTTGGGAAAGGCATGAATCCATCTCTCCCGAACAGCTGTGGGTAAATAGCAGGATAGACTGGATATTATAGACTTGGTTGTCAAATATATATATATATTGCTGAGACTTCCTGACAAATGGATCAAATAATTACAAAAATGTTTCGTCTATGAAACTCTGGAGTCTGGGTGCTGAATATAACATCAATCATCTAAGTGGCAAATTTTATATTTTATTATCCGTGTACACTGTATATAATATATAAAACAAATGACAATATAATGCGGTTAAGATTTTATTAAATTTAGATCCAGTGACAGGACCAAAGACTGTGAGTTCAATACCTGGTTAAGACGGTGGAGATCTTGGAGAGGGAAATTAACAGGAGATAACTAATAATAACTGACATCCATTTAGACATGGCACGTGGAACTAGAACATTCTACCCCAGTGAGCAAAATAAAGGGTTCAGTTCGACATTCCAACCGCCTGAAGAAGGACGGAGCGTACAACAGCTGAAACGTTGTAATAAATACGGCGACAAAGATGAGGACAATAGTCCGAATAATGTAAATAGTGTATAAATTCTAAATCAAAAATATTTTTAGTTTGCTTCGCAAAAACTCCAATCCTCAGAATGAAAAATTAACAAAAATTAGGGAGTTATTCACATTTTGTAAGTGCGGATGATATTCGAGGTACTTACAATTTAAAAATAAAAAAATAAAAAAATGTGTTTTTGGCGTGTTTATCGGGGTGAGCGCGAACGTAGACCCCATACTTAGAAATAAAGCACCAGAGTCGCCTACATTTGGGACGATCGTAAAGGTCAACCCAATCGGAATGCTCTGGAAGAATTTGGTGTGAATTTTACTAAATATAAATTCTTTTTATTTTGGGTTTATTTAATTAACAGAAAAGATCCTAAAACTGCTATGTGGAAAAATAAATAAGTACAAGCGAACAGCAAAAAAGATGTATTTAAAATTAAAACAAAATAAATACAGTTTTATATTAGATCTCTAAAAATATTCATTTTTATGAGAAGACCAAATAAAAAAAATATGCAATCAAGAATCTTTAAAATTTAGCTTCTGACTTAATCACCACCTTTAAGTTAAAATATAATTTAGCTGTACGTCCCCACAGACTATTGCCCGATCCCTTGTGTTTTTTCTTCTCTTTTGTATTCTTTCTTCTTCGGCAGGGTTTTAGTTTTTCTTATCAATTTTTCATCTCTTTGTACGTGCTCGCATTACGTACACACAAAAACAAAATATATGCAATCATAAATAGACATAGACTTTATAAAAATATGTTCAATTTTTATGGATATGTGTATGGGTGTGCGTACGTGACTGTTCCAGGCATAGAAAAATTCACATAGATTTTATGACCTTTGAGATCATAACAGTTTAAAAATATGTAGACTAACTTGAAATTATCATTAAAAATAATATAGAAAAAAAAAAAAATGGTGTAATTTAAGCTAACAATTATGACAAAAACTGCACTTGGAAACTTACAAGTCACAAAATTGTTTTGCAGTAAGAATTAAGTCAGAATTTACGATGGAAGGATGTGTTTACTTATTGTACATAAACTGAGTATCGTAAATTTCAGAACAGACGTTTTTCTCATTTGAATTCATTTTCTCTTTTTCGTATATGACGTAATTTTCATTCTGTTACCATGTAACTTTATGTAACACTTCTCCTATGGGCCGTGTCTTTCAGGATGTGAGTGATCATGGCTCTCCACAGCTTCCTATCCCCCCCTCAACTCTAAGCAGTCATTCCTGCCAGTCCTTGTTCTGTCACATTTTTACACAAGCTTTTCACTCAATGTTTCCTTTTGCACCTTTTGCCTTCAATATGTTCTGTGAATCTCAAATTCTTCAAGCCCTCTTTTCTCGTTATGTGTCGTAGAAATTTCAGCTCTTTCTGATCCTAAGCATAATTGTCCTTTTTTGATTCAATTTTCCTCGTTACTCACATGTTCCTTCTGTAGTATTCCCAGCATCCTTCTGTAAAATCACATCCCTGTTGCTTCAAGTCCCCCTATTCATTTATGAGGATATTGTTCAACATGTAGTGCCATATAAGAAGATTCAGGCCGGTACAAAGGTTTCGTGCCCCACCCAGAATCTATGATACGGGTCCCCACTCTACTACATCTAAATTTTCATAAGGTAGTATTCATATAAAATACATATTTTATTGTAACCTAATTATGCGTAATAATGGATTATATGCGATATAGGCGAACAATTCAACTAGAAAAATTGAAAATAAATAGAACGTATCTAAATACAAATTAGAGACATGTCATAATAGATTATCGCAATTGTACATAAATCAATAATGTTTTGCTGCAATTTTTAATATCATTTTTCTTGTTAAAAAGTTGAATAATTTTAACACATTCAGCATTTATGGATAAAAAATAGCGAATTTTATATGGTGTTTTTTGAGACTTAGCATGAACAAAACAAATTCTCGGTGTAGGATATAAAAAAGGACTCCAAAATAACGTCAAAATCTGCCAAAAAATTTTCATCCATTAACAGTTATTTGGGCTTGGTTTAATTTTTAATGTGTAAGTAGAAAAAAAAAAAGCAAATGTTAATAAAATATCGAGGATCACAAAGCAATGTCCGGGTTCCCAAATCAGGCCGTTCAGAGGCGAGGGGATTAATATGACATAGCAGTTCAGCGTTCTTTTCTTTGCTTCAAACGAAAGTTTTCTGTTTTTTAATAATTTTTTTTTTTTAGTTTCTGGGAGGCACTTTTTCTCTATTTTAATGAGCCTTCAGATTTTCCAATGTCCATTACGGCACATCTCAGATAAATTTCTCCATTTACTTGATTTTGTCGTCTCCAAATCGGAGCTTTTATCCTGGCGTATAATAAACAAAATCCTACTTATACTTGATTTAGTAGAAAGAAAATTAATTCCAACAAAAACTATCATCCAGTATTTTAACACAATTGAAGTAGTACAATACATTGATACCAAGAAATACAGTTATTTTGAAATTTGAGAAAGAGCGAGAGAGAGAGAGAGAGGAAGAGAAGGAAAGAGAAAGAGTAAGAGAGGGAGAAAAAAAAAGAAGAAAACTGCTTTCATATAAAATGGAGTATTTCGGTCACTACGATATTTATTCATGCGGATCAACTCAGCGTGCCTAGTTACTATAAGTACCCGTGGCCGAGTGGTTAGAGCTTTAGCGTTTCGACCATGAGACCTGAGTTCGAATCTCGTTATGATCGAATTGTCCAGAAGGTAACTCCTTGATAATATCGTAGAAATCATAGCTCGGGGTGACCTTTTGAGCGAAATTGGGTAGACGAAATTGATCGGAAGCTCTCGATGGTTGCGCTAAGTCATCGTGACCGAGGTTTTCAGCGTATTGGCGTTGTTCAACTACTGATCACGCCAGATGACGCACTCTTTCCCAGAAACTGTAACTAAAGTCAACTCAGCATACAGTATAAACCACAAGTTGACTCTGTGGGTGTTGGGCAAATACTGACCAGGCGTCTGAAACAAGATTTTCGCTAACCACCCTAGCAGACAGGAATAATCTGAAGCGAGCAGACAACTGTGACAAGGAAAAGTCAAATTCAAAATCCAATAAATTACCGTATATATTCATGTATAGTGCGACCGCTGTAAATTTTTGCATGAATTTTGACCCTTCTAGAAAAAATTACCTGTGTAGGGTGCACTGAAAATACATCATTTTTAACCTCTTCAAAATATTACCTGTGTATAGGGCGACCCTTTATATCATAAAAATTCGCACTATACTCGAGTATATACGGTAATACCTACCTGCAAACTTTATATTTGTGTGCTTTTAAATTAAAATTTATATAAAAACATAAGTTCGTTAAAATGAGGAAGCTTATTCTTTACATGAATGTTTAAGAAAGAGAAATATAAATAACTTGCCTCGTTATATCTCGTCTAAAAATATAAAGATGTTGTTGTACGCTGAGCTATGACTATAATCGTCATTTATTGCTTTATTATTGTTAAGTTTATTCGCAAGATGTACAGGGTGCGATGGGTAAATTGTCGATATTTAATATTTTTAGGATGGCGCATGCGCGTTGATTGTTTTTTATTTTGCCGACTGTACAGTACAGTAGGGTCAGTTGGACACCGCCTGTGAGAAAAACAACACTATTCACTCCGCCAGAAATGAGATGTTAGTGCTATTTTAATTTTGGTATAATTTGGACGACAATTTATCTATCGCATCCTCTGTATATATATATATATATATATATATATATATATATATATATATATATACACTGTGGTTCGTGCGTGCTTGTGCGGTACACTTGTCACTAGTCAAACAATATCTTAAATATTTTTAAAATTATTTTTGCCATATTTAGAAAAATATTCTCAAGTGAATATGATTTCAAAATATTTTTTAGCATATTGAAAAATATTTTAAGTTAATCTGATTTAAAAAATATTTTATGTAGGTACCTCCACGGGATCGCTAAAATTCATCACACCGTGATGAAAACCTGCTCCAAACGTAATGAAAAATAGGTTTATCATCAAAATCGTTATGCTATTGCTAAGAAGGATCTTTAGCGATTGCTATTTTTTCTACGCCCACATTTTATTCGCCAGCGATTGGCTAATAAATCACTACTGCTTTTATATAGGACAATTTAACCATCTCAGTCGTTTCTTTGAATCCTTCGGTTTTGAGCTTGCTTGCTTGTTCTGTTACTACGAATGTAGTGATTGGTTAATTTTTAACCAATCACATATTTTAGTGCAAGATTAAGTTTTCCCACATTGCCGTGGGAGCCTACTCTTTTTCTTCTTAAAAGAGGCGACTTTTTCACAAGTAATCAGTAAAATTCGCCTGTCCATGCAAGTCCACGGTCTTGCTCATAGCATTTCAAACGCGCACACAGACGCAGAATTTTGTAATATAAACTTACATTTCTCTCTGTGACTTAGCCAAGCTCAGTCAATCAGCACTCTGTTTTATTTCGAACCATTCTATAACACGACACATTTTTGATCAATTGTATCCTTGTGTTATCTATTCTAACAAACAGACCTTGTTCTAATATTGATTCCTGAACATTTTTTTCTCAAGAGAACCTTATTCGAACAATCAATTACAAATCAAAATACAATTAAAGGGGAACAACTTCTTTCCCTTAACCTATAGATTGAATACAATTTTATTGCATGTATGTTCTTGTATGTTATTTCAATATATACTTGTTGATTCACAGTTTGGAGTTTTTGTTGTTTACTTGAATCCTGTACGTTGAAAGTATAATATAAATAGTATTGGTCTATCTACAAATGAACACCTTTACAATTGATAACCCCGACGTTCCAAAAATATATCTTTCAACCAATAGGCCCTTACATATGGTAACACCGACGTATCTTTCTCAACGAGATTCTTCTTAAAAGTAAAAAAAGGAAAAACCCAATTTTGTGCCAATAACACCTCAAAAATCAACATACAACACTTCAACTTGGCGCGAAGATTTTTTTTCTACCACGTGCGTTTTAAAAACTACCCAAGATGGCCGACCAAGATGTCATTGAAGCTACTGTATTGCTTAACCTGCCTGTTTTGAACACAATCAATGTACATTCAACTGGGCGTCAGTAAGTCTACGCAACTATTACGCAAAATGAAGAATCTGCTAGGAAAAAACACAATGTCGGAATCACTGCTCAGCAAGCTTTGGATGGACAAACTGACCACCTACACTGCCCAAATCCTAGCAACCCTTCCTGAGGATTTATACTTAATGAAAATGGCTGAAATAGCCGACAAAATCAATGAAGCTGCCCTCAATAGTATGCACATCCCCGAACCATACGGCACCCCCCTCAACGACTTAATAAACAAGCTGCAGTTCATGACTTATACAAGTCACACCGGCGTTCGCGATCTAAGTCACAAGGGAGGACGACTACAGGCGCTCAAGTCAGTGTGATTCCGCCCAGACCAGGTTTTCCTACGGAGAAATCTTCATACACTTTACGTGCAGCAAATGGCTCTCAAATTCAAACCAAGGCCAGGTTTCAATGACTTTAAACATCGGATTAAAAAGGACATTTCAATGGTTTTTCACCATGGCGGAGGTGAAGTTCACAATACTCGGCGCGGACTTCCTAACACATTAAAAGCTAGCAGTAGACATGTCAAATCACACACGACCAAACAACGAAACTTACCCACTTAGGAATTACCTCTACTCTCACATCAACTAAGTTATGCGTTTCTTTGCCGGAGAATAACCCATTCCAACACGTACTGGATAAATTTCCCACACTCATTCAACCTTTTACATACACCGAAACGGTGAAACATAATACCGTACACAAAATTCAGACATCTGACCCGCCAGATTTTTCGAAACCACGCAGACTCAGGTCAGAGAAATATGAATTAGCACGTGCTGAATTTCAGCATATGTTGGATCTAGGCATAATTCGCCCTTCATCAAGCCCTTTTGCATCTCCACTCCACATCGTCCCCAAAGCGCAAGAGCGGGCATGGAGGCCCTGGGATATTACACACACACACACACACACACACACACACACACACACACACATATACACATTTTATATATATATATATATATATATATATATATATATATATATATATATAGATGACTTCCCAAGATCGATAACATAAAGAAGTCACTTTCTAACAAATCGACCATGATGACATTCGAACCCAGGTTTCATTCACACGCACACACATATACACGCACACACATACGCATATATATATATATATATATATATATATATATATATATATATATATATAGTCATCCACAGACTGTTTCGCTGTATCACAGCTCCTCAGTGTGGCTAGACGTCTGATTGCTTTGGCATCAGTCAGATATCTTACCTCTAGGCGAAATACACCAGCGGCATGCAGAACTTAATTCAATTTACTTAAAGAGTAATGTTTAATAGCAGTAGGAGCCGCTGTTTTTTTTAAATCCCCTTTTTCCCTAGAGAGCTCAACCGCACATATAATCACCCACAGGCAGACTGTTTCGCTATATCACAGCTCCCCAGTGTGGCTAGACATCCGATTGCTTCAATCCGGGATTGAAACCTGATTGATTTGACATCAGTCAGATATCTTACCTCATCGTCGGGAAGGAAGGAAATTTAACGTTTTTTCTCTATACGAAATACGCCACACACACACACACACACACACACACATATATATATGTGTGTGTGTGTGTGTGTGTGTGTGTATGAATGAATGTATGTATGTATATATGCTGGCTGCCCACACACGCTGTACGACGAGAGTGACCACCAAAGAGGCCGTGTCAGGTGGTCAGCACCACCAAACACCGGAAGCCCGATAGTATTCTGGCAGTTGTTAATAGTAACGCATAGTTTGGTCAACACACAGGCAGCCTGGATCCAATGACAAGAAACTAGTCAAGATAATTGGTGACTGTGCTGCATACAATTCTGATGCTAAGACATTAGAAGGTATCGTTAATTCCCGAATCATATCACAATGATATGACGTCTATCACTGCTTAAAAGCAGTCCCCCGTCTAAATACTGACCACACGCAAAGATGCTCAACTTCTATGACCGAAATAAAGAGTAATTTTTTATATAATTTTTTCCAGACATATTTGAAATAGATAAAAAGATTAATGTTTATTATAATTTCCCGCGTACTAACGATAAAGTAAAAAAAAAAGAAAAAGAAAAGTTGTTTTCTATTCTGATAAAAAAGACGTTTGACAAACATCCTGTTTCTCATTTTGTAAAAGTGCCATTGAAAAACAAACATTTTACGGTTTACATGCTGTAAAATTTTGAATAAATTAAAATTTGTACTTGGGATTGTAGTTTAAGTACTTTAAGCTTGAGGATCCGGGTCAAACCTGTTGACTTGATATAAATAGCTTTGGGGAATCAAGCTCTCAGCAATAGTAGAAAGATATAAATATTACTAAAGTTAATATATTTGATATAGTAAACTGTTTAAAAAAGAAATTAATTTTGATTAAGGTCTATTAACCAAACTCAACTACAAACATATCCGTTACGACAGTGTTTTGAGTTTTTAAAGTCAGGAGGTCTCAAGTAAGAAATTGCACACAAAAATTAATTCACAGCATTTTTACAAGAAAGGATGAAGAAAATGGTTTTCGATGGACCTGTCTAGAAGGATCGAACTCACATTTGATAGATTGACACACCAGCACACATTTGAGCTATGTCCATATACAGTAAACATTGCATTACGACATTTTCATACTGAGGGTGATTTATTATTTTATTTTCTGTAAGAAGTGAAGTTTCCGTCTGGAAAAGAATGCTAGACAGGAATATTGTATTGTACCAATCTTCCACGTTTTAAGTGCACCATCCTGCTTTGCAGAAACCTCAAAATCCTGGATCTGGGATGGATCACAAACACCGTCGAACAATACGGAAAGACAGTAAACTCTGTCTGTCTGTCTGTCTCTGTCTCTCTCTCTCTCTCTCTCTCTCTCTCTCTATATATATATATATATATATATATATATATATATATATATATAGAGAGAGAGAGAGAGAGAGAGAGAAATGAGTGCTACAAAATAGAGAAGTTTTTTTATTTTATTTTAATTTTTTGCAACACAAAAAATGTGGAAATATCTGAGAACAAAAATCAATCGTTCGTGTTTTGTTTTTCTTTAAAGTCTCCAAGAGTCATAGAGAAATATCAGCAACCGCATGCAGTTGAAAGCATTATCGCCAAGTTGACAATTGTAATTTGATACTGTTCATTCAGCGATCAAAGGAGTGGGCTGCACTGAGTTACAGTTGCATGGAGCGGGCTGCTGTTGAGACACAGTTGTATTCATCTTTCTGGACAAGTAATCTGTCTGAAGCGGCTTGACAATATTCTCATTTTTTAAATGTTCTGATGAGATCACGCACACTAGCTCCACAAATTTCTTATGAAGCGACCGCATATTTTTTGTACACCTGATTGGTCAAAAAATGTGGTTGAGTGTTTTATTTTTTTAGAAAACGTGCATAGGCGTTTTTTATATATTAAGAATTGCGCCAAAGTTGATCCGATTTTTCTCGAACTTTCCTTGACGGGAAATTGCATTATTTCCTATATGTGTCTTGGGCTAGTGAAGCTCGCGGAGCCTATCTCTCTTCAGGTCTAACCACAACCAATGTCCTCCAACGTCCTGGGTATGGCAATAAGCTACATCCGGTAGCAAGGCCTCAAATCGGGAGATTGAGATTTTGAGGAGCAGGGAACCACCTATTAATTGCTGTTGCTCTCAGATTCAGCCTGGCCCGGGGTGGTAGCACCTATTAGGGTCCTAGTTATAGGCAAATAGGGACCCCAAACACAAACAAAACACTATGAAAGTATAAAAATACATTTTTATAGTAAAATTACCAGCGATACATTTTATATAAAGTTAGCAAAAAATACCTATTTATAGTAAAATTACCAGCAATACATTTTAAAGGAAAATGACTAGCAATACATTTTATAGTAGCATGATTAACAATATCCGTATCTGTAGTTGAAGTCATTCAGTTTTATTCAAAATATTTAGATTACGACATTAAATAACCCATAAACCGTTAAAAAAAATCAACCAACCATCCAACGTGAAAGCTCGCTTTGGTCACAAACTCATAGCCATGGAAATTTATCGTCCTTTCTGTCTTTTAAAAAAGAGTGTAATTTGGCAAACTTATTTTATTACGAATATTAATACATTTTTACACTGTATTATTATATTTGCATACTTATTTATTGTTGTAGAGTAGTTTTCACAGTGGAGGCTTGTATTTCAATAAGTCGTCCTAAATTAGGTTCGACGTATAAAACGTTAGGAACTTGAAATAAGAGTTAATGACGCAGCAATCTAGTTATGATGGTTGATACTCCAATGTCCGACTAACACGCTCAACACCACTGAGCTCAACTGGCGACCCCTACTACTACTACTATTACTTATTATGTGTGGGAGAGTCTATTAATAATAGAATAGGTACGTCAGGTATAACATTTATACATTTATATATTTGGTAACATATATATCTATTCTGTAAATACATTTTATTTTACAATCCAATCTCTTGAAGAGTGGGTGTGATCTCCCCGAAACTCTTAATTTCATATATTACTACTTATTGGGAAATTAATTTTCATCTTCTTCATTGGTTATTTTACACAAAGTAAATTTCAATTTTTTTAAATGTTTATTTGGTTCATTTTTCGTAAAGATCGACAGGAAAACGCATTTCCAGGATTGAGGTCACTGGATGTTGTTAGTCTTTGCAGCTGTGTGGTCGCTGATCCAATTTGAGGCTGTTTTATGTTAATTTTCCCGCCGTAGAAATTAATTTAAGACAGTACAAGCAATAAAATAATTTCTATCGGAAAGTCAAATTCAGAGAATCGATTTTTATATATTTGCGTATCAATATCATGAGATTGAGAATGTTAAAAGTTAGCAAAGCGTCAGTAGAGTATTGAAACGAAAAAAAAAAGTTGATGTGGAAAAATCAGGTAAAATATGTTTATTTAAAATCTCACAGAAATGACAAAGTGAAATGCAAGACAATGGAATGTAGAATTGGGTTATTAAAAGTGGACATTGAGCGGAAATATGTGCAAAAGTAACCCAGGTGTTGTTTTGACTAACATCTCGACAGTTGAAAGGTATGACCTTGGATCAGATTAGAATGGCAAGTAAATCTATGAGAAATATTTTCTGGGTTAAAAAAAAAATTCTCGAATCTTGTGTATGTACAAATATGAGGTTTCACCAACGTAATTGTCCTAAAAAAACACTTCAGCCTTATCTTGTCACGTGCTGATTTTAACCAGTTAAAATGAACTGGAGGGAATAATGTAAAAGAAAACTGACTCGTTTTGGACCATGTGATAAGGTGTGTCAATTATATTGAATGGCTTGAAGATGGGTTAATTCTATCACTATATATTCAGGTGCGCGGTTACGGCAAGGGCAGACCCTGAAGTTAGTTGTTGAGAGAAAGCGCGTATGCCCAAACCAGTAATACTACTGTTAGCTAGTTTATTCCAAGAAAAATATCAACCGTAAAAATCCACAATTACTGCCAATAAAGGGGAACTTAAGATTTGCAGTACTGCAGTTGTGTTTCTTATAAAAAAAAAAAAACATTAAAATCTTGTTAATTGTAAATGATAAAGTCGATCATTTTGGTACAGATACCCCTGGGGGATACCAACCCAGAGTTTCATCCTGTGATACTATAAACCGCCAGTTGTTGTAAGACCTGTTTTAACCAGAAGCGTTTCGGCCGGGGCGACGATGTGCTTCGTCATTCTTAAATAATCAAAACGTGGAGTGAAAAGGGCTTCCTTGGAATGTGCTCTAGTAGACAATGGACAGCGCGTAGTGATAAACTGTTAAGTAAAAAAAAGAGAGAGCAAACTATTTTCCAAGAATGTTAACATTGTGATTCAGATGGTCTTAAATTGATGATATATATTTACAATATGATCATCAAAATGGATAATTTCCATAAAGTTTTATCTCGTTTTTCTTTCTTTTTCTTAATAATAAATGTTGCAATGTTGATAATTGAGCGCACTAACCAAGATGAACAGTAACAAAGAGACAAGATCAGATTGTAATACAGATGCCCTATTCCGGCGGCCTGACTGACATAGATTACAGAAATAATAATTGTAATATACGATAGTGGCAACATATTGAAAGACCCAAGTAGATCTATCTTTATAGCGATACCTAAGAAGCCAAGTGCCAATAAAACGACTTCCATCGGACAATAAATGCGCGAAGTACAATTAGATCAGAAAAGGAGCAAGAAAAGTGTAGTTTCATTGAAGACACTCAGTTATGTGCCATGCGTGATACACGCTTAGGCGATCATTTATCTTTCGATATATGACTGACGAGACAGATTTTTCTCCCGCAGTAGGTTGGCATTCCTTTCTGTGGTAGACCAGTTGCCATCCAAGGCTATAGAACCTGGTCTATCTTGCTATTTACCCATAGCTGGGGGAGAAGACGAGGATTCATACCTTTCCCAAGGGTATTAGCACGTAAGTGAATGTAATGGATTCGACTGGAATTCAAACTCTCCGATTCCTCAATCTGAGCCGCTATCCATTACTCCACCGCGGCTCATTGAAGATAACAGAACAAGAAATGAGATATTTATGATCAGAATGATATTAGAGCGGGCAGTGCAGAAGGATGAACACCTATGCTTCATAGACGTAGCAAAGGTAGGACACAAAGAACAGTTTGAACTACTATGGAAGCTTTATCTATTCAGAAAAGATGTTAGAATAATCCAGATGATTTACTGTGAGCAAACCGCCTACAGATGGATAGAAAATAAATTGAGCAAGTACACAAAAAATAAAAATGGACGTAAAATGTGGATATGCCTTTTAGTGGATATATTTTCAGCGAAGCGATCCTAGAAGGCCTAACTTGATTTATTATTAGGATTTTCTTCTTGTATCTTCTATCTGTCGTGCACTTTCAGAACGTCAGCGATTATGACCTTCCACAATTTCCTGTCCTTTGTAGCTCTTAATAAATTTTGCATTTTTTTATCTCTCCTAAACTCCGTTCTGTCATCCATTTACTCATTTTCACTTGGTAGCTCATGCGTTGTTCACGACTGTTTCCCTTGCCTTCAGACTGTCCTGTGTCCTCTTTCCTCATTATGTGCCCTAGAAATGTCAACTATCTCTTCCTGATATTAAGTATAAGTTTCCTTTTTGTTTCCATTTTTTACTAAAACTTCGTTGTTGTTCACATGTTCGGTCCTTGATATTCTCGGCATTTTCCGACAGAACTACATTTCTGTTTTTTCAAGTCTCTTCTTCATCTATGATGAAATTGTCCAGCATTCACTTCCATAAAGGAGCACTGATATTACATAACAGATCAGCACTCTTTTCATTGTTTCTAATGAGATTTTTCCATTTCTTAATATTTTGCTTTGCTTTTGGAAGACATCTTTGACTATCCTAATGCGCCTTTGAATTTCAGTATCGCCTCTGTTAAAACACTTCCCAGTTATTTAGTTGGTTGTATTTGTTTGATTTGGTTATTGTTGTAATGTAATGTCCCACACTCCCTATCGCCTATGTGGACTGACTATATCAGGAGCTATATATAGTGAGCACAGGATATACCTAGGGGATTGCTTTGGGAATTACTAGCCTGCCACCCGATCCCCTGTCTTTCAGTAATGTATTCTTTTTTTTAAAATAAACCTCTTTTTCATCTACGTGCGAATTGCTGTTCTTTCACTTGAGTACCACCTTTGTCTGTTTGTAACCTCATTAAGGATACAACAGGTATTTTACTGCAATTGATGCTTAGTCCTTTTTGCTTCCCTTTACTACCTTCTGTAGGAGTTCTTGTAGTTTCCTTTCTGTATCTGCTATCAACATTGGGTCATCTGCATATCTTATGTTAAGATTGTGTCCGTCTGGTAGGGCTTCTAACTCTCTTAGAATCACTTCACTGCATATGTTGAATAAGGTCAGTGAAAAGACACATCATTGTATTACACCTCTTCTTAGTTTTTTTATATTAACTGAATTTATTTCCCATCAGTATGCAGGCGGTCTTTCTGCCAGTATATGTTCTGGATCATTCTAATATTTTTCCCAAATATGTCAAGGTTACTTAGCAGTTCCAAAGAAGAAAGAAGAATACTGAGAAATATTGGTCATCCGATTGAAAGGGAAAATGTTTAACTACAGTAACGTAGATTTTATTTTATTCTAATTTTTATGCTTACCATATAGAGAGTAGGATATATGACCCGTCTTATGGTTAATGGAATTTTCGCTATCAGTGTTCGAACTCGGGTAAAAAGGCTAGAATTTTGATATTGATTTTCAAAGCAGACAAGGAATATCCAGTTGCAAGATTGGAGCAACGTAATCATCGCTCATATGACCTTGTACCGCACAGGTAAGCTTGAAACATATCAAGAATGAGAGAAGAGTGCGCCTGATACATGTGTTTCCGTAATCCATTGGTGTATTACATGTACTGTAGCCGTAACAGAAGTTGGTTTGTCATCACTTTTCGAACCGGTTTTGAGTTCAGGGTTGAACAGGTGTGGTTGCTACCTAAGAATCCTGTCTGCCTAATTACTTAAACCATAGCTGAGTGTGTGTGTGTGGGGGGGTCATGCCTTTCATAACGGAATTCTGCCTTCCATCTCTTTCTGCCTTACATCAGCATGGCTGATGCTAACCTCCAGAAGGATGACTAGTTGCGCCTTTTCGGGTTAACATTCTAGGCTGACATGAGGTGGAAAGACTATATTGAATCCATTGCTAGGTCAGCTGCTAAGAAAGTTGGTTCACTGTATCGTGCTAGACAGTCTTTTTCTCCAGAGTCTATCTTTCATATCTATAAGTCTACCATTTGTCCATGCTTAGAATATTGATGCCACATACGGTCCGGTGCCCCTACTATATATTTAGAGATTATATAAAATCCAAAGAAGAATCTGCAATATTAACGGACCTGACCTGGCGTCTCGGCTTCAGTCACTTCCCATCGCAGTAAAATTACTTGCCTGTGCCGTCTTTTTATAAATACTTTCATGGTAATTGTTCGGATGAGCTCTACGCTATGGTGCCGAGACTTTATGAATTTAAGTGCAGTACTAGACTGGCGGCGAGGTCTCATCAATTTACAGTTGGGTTGGCTAGATGTAGCCATGAGTTCTATGCAAACAGTTTCTTTCCTCGCACTTTTTGCTTGTGGAACTCTCTTCCGGCTTCATGCTTTTCAGACAACTTTAATCTTCGAAAATGTAAATGCAATGTCAATCGCTATCCGCCGTCTTCTAGATTACACTTCTTTTGTTCTTGCTCCTTAGTAATGTCTCTGTAGACATCCAGGTACCCCTTGTGTCTTATTGGCTTTACTGACTTGCTTGGGGTGATCTCGATTAAAAAAAATAGGGAAAAAGTGAACGCACTAGATTAACCTGGAATTGAACACGGCTTATCGATTCCACGTTTTCCGACAATATTCTTTATACTATTTGAACATCCAATTACAACTATCTAATCCGATCGATTAAACTTAATTTTTGTCTTATTGTCAACACTATATGTTGTCTATTTTACTTTATCTCTGACTTGTAAATATGTGAATAGATCTTTAATTCTTATTAATTCTGAGCAGCATTTTTCAGTATTTTTTTTTTACTGTGTGTTCAGTAATAAACTGAATGACTGCTACAAAAATGGAACTCCATATTTCGACATGAAACATTGTTGCAGTAAATATTACACTTCCAGATCTCATCTCAAATGAAATCTCTTTTTTATTGTCTTAAAAAAAACAAGAAAAAATGCTTATAATTTGGAAAACGCCTTCATCGTATAGAAACAATGTTATTTCGTTTGGCTGTGAAAATCCTAGCCCGATTCAGTACCTTTTGCTATCTTTCCTCTCAACTAAAAGAACATACTATTAATCCTGGAAATGCGCCAAAATCCTGATGGTGGCAGAAATGAATTGGAGCAATGGAGATAATAATCTTCTTTATTTGAAAATTGTGTGATGTGGCGTTTAGTGTGTGCTCTCACGTGGACGAAATAGAAAGTGTGTTTTTTTTTTCTTCGGAAGGCAATCACTATTCTTCAGTAGTGCGTCGATGTCAATATGTTATCGATATGACAAGCGTCATTTTTCAGTGCATAACATAAGTTTAAACTAATGCGCAAGTGTGTATTAAAGTGCCTCTCAGCCAATCTGACAGTTCGTGTTCTGTCACACTAAAGGAAAGAGGAAAGGCGTATTGCGAATCCATTACTGTGTTTGTATGTTTACTGGAGGTGGGCAACTGCTGCTAGTAATATAAATACTTTCATAGTAATTGTTTTGATGATGAACTTTCCTCTATGGTACCTAGACATTATGAATTTAAGCGCAGTACTCGATTGGCGGCAAAGTGTCATCATGTTACAGTTGAAATTGTTAGATGTAACCGCAAGTTCTATGTTAACAGTTTATTCTATCGCACATCTCGCTTGTAGAACTCTCTTCCAGCTTCTTGTTTCCCCGTCAACTTTGATCTTCAAAAATTTAAATGCAATTTCAATCGTTATCTTCTGTCTTCTTAATTTTTATTGTTCCCGCTCCTTAATAGCATATTTTCTCACATTTTTTAACATTCATTAACCACCTGCATCTTAGTGGCTTTATTACCTTGCTTGTGCTGAAATGATTAAAAAATACTACTGCATTCAGTGTTTCGTTATACTGTTGTAAATTTATTTAAAAAAAGAGAAAAGTATGAAAATTTGTAGAAAACCATTATAAAATATAGTTCAACATAATGCTTTATACACACACACACACACACATATATATATTTATATTGTGTATTTAGGCAACAATCCCTCTTTTATACAAGTTCATTGAAGACGACTGACAGGACACTGCAGTTAAGCATTTTATTTAATTTTTTTTTTTGCATGCATACAATTTGTTTAACTAAATATGGATTTTTTTTGTTTTTATAATTATGCATATATAGGCATGGAAATTTTTTTTTCATTTCCGAACACGGTCAGTACGTTGAAAAAGAAACCAACATTCAATTATATCAGTTATAAACACGGCCGCAACGTGCTAACTTCCGAAATTAAAAAAGAAAACAAAAACAAAACATTCCACTCCTGATGTAAAAAAATATCTATATATCCATTTAAAAACAATAACAAAAATAGATTAGTCGAAATTGATCTACATATCATTTTCTTATTTTTTACGCATAAAAGTAGTAATCACTTGTACGAATTTAAGAAAAAAATTATTAAAAAGCTTAAACGCAGTGCGTTGACACTTGTTTACATAAGTATTATTTTGCCGTAAATAAATCTATGATTATATCTATCTATCTAGCTAGACAGATATAATCATATATATATATATATATATATATATATATATATATATATATATATATATATATATATATATATATATATATATTTTTGTTAGCAAATTCTCTTTGCATATTCGATTGAAGAACACAGAAATATTTCTTTAAGAATTTATTTTTTATTTTTTGTTCTTTTTACCGAGTGTTGATGTTTCCTATATTATTTCGCTAAATACTCTTTCAGCCACCTTAACCGTCTTCAGGGTGTAAAGTTATTTTCAATATAGGAAGGTGTTTGCGTTTTCGGCGTTTTATTTTGGTAGTTTTAGCGTTATATTTTGAATTTTATTTATTTTTATTACCTTTAAAACAAAGCTGTAACGCAGTCAAAGCAGCAATGACTGAGACGAAATTACTTGCCGGAGTCCATCCTTCTTCAAACTGAGTTTAGACATTTAGACTGTTGCTCTAAATAAGACTAAACAGCGTGTTCTACCATTGTTATTTATAATGATTTGATTTCAGGGTTATTCTTCTTCACCGAAATTGGCTGCAAGAGAGAAGATTTTTCTTTGTTATCTAATCGATAATCGATAGCTGGAAGAAAATGAATTCCAATGGCGTTCGAAGTGTAATCCGATTCGGTATATATATATATATATATATATATATATATATATATATATATATATATATATATCTTTTTTTCTTTCTTTTCCGTTTATGGAGTTTTTTATATATTTATTTCTTTACCTTCTATGGAAAATTTTAAAAAAAGTAAAAAGAAGTGATATTTCATAAATTGTAGTTCTAAGTAAAATCGTTTATTACCAACAATGTTAACCACCTGATGAGATGCTTAAATTAAACATCGACACAAATATACATTTTTGTTGTGGTAACTTGCAGGTTCCAAAGTAACAGTTTATAATAAATACTTATTGCTCTACTCTTGTATTGAGCCCTTTTTTAAATTAATGTTATGAACGTTTGATTTTATATTCTTTTCGTTCTTTTACATCTATATAAATATATATATATATATATATATATATATATATATATATATATATATATATATGGGGGGTGTATACAGGTTACGATGGGTAAATTGTCGCCATTTTATATTTTTAATTTCACTCTTTCGGGTTATTTCTTTTTGCTTTTGCCGACTGTACAGTAGAGTAGGTTTAGTTGGCCACCGTCTGTGAGAAAAGGTCACCATGATGCAATTCACTCCGCCAGAAATTTGGAAGCGACATGCTGTACTGCTTGGCATTCACGTCAGAAGCACCAATACGAACATTTCAGTGTGTTTGGGTGTCAATCTGTGGACAGTGCAGAAGATGCGGAAAGAGTTGGATGAGTCTAATGGTGATTACGAACGTGTTTGGAGTGATCACTAGTGATGGCGACGTTATGCCCCCATTCATCAGCGCGTCAGACACAACACGGAGGCCTACATAAAATTCCTTGAAGTGCTATCCTGAACCAAGGGAGTGGCCCCTAGAAAACCCTATGCCTGGCAACAGGACTCTGTACCATGCCACACAAACATGAGAACCCAGTCATGGCTGTCAGACAATTTCTGCGACCACACCACCCCATATATCTGGCCATCTAACTTCCCAGTGTGCAACCACCCTTGATTATCATGCGTGGTGCCGTTTACCGAGATAGCAAAAAAATCCTTATAATATCAAAGCTGAACTAAAAGCAAGGATTATGACAGTATTCGCCTACTTAAACAAGGAGATCGTGCAGAAGAGTTGCAAGAAATTCTGTAGTCTTATGGAGGCCCTGGTTGAAGGCAACTGCATTTTTATTGAATAAATTTACTCTTTAGTATTTCAAGATATTTTTGTGTAATTTTGGTAAATATATCTGTTAAAATGAGATGTCAGTGTTTTTTTTGTGTAATTCAGACGACAATTTACCCATCGCACTATATATATATATATATATATATATATAATGTGTACAAAGAAATCAACACTGAATAATGATTGTCAGTTTCCCAACATAAGCGATCATCAATTCATGGTCTGATGATCGTTTATAGCGTGAAACTGACAGTCATCATGTTGTGTTTATATCCACACTTTTATATCTACAAACTCTTTATGCTCGATATTGATCGCTGTTCGTCCATAAATATTAATATTTTAAACAATATATATATATATATATATATATATATATATATATATATATATATATATATATATATATATATATATTTCTGTTATAATTAATACAATCATTTTTGCTTGTCTGCATAAGTTCGAAAAATGCCGAAATTCTGGATCGAACTCCGATACGTATCGTGAATTCATATATATATATATATATATATATATATATATATATATATATCCGATGCGATAAGAACAACAGTAATATATAAATTCCAACGTTCACAGTATTAATACAAAAGAGGGCTCGATACCAATAGTAGAGCGATAATTATTTATTTATTATAATTTTATCATATAGACAAAACCATTTTACTCACTACAAAGATGCAACTTGGTTTCAGTGCATTTCAACTGCACTTCGACGGGTGAGAATCGAAAATGGTTATGAAAAATCTTGCTTGTAGGCAAGCTGTATGTGAAACGTCACTTCCCTTTTTCCATTTGTTTGAGAAGAAAAATATACATAAAAAAAAAAGATAGGTGACGGGGTGGAACAATAGTGCTCGTTGGTGGCAGTTTGGTGAAGAATGAATTGGGTGTTTAATGTTGACTGGTCTGTGGGAATTTTGTTGTCGATAACCACCGGTCAAAATTTTAGGCACATCATCTCACAAGCGTCCTAAGAGTGAGAAGTAGGGGAGGAAAGATGGAGATAGTGGATAGTATTACGTTTGAGTAGGTAAAAATTGTAGCGATAGTTCTAGTAGTAATTGGGAATGTTATTTTTGGTTTACTATAAAAATTCTAGATCTGAATTGCATGTATTTATGTTGGGGTTATCACTACTAATTCTGTAATCAATGAACGTGTTTTGTGGATTAAAATTTAGAAGTAGTGAATTCCTCTAAAAAAATAACGGATGTTAATATAATCTTTTATAATCAAATATTCCTGGACCGTATAGCGTGTAGATTAAGTATGGGTGTAAAACGATTTATCTGAAAATATTATCAGTAATATATATGAAAAAAAAATTAAGAATTATAATTTAATTAGTGGAGAGATACATAAGACGGTAGGGAATATATCGAAGGAGGTGATTTATAATTTTAAAACGCTTATAGTTATGGAATTAAGAATTTAACAAGATTGTAGTGTTAGATCCTTAGTATGTCTACAGAAAACGGTTGTTTCATATCTTTCATTTAACAATTGGGTGTTATTCAAGAGTTCAATGATACATATTTTCTCCTGTAAACATAAGAAGCAAGGTTCGCTCAGAGAATTGTAGGTTCTGACTTGTCTGAGGATTTTCCAATTTAACCGTAGGTGTTTTTCCTTCTTCCTTGAGTTTCTAAAAATATTTCGAAAGTGATGTCATATTTCGTTTGGCCGTATTTGTAAATGAGTTCATGTGATTGTAATACCTATCCTTAAATGGTTTGCTAGTTGACCCCACATACAGCTTATTATCTCTGGGGTTCTCATTTGATGAAATATAGCACATATACACTATGGATTTGGTTAAGCACCTGTTTAATGATGGACATTGATCGGGGATACTACGATTACATAGCCTTTTTTCCTGGGCTGTATTAGAACTTGTATTTAGGTTGCGTTTATTATCTCTATGAAGTTTCAGTATTCTATTGTTATGCAATTTAACAATTTTGTCTAGATTTCTAGAACAGCTATAGCTAATTTTCAAGGTATTGCGGTTGAAGATTTGGCTTAATTTATTCTCCGTAGGGAAGTGCTTGTTAATTAGATTTAAGAATTTATGTCCTAATTTGGTACGGACTAATTTGTTGAAGGGGAGTGTATACCAAATTATTCTCCTTCCTCTATTGTTTTTTTACAATAACTACAATTTTCTCTATATTTAATTTCTGAAGATCTGTAAACACTATCGGTTAGGATTTTGTTATAGATAATTTTGTGTTTATCGAATATTTCCTTGCTAGAAGAGTACTTGCTTATACGGCGTTCAACAGATGATGGGATATGTTTAATAACTGACGTTGGGTGATTGGAATTAGGGTTTATATAAATGGGGTTAGCGTTATTTTTCAAGAAGGGTTGGAAATTATTTAAGGTTAAGTTTAAAGCTACATCTAAGAATATATATATATATATATATATATATATATATATATATACTCAATTTCCGTGTATATATAATGGAAATTGAGTATATATATATATATATATATATATATATATATATATATATATATATATATATATATATATATATATATATATATATCATGGAAAGAGATATATATATATATATACTCAATTTTCATGATTTTTCCTACAATAAATTATAGTTTTCATTTATTTCGCTTTCTTCTCCAATCGAACTAGAAAACGCACTACCGATGTCTCCACAAATGTATAAACTGCATATTTTATTTTGAAGAATGTTTTGCTCTGATGATATATCTGGGTAACATAGATCTTCCTAAAATAGTATTATTTTTGGCATTAATTTTACCATGGTCTTCTTACCAACAGGAAATTAAAATCTTGTGAAATTCATGATTCCTAAACCCTGTGAATGACTATCAACTCATTCTAAAGTATTTAAGACAACATATGCAATTTTCTATCTTATACGGAACAACTTATTCGATTTACAAAAGAGATAAAAAGCGTAATTTTAGCTCACTGAAAATTTAGGGCGTGATACATTTCCGTTAATAGATTTGTACAACTTCCAAAGGCAAGACATTATGCAACTTTGCCAATTTTCCTTCTTTCCTTCTTTCCTCTCTTTTATCAAGATCCTTGAACGGGTTCGTCGCTATTCAGCATTCTGACATCCATCGTTCTTTTTCCTTCTTATTTTCTATTCGTTTATGCATTAAAATTATGTCCCTATATTATCGGCAGTTTTCATTAGTATCATATCTTTGGTTTTCATCGATTCTTTCATATTAAACTATCTATGGAGGCACGTTAGAGTAATAAAGTATCTATGGCGGCTCGGATTGAGAAATCGGAAATTCCTAGTTTGAATTCTAGTCGAGTTTATTACATTAACTTGCTAATGTCCTTAGGAGAGGTATGAATGCATCTCATCTCCTTCCAGCTATCGATAAATAGCAGAACAGACTGGGTTCTGTAGCTTTCGATCGCGACCAGTCTAGGAGAATAAAAACTCTGAATTCAAAATTGTATGTATCCCATGTGAAGCACATACCTTGCAGCTAAGGATTGACTCGATCAGTTCCTGTACGTTCTATGAAGCTGAGTACCAAGCATTTCCGCTTGATGTCTGAAAGAATACTACTTTATGAAACTTTCTGCTTTGTTTTAAAACCTAAATTTTCGTTCTGTTGAATGCGTGTTATGATTACAATAGTCACTAAATAACATTTGACACAATCTCCAACCACTTCGGCCTCCGTCTAAATATCTGTGATTTTGTAATATTTTGACAGGTGTGATTATTAAGATGTCAAAATCAGTCTACCTTTAACTCTCCATTATTACCGTGGTGTATTTGACCCCTGTTCACAAAATGTTCTTCCTTAATATTTATCAATAGCAAGTCAAATTTAAATGATTAGTAAATCAGCTTTCTGAATACCGCTGTCCAATAATTACAAGGAGATTCTAGTTTTAGTTAATACTAGCAGTAGAGCCCGGCGTTTCCCGGGGATGTAACAGTAAGAGATAGATCAAGTATGGACCATCATAAAGACTGAAAAATAAAATTGACAAAGATTATTGCTTAAGGTTGACGGACACGCATGTCTGAATTAGTTTTTTTTATTTTTTTTATTTTTACGAATTGGTCAAACCCAAACTCAAACAAAAACATTGTTTTCAATCGTTATGAGTCTACCGATTGAATAGAATTTTATTATAAACAATTGTCTTGTAAATGGAATTTTTAAAGCATTCTGAATGTAAAAATAAAGAAAAAGTGTGCAAGACAATAAGAAACACTACCTGCCAAAAAAAGTGAAGTTTTGTTGAAATCGGTTGAAAATGTAGGAAATCCGATCCCATATATAAACGAACACACACACACACACACACACACACACACACACACACACACACACACACAAAACCTGGGTTTTATAATAAGTAACTGATTTAATAAGTATAACTTTGGCCCCCTCGACGCCTGGTAAATGGTTTTCAAATTGATTTCAAAAACAATAGTGTTTTTTCGATATGCAGAACCACCACAATTGTAGTCCTGTAGAAATAGTGAAAAATTCGATCCTCACACACACACACACACACACACACACACACACACACACACACACACACACACACACACACACACAAACACACACACACACACAAAAACCCTGGGTTTTATAATTATGAAACTTTCCACCTCGGCCTTATGTGTCAATTGCATCTAATACTTTCGGTGCGCTTAGAAAATCACCCAAATATTTGTACGAGTTACAAGCGCATGTCTATTAAGTAAACCTGTCTTTAATAATTGTCGTAGAAACGTGTGCAAAAATCACATTAACTTACTTGTTTATTACTTGAAATGTTAAAATCAGTTGAAGAATAGTCAGATTGACCATAAATTGTTTTAAAAGATCATATTGAAAATAAAACGAAATTTAATTTTGCATATTTCATTGCTTGAAACTTAAAAAATAATTTTTCAATACTGGCACTTCAGTTTGATTATGAAAACTTTTGTTTTCATTTTTTATTTATCCAATAAAAACCAGGAAGAACAAACAAGACAATATATACATATATATAACAAGAAAATGGGCATTTGGACGTTGTGTAATGGTTAGAAAGCTTGTCTTGCTAGATCATTTATGACTGGGTAGTGAGTTCAATCCTCACTGGGAGTCCTCAATTTTCGGCCTTGTGCCACATTTGAGCTTCGCTTGGAAAATCGCTATAACAAGAAAATTAAGAATTAAATGATATGGTATACCTTCTAAAAAAAGTAGTGGAAAGGCTCTAAATGAAATCGGCTAGGAAAAAAAAATTCCAAAATTCCCAGCATCCCTCTTTCGTGCGCATGTGTAATCGTACCAACATAACAAATTTAACCCAATGAAGGACGAGACGCGTCACAAGTAAACTTTTTACACGAAAATAAAAAAAAAATATATATATATATATATATATATATATCCCATATATATATATATATATATATATATATATATATATATATATATATATATATCCTTAAAGAGTAACCTTTTTCTGGGGGGGGATACTGTATAATGTAACGATAGTAGACAATAATCTACCTGTGCTATGTCATGTTTTCCTGCCGTCAGGACACATGTTGTTTTTAGCACTGTTCATTTGCTGAGGACGGGCTACTCGATCTACAAAATCGCTTGGTCGTTTATAAAGTTGCATGTTAGTGCGACGCTGACTACATAGGGCGGACCAATCAGCGCCTTGAGACGCGTATTGCACAACATGTGCCTGGCAATATCAGACAGGGTATGAGTACACGCAATATACGTCTTACGCAGACAGCACAGGATTCCGCGATAGGTCAACACCTTTTGGATAATTCAGAGTGTGCGGACGAATATAGTAATTTGTGGTTTTCCATGATGGACAAAGCACGGTCGGTTAAGCATCGGCACACCTTAGAAGCAGTATATTGCATCGGCCGCTTTTGTGTCGACTAAAGTAGAAATTAATTCAAACTCTTTCTCTAATGGCTGGCATGTGAGTCTATATTTTCCTTTTTAAATTCAAACTTATATATATATATATATATATATATATATATATATATATATATATATATATATATATATATTATATAGTTGTATATTTAGGCAGCAATCCTTCCTTTATGCATGTTTCATTAAAAACGACAGACAAGGTACCACGGTTAAGCTTTTTTTATTTAATTTTTCTTGTGTTCGAACAAGAGCTTTCTTTTCTGGACAAAGGCTGTGTAAGAACTGTCCAAATGTTTTATATTTCCGAGCGCTTTCGGCTATACCTTTAGCCATTATCAAGGATGATTCGATTTTTCAGCTTAATTGAGTGTGTGCGTTCTGTGTATGTTTTAGTGTTAAAAATATGGAAGCTTTAATAATAATAAAAAAGAAAAAGCCAACTCTTAACAATATTAACTACGAACAAAGCCACAATGTGCTAACCGTATTCGGAAATTAAAAACATCCGTACCACACACTAAGACGTTTTGTTATTTAATTTTGCTTCATCAGAAATATTTGGAAGTGAAATAATACGGAGTTGTGTCAATTTTTAAATTCTACGTTGTTTTCTTCGTATTGGTTGTGTAGATACGACGCGTTGATCATATATCGTTAGTGTTTATGTATGGAAAGTGAATGGAAAACAAAGATAGTCTGGGACTATAACTTTCAAACAGATCGAGTTATTGAACACCGAAGATCAGATAAAGTCTTCCCGCAAAACAACCAAAAATGTATGCCAAGTAATTCATATGACTATATCCGCTGACTACAATATAAATAAATAGATACAAAAGATTAACAACTGCTCAGATTTCAAAGTTGAGATTGTCAGATTGTAGAAAATGTCCGGGAAAAGTAATCCTGGTAGTGATTGAAGCACTCGGTTCCATCCCATTGAAGTCGAAATAATATGTCGACCAACTTGGTGGAAAATACAATTTACGAACACTACAAAAATATGTTTTATTCGGTACAGCAAGCATAATTCTAAAAGTACTGTTTGACAGTCGTGCCGATTGTTGATGCAGTACTTGTTATGGTCCCTAAGAACTTAGAAAAATAATTGGCAATCTGAGATTGTCCAGACAATCTGTCTATATTTCTGAGATGAGGTATTATGTACACTACATTGTTCGGACTATCGTCCTCATCTTTGTTGCCATATTTATCATAACGTTTCGGCCGTTGCACACTCCGGCCTTTCTCAGGTGGTTGGAATGTCGAAGTGAACCCTTTATTTCGCTCGCTAGGTTAGACTGTTCTAGTTCCACGTTCCATATCTAATGGATGTCAGTTATCAGTTATCTCCAGTTAATTCTCCTCGCCTTAACTAGGTATTGAACTCACACCCTTTTGGGTCCTGTCACTGGATCTAACTAACGCCTTTATCCACTGTGCCATGTGTCCAACCACCTGAAGAAGGCCGGAGCGTACAACGGCCGAAACGTTGTGATAAAAATGGCAACAAAGATGTGGACGATAGTCCGAACAATGTAAATAGTGTCCAAACAATATAATTACTAAATACTAAAGAGGATGTTGAAAAGCTGAGGAGAATTGTTGCCATTTAATCTCTAGTATAAACCATTAGTTGAACTTTTCTGTCGATTTCAGCGTGATAATTCAGTTTGAGAACTCAACCACTCGATTACAAAAACAGATGATTTGATTATAATGATAAAGTTTTGTGTATAACCAGACATACTTTTTGGGGAAAACTGATAACAGAGAAATGGTGTATAATCTGACACGAAGTCACTCAACAGCCCGCCTCAAGTTTTTAATTCAGAGTGGTCCTTCTCCAAGACTGGCTGCCTCCAAAGACAGCGAATCCTGATATTTGAAAGCGAGTCTGCCCTGATATTTAACCAAAAGATGGGATATATGCCTTTTCCAAGAGCCTTAGCGTGAAGTGAATGAAACAGAATCGGCCGGAAATTGAACCCAACACATCGATTCTACTGTTCTCTTACAAGTTATCAGTTAGTAGATCAGTATTTTCCAACGTGGGAGCTAGTGCTCCCTTGTGGGCTCTGTGATATGTGGCAGTGAGTTTTTATTTCATTTGGCGGGCAGTGAACATACTCTGGGGAGGCGGTGGGCATTTACCATTTTCTTCTTCAAATTTAAAAAATTATTCAATATTGGCTACAAAAAAAAATTCTGAAAGGTATCAAAAGCTTTAGGAAGCTATCAAACTTTTCATCATTGCTTTTCCAACTTTCAATATGGCTGAATGTGGTTTCAACGAAGTTACACAACTTCTTACTAAACAAAGAAACCGACTGCAAATTAAAAAACGAGGAGATCTATGATTTATTCTTAAGCAGCATGGAACCTAGAGTAAGAGCCTTTACCATTAAGCACAAAATTCAACCACCGCATTGAAAACATTGAGATAAGCTAACAAATGAACCTAGTATAAGAGCCTTAGCCAAGTAAGCACCAAAGACAACCAACACATTGAAAACATTGAGATAAGCTATCAAATGAACCTAGTGTAACAGCCTTAGCCAGTAAGCACCAAAGTCAACCATCGCATTGAAACCATTGAGATAAGCTACTAAATTTTTTTTTTTTTTTTTTTAGCATTTTGATCATTGGCATTTATAATAGAAATGAAAAGAATATAAAAATTATTTTTGAACTACCTAATTAAAGATGAATTCAGTATGATATTCGAAATTTAATTTGACAGGAGGTGCTGACTAAAAAGCTGTGTGCCCAAAAGAGGCCCTGGTTGGAAAAAGGTTGGAAAGCACTGGTGTAGACACTTGATAATTACAATAATGGAAAGTAATCCTATTCAGTTATATTCACCTATATTTGTTCTAATCACTTAAAAGAAATGTGCATTCCATTTTTATTCGAGAGACATAATTTTCACATAAACATTATTCTCGTATGTTTGCTCTCCTCTGGCCGTGATCTGATTGAAACATCAGCGATGATTTGGTCTAACAGCTAATGTTAGAGCTAAAGAAAAACAAGGTATCGAATATTGTTTATCTTGACGGGTGTGCCGTCATCTATCCCAGAATGATGATAAATCTTTGAAAAAAAAAAAAGAAAAGAAAATTCTTTGAAGAACTGAGCCAAGTATCTATCTACGTAGATATTAGTCAACAGTTGCGCAAACTCGAGCAAACATAAACTCATTCATAGAGATTCATGTTTTAAGAAAAACACAGAAGCGGTTGGCGTATTTTATCAATGTCAAGGAAAACGTGCATCGCAAATCGCGCGATTTCACCCAACTTTTTCATGTGTAGCTACTTTTTACCGTTGTTGGATGGGTGAAACCTGAGCCCGCGGAAAAATCATGTGCGTTGGTGTTACTGCAAGACTACTTGACGACCACTGACACAATAATGTCAGTAAAAGTGGAAATTTACAAACATCACTCATCTTATGTATAATTAGCAAAGCACTGTTGGAAAAGGGAAAGATTTGGAAAAACAAAATATTTGTTGATTTGGGACGGTGTTATTTCTGAAAGACCGACTGCTGTGTCGTGAAAGTCTGTTCAGATTAATGAAAAAAAAAACATAATCGAGAGAGAAAGATAGACATATTAGCGAGAGAGAAAATAGAGAGTGAGAGAGTTTAAGAAAAAAATCAAATGGCGGGAAACCAATTCGAAAGTAGAAAATAAATTCAAGATAGAAAGAACAGAAAATTAGAGAGAGAGAGAGAACCATTTCGAGAGAGAAAACCATTTCAAGAGAGAGGAGGAGAGAAAAAAAATGAGACAGTGAACGAATGAAAACTAGATGAGTTCAGGAGAGAAAAATTCGTAGTAGAGGGAGAAAAATTCAAGAGAGAAAGTAGTTGAAGATATGGAGAAAATTTTAGGAGAAATTTTCGTATTTTTCTCCTTCTCTGCACTTTCTTTCTCTCCCCCATTTCTCTCTCTCTCTCTCTCTCTCTCTCTCTCTATCCCTTTCTTCCTCCACTCTCTCTTTCCCTCTCCCTCCTTATCTCCCCCTTCCCATCTCTCTCTCTCTCTCTCTCAGAGTGAAGAGTAGGAGAAAAATATGAAAGTGAATAAATCAAGAGAGAGAGAGAGAGAGAGAGAGAGAGAGAGAGAGAGAGTTGGGAGAAATCGCGAGAGAAGGAAAGAAAAATTCCAGACAGAGTTGAGATGACCAAAAATAGAAAAAAGAAAGAGAAATTCAAGAGAGAAAAGAGAGGAGAAAAGAGTGATCCATATGAGAAGTATGGTAATCATCATATATTCTTAAGAGAGTCTTCCGTTTAAGAAGAGTTTATCAAACATTGTGGTATATGTTATACATTTTTACTTTTCTTAATGGCTTAATGTTTTATTTTTCATTATGCGAGCAAATATCAGAAATTTGATTCTAAATTCTAAAAGTACGTTGTTCATATAGAGGTGCATGTGTGTGTGTGTGTGTGTATTTGCGCATGCGTGCGTGTTACATTCTGGTATCGTCTGCACATATCTACTAGCTTAAAATGAAAAATTACTGTACACTAATTTATTAGAACTGCTGTCCGCATCTTCATTGTTATAGCCACATCCAGGTGCCTGTTGTCTTCGGTAACGTTTATTCACTCCACGGGAGATAAACAATTCCTCTCGCGTTCTATAAATATTACAAGATTAATGATGAAAATATCGTCACGTTTAATAAGAAGATTATTTCTGTGATGAGGTGATATCATTATTCACATTATTTACAGTTAAACTATCGCCATCTTTGTTGTTGTTATCACATTTCGATTAGATAGTCTGAAGACACCTGAATACACCTGGAAGGTACAACGTTGCAGTGGCGATTCTGGAACTCTGAAAGTGTGTGTGGGCATTTGGGGTCGAGATTTTTCTGTGAAGGATGGGGGAAAATTCAAGCAACGTCTTTATTTTCATACTACACCACTATTGTATACACAACTTAGGAATGAGTTTTAGTATAAGTATGTTACTTCACTAAATGGAATAACTTTTCATTCATAGTAGTTCTAATCTATTCTTGCCCTCTTTTCCACTCTCAAGAACAGCAAGAGAGGTTAACTTCAAAACAAAATCAAATCTTGTACACGAAGGTTTAAGCCGCTAATAAGCAAAGCCAACAAAGCCAAGTGACTTGAATGGGCTCACTATTACAAAAATTTCACCGTAGAAGACTGGAAGAATGTTCTCGTCTCCGATGAAACGTCAATACCAGCAGAATAGTGTAATTTGTCTGTTCTGATTTTTTCCTCTACAAAACTTAGAAAAGTGGGGGGGGACCGAGGGGGGTAGCCAAAATTCTAGGGGTGCATTGGCCCCTACTGGCCCCCGCCGTAGAATCGCTGCTGCAACGTCCTAAACGAGAATACCTGTCTCCCAAGACGGCTAGCCAATCCTTGTTGCAGCCGCATGCTCAGGCACATTTGTGTTTGTTCAACATCTACAGTGGTTTACGCTGCAAATGTGTTGAGCGTACTTTAGTTACAGTTTCTGGGAGAGAGCGCATTATCTGGTGTGATCAACAGCCTGAACAAGGCCAGCTCTCTCAAAGCCTCGGTCACGATGACTTGCACAACCATCGACGTCTACCCAATTTCACTCAAAAGACATAGATTTCAGTCACTTTCCAAAAGTGCCGCACGCTGGGATCACCTCCCCCAGACCGATAACATCAAGGTCACCTTCCTGGCAAGATTTGAACACGGGGTCGCATGGTCGGAAAGCGAACGTTCTAACCACGTACCCATAGACCACTCTAAACGTTGTGATAACAGCAAAATAAGCTTGTTGTCTGTTTTTGTTTAGCGGTATATACATGGGTTATTTAATGCCGAAATCTAAATATTTTATACACATTATTTTTTTTTATTTTATTTTTTAGATAATAATGGTTTTAGTGATACAATTCTTACTAATTAACCCATAGCTGGGGAAGAAGAAGAAGTGAATTCATACCTTTCCTAAGGGTATTTGCGCGTAAGTGAATATAACGAACCCAACTGGAATTTGAACTCGGTTCCCCGATTAACAATTTCGAATCATTATCCACGACACTGCCTTCACTTTCCAAGCTTACAGCACCTGGTATTCCCAAACGATCAGCGGTCCAGGATCGACGTTGCTTAACTTCATATAATCGTGCGGGAATCGGTGTTTCAATGTGATGTTGCCGTAAGCCACAAAGATAAGGATATTAGTTTTAATGTAAATAATGTGTATGATAACAAGAGGGTTAATATAAAAATAATTATCAGTTGTTTTTCAACGCAGAAGTGGTAGCCATAGATTTGGTCATTGACATCATAACTGCAAACAAACACAAAAAATTATCATATATTCACACTGCATGTCATTATTCACAGCACTCAAACACACAGACACACACACATACACACACACACACACGCACAAAAAAAAAAAAAAAAAAAAGATAAACCCACTAATTATAAAAAATTTTAAACAGAATAGAATAAAATATAATATCTTCTGCTGGATACCTAGTCATATCGGCCTTAATGGCAAAGATAGGGTCGATTTGGCAGGCAAAAACATCAACCTCCAAAGATAGTTTAAACACGAAGATCCTCTACACAGACCATTAACACATTTATCAAAGAAGTATGGAAGAATCTATGGCCCAGCTGCCCAAACAAAAAATTATACAACATCAAATCTACTATAGAAGAATGGCATCAGACACTAAAAACAAGGAAAAATGAAGTAATAATATCCAGACTTCATATCGAACACTCCATGATAATACATTCTTATATTCTAAAACAAAAGCCACCTCCAATCTGTACGGTATGCCAAGAACTATACTTAATAAAATACATACTGAAAAATTGGTATCCGTTTAAAATATTACCGCCAAGAACTTAATCCATGTAATATCCTAGAATAAAAGGAAATCAAAAAAAACTACAAAACTACATACACGAAAATTACAGTGCGTTCGATTCTCACTTGATTTGTTTTACTAAAAATATTTTTGTCCTTACTAATGTCGAACAATCACGTTTAAAATGAAGAACTAATTCAACATAGAGACAGAACAATTATGCAATATGAAAGGACATTAATCCATGTAGCATGATTTCTCAGTTTGCAGGATATGTAAATTACAACCTATTTATTTTTTGTCTGCCACTGGACATAAACTCTTACACGAATATTCACCATCTTCTTCCCCCCCATCGCGTGTGGGTAGTAATTACAGGGATGAGTTCGATTTAAAAGTTGTGCGGAAGTAGTCTGGATAATGCCCGATTTTTGTTTTACTGAAAATGTTATTCCGGCGTCGACTGTTTGTTTTGTCTCAGGTATTGCATTGTTTGTTGGTGTATCCAAAAATCGGCGATTTCGTAAGGTAATTCTACCTGATCCGTTTTGATCTATTGGTGGTTGGGGAAGGTTTCAATGACCCCTGTTGTGTCCCATCGACCTTTGTACCACTATTTGTCCTTTTTTTGAAAAAGTGTGTGTTTATTCAGCGTTCCGCCGGGACAAACTTATCTCACGATTTTGTGCTATTGTTATAATTATAAATTTGGATATCAAATGAGATTTGAGCAGGAAAAATGTTTTGAATGGGCTGTATTCAAAATGGCTCTTGCTGCACGGTTATTATCCAATGATCCTATCGATTCTTGGCTGTTTTTTGACAGCGAGCTCTGCTCGACCATTGATTAAACTGATAACCTTTGTTTAACAGGTCTTGCAAAAAATTGCTTGAATGGAAGAGATGTGAAGGAGGCCCACCATCACTTGAGTTCCTCAGGAGCGCCGTAGGTTTGAAATATGTCTCGGCAAAAATAATCCTATTAGCTTCTCCGTGGCTCAATAGATTCAGCCAGCCCGTTAACCTGTCAGCGCATGCTAAGTAACCATGGTTTCCAACATGGAAGATGTCCATGAACAAATGGCCAATTCTGGTGAAATTGATTGGCTCTTTTGGTTGAGAATTTTTGAGCAGAACGTAGCCTGCTCTATTAAATTCATCCCGGGCCAATAAACAGATTCATTGGCACTTCATGCCAACAGATGTGCAAAAAAATATTTTTGCTTGAAATAACAAGCTAAGAGCACTAACCCGAACAACACTTAGGCGGTGCCTCACTTCCCAATATTCGCGGATTTCAGGTGCAGTGAGGATGCGCGTTCTTTGGAATCCGTTTTGTATTATTAATTTTTTGTATTGCCGTCCCGCCTACAAAGATGAGCTCCAGGTTGTCATTTGCATTTGACCAGTCCATACTCTATGATGAAATTACATTTAGAGTGCCTGAAATGTCTGCTGGGTTACGAGACAGCATCGGAGGCGCAATCAAATGGTGAATCTGTCCTGAGGGTTTTCTCCTTTAACCTGAATAATCTTTTGGGGTCTCTATCTCCGAATAATCCTTTTTTAATCTGTAACCACTATGAGATTCAGGCAACCCATTACAAAAATCCGACATTTTTCCAATGCCCATGCAATTGGAAAGGTGCATATCTGCGTTCAAGGGAATCTGAAAGCTATATGGTGCAATGGAAAATTATGAAAGTGATGATTGAACTGGCTGGGTACCTGGTGGGTAATATAAATACTAGATGATTTCTCAGTTTGCAGGATATGTATTAAGAAACCTGCTTTATTTTTTGTCTGCCAGCTGGACGCTAAACTCTTACGCCGGTAAGTGCTTTAAATTGTTATTCTACAACTAATATAAAGACCCTTCCCGACCACCTAGGAAAAAAAGTTTATTCACTCTAAGGTATTCTATTGATAATTATAAATTTGGATATAAATGAGATTCAGGAAAAACTCTTCAAAAAAAAAGTGACAGATCCGATTAAACTGGTGGCTTTTGACAAAATATTGAAAACTATTTTACTATACAACAATATTCTGGAGAATTCTACAAAAATTAAATTCTTCATGCAGTAAAAAAAACAGCACGAAATAGCCACTCAAACCACTTAAGGCATCTATTATTGCCAAAAAGCAGGCAAGTCTAAGAGAAATTGCAAAATTGCAAACCTCGCAAAACTGTCCAAGAGGGCACTCCTGAAGGAAGGAAACAAGGGGACGAAAGAAAAGATTGATGATAGAACTGGCAGGGGTAATCAAGAGAAGTTATGAAGAATAAAAACTTTGCAGCCAGTCTAAGAAGACTGGTCCGTCGGTGGCTGTTAAACAAGAATGTCGCCAATAAGCAAAACCAACAAAGCCAAGAGACTTGAATGGGCTCCGAAGACTGAAGAATGTTCGTCTCCGATGAAACGAGAGTTGAGCTAAATTCAAAGGATAAGCGATCTAAAAATCCGAAGAAGCTTTGAAAGCTCTTTGAATTTAGCAGTAAGTACTGTCAAGCATCCGTTCAGTATAATGTTCTGGGGATGCTTTTCTTTTCATTGAACTGGTTTCTTGAAACCTATTGAAAAGACCCTCAGGAGCGATAAGTAAAATAGAATTTTAGAGTTTTGTCTGTTCCCTTCTGCTGAAAGGGTGCAAATCGACCCCACCAAGCTCATTTTTATGCAGGATAATGCTCCCTGTCACAAATCAAAATTGATGAAGGAATACTTTGATGAGAAGCAGGTGAGTGTTATGACATGGGCGCCCCAATCTCCTGACCTCAACCCCATAGAAAATTTATGGAGCATTATAAAGTACAGGCTCTCGAGAAAGCAGTTGCGCAACAAAGAGGATTTGATTGTAAATTTCATATCCGAATGGAATTCAATGCTTGGAGGTGAGATTTGCCAAAACCTAATCAAGTCATTGCCAAAAAGGTTTGAAAAGATTATTCAAAATAAAGGAGGACCCATAGATTATTAAATATTTCGAACTATATTGCATATTATAAATAAATTATATCTCTATTATTCTTTATTTAAAGCTGTTCGGTTATGTTTCTATTGATTACTAGTTGCAGGAAAACCACATTTTTTGCACAGAGTTTTTCCCTCAATCTCATTTAAATCCAAAATTATAATTATCAATAGAATACCTTAGGGTGAGTAAGAAGAACATCGAGATTTGGTAAACAACGCTAACCAATGAATGATTTCTGAAGGCGTCAGTTATGAAGGCGTTATTTGGAAGAGACGATCACCAATCATTGTTGTATGTCGAAGTCGCTAATATTTTAAAGACTTACTTCCCACAAATATTCAATGTGGATATCCCGAGGTTGTTGTTGTAAATTAACAAATAGACTGACCGCGAATTAGAAAGGGCACCCACATCATGAAATAATATTTTCTTTTTATGCTAGATGAGATGCAAGACTAGAATTAAGGAATTACAGTTTTTCCCTTGTCATTTAACAAAACGAAACCCATAACGATAAAGCAAAATTCCAAATAGGGGTGCTGAAAAGTCCCCGCATGACCCACTTCACAGAATCTTACAAAATGGACAAACAACAGAATTTAAAAAAATCTCTTTTTCATCGTGCCGATAAATTTTCAGCACCCGTTAATTTATCCTTTTTGTTACTACAACGCTATCGTTATAACAGACTAAGAACAACACAAGATTGAATCTCTTATACATAAAATAACGGCGAACAGGTGTGTGGCTTTAGGTGTTTTCTCCAAACTTGAATTCTACATTCCTCTTAGGTGGGTGTTTATATATCTACCTGTCATCGACCGTCCTAAATACACCTGTCCCAAGTGCAGCTGGATCGACGACCTGTTCACATGGCGGGTGATGCCATTGACATCCAATGAAGGCGGAATATGAACCTGGTGGCTATAAGGATATTTTTCAGGTCAGCTCTTGCTGCACCTGGTTTTTCTGGTAACACAAAGTATGCAGAGTCTTTTTCGACATCATCTGAGAAGAATCATATACTATACTAATATGAAAAGGGATTTTATAAAATGTAAAAATGGTGCACATACCAGACAAATTTGTTATTCATTCTTCCACGTCGAGGCGATAGCATTTATTTTAGAGTTGGTAATTATAAAAATAGAAGCAAGGATACTTCGACGTTGTGTAATGTTTAGCAAACTTGTCTTGTTAGATCAATTACGACCGAGTAGTGAGTTCGATCCTCACTGGGTGCCCCAAACTTTAGGCCTTGTGTCACATTTAAGCCAAGCTTAGAAAATCACCATAAATATAGTAGGAAAGATGGCGGTCACATTACTAATAGTGCAAACCTATTGTGCCAATCTGGGCGCTTTATGGTCGGGTAATATTTAGCGAGCTACTCTAGTAGACCATTAATACTGAATAGTGAGTTCGATCATTACTGGATGCCCCGTATGTGGGGTCTCCTGCCCAAAATAAATTATGATTATCAAATAACAGCTCATTGTCCTAATCCTGTTAGTATCACGTGTGATATAAGAAAATATTAAAAATGAGGTCACTAGACCTGCTAACATCTGGAATGATGATGACTCATCATAGAATTACATCATTTTTTTGTCTTCAATAGAGTTTATATAATTTACTGAGTTTTTTTCTCTTTCCTTTTTTTAACGAAAAGCGATAATTTTATTTTTAAAACCTAAACAAAAACGCCTAATAGCAGGCCGCTTAATTGGAATGATTAATTTGCCACCTTTAGTAAATAAATATCAGCGGATCTTTGAGATTGAGCATCTGCTGATATTTGCTATCTTTTCTACTTACACAGAGGATTCTGTAAACTATCTTACCGCCATTCATGCAATCATGAGATTGTCTAATAAAATCGGTTATCGAAATGGTTATTAAAAAAGCGTGGCCCTGTGTTTACTCGCATTGCAGACAACTAGAATTTGCTGTTATGGCGGCATACAGGATCAGGGTGACTATTGAATTGATTTTCACTTTTGTCATAAATATCACTTCGTTTTCTTAAAACTTTCTTTTTCTTGTTTAATTTTTCTCGCCTGTTTTCGCTCTTATCTCATTTTCTAATCGTTATCTTGTTGATTTTTTTTTAACTTTCCTTCTTTCTTGCTTCTTTTCGTTTTCTTTCCTTCTTTTGTATTCATTGTTTTACCACTACTTTTTTTTTCTTACCTCTTACTTTCTTTATTTTGTTTCGCTTTCTAAATAAACTCCCTTTCACTTCGATCTATATCGCTCCTCTTCTTTCATTCTTTTATTCTATGTTCATTATTTGCTTTCATCCTATTAAACCTCATTTTCTCAAATTTAATTCCTCCTCTGACACCTTTACTCTTTTAACATTGTATCATTTTTCAATTGAACATTTTAATTACATTAGTTTAATTTGTTACAGCATATTTATCTCTACTTTACTTTCTATTGAGTTTTCGAAAAATTAAGGAAAATTTCTTACTGCTATTTTGCATAATCATGTTCTTTTGTGGTAAATTTTATCCGTCAGTTTCCATGACAATTGTCTTTACCGGTTTTCTTCGTCAAAGACGACAACCTTAGTTTTTTTTTTAATTCTTCTTACCAATAATGACCGATTTTAAAGGAATTCACACCTCAAACACTTTTAAATAGCTTAACATTATTGTTCATAGATACCTGAAGAAAAATCCATTGTTTCGTTGAAAGATTTGCGTAAATTTCCCACATTTCCTAACATTTATGTAATAACAAAAGTATTTAAGAAAGCTTTATTCAACTGAGAATGCAAGGTTCGTGTATAGTGTCCTTTTGTAGTTCCAGTAAATAGAAATAGCTCTTTCAAAGAGGATAGTAACGAAACAAGGGGAGACCACTCTTGATTATTCATAACAATTTATAGATTCTGTAGTTTTCTTAAAACGTTTTACTAAGTATATATTGTTTACTATATGGTTGAACAAATAAACCCATCACAGGAAGTGATGATCGTCGTTATGCAGTTTCACTGAAAATCCTTTCTACTACAATTTTATGTTAGTAACGTCGGATAAGAATACAATACTAAATTTTCCCCGCGAAAAATAAATGTTTACTCATTTCTGAACCCTATGAAACTAACGCCGGTCGAATCGATTGCTATGTGGTTTCGGATTTTTTAAAAAGTCTTTTTGCAAGTCTCCGAGAGAACCTGTCTTTCCCTTTGTAGGTCAGACGTTTATATAAATTCCTGTCATCCGAGTACTCTGTGTGTGTGTATATCCTAAATTCAGGGTTCACATCCTATTTATGTTGGTGCTCCAACCAACATTATTTGAGGCCCGATTCTGCACTTGGTGGTTTTGAGTTCAACTTTAGATGCACTGAGATTTTTTTGACTTTCTGAGGTGACATCGTGTACAACGCATGCTTTTAGTATCTCCCAAAGTGAACCCACTTCATAATGGGACCAGTACAGATAAAGTCTTTTTAGATCAAAGATTCCTGATGGACATTAAATTCGATTCAAACCTCTAGTACTTCCTGGCGGGAATTATATGCTATACTAAACTTCTTCATGGTTGAAAGAGTTACCTATTTCCAATCGATATCAACTGCTCAAAGTAAACAATCATTTTTATTTGACGTGCTACAATCATCCTTTCCACCTTCGACAACTTAGTCTAGTGGTGAACTAAAATTTAGTTATATCTATCGTTCTGTTATTACAGTACGAAACCTCTATTGTATTACTTTTCCCTTTGTTTATCCTCTTTTTAGTTCAGGTACATTTTTGATTAGTTACCGCTTTCTACCACTTCCTGTCTAGCCCGTAGTAATCACCAGCATAGGCTCAAAGCACATTATTCCTATATTTTCTTATTCTCCTAAATCTCCCCACCCATCATAGCAACGTCGGTGTGGTTATCTTCTAAGCGTAGCTTAGATGTGGCACAAGGCCGGAATTTGGAACACCCATTGAGGATCCAACTCAGTACTCAGTCGTAATGGATCTAGCGAGACAAGCTTGCTCGACATTACACCACGTCGAGGTGCCTGAACGCCGGTACGTATCTTTCTAACCTTTTCCTGTCTGCATTGGTCTCCTTTAATATCATGTCAATACTTGTATATTTAAACAAAATAGTCACCTTCGTATACATTTATTTTACTTCTCTATCTCTCCACGTAGAACCCCTTTCACCACGTGTTGACTGTTTACACAACTTTCTCAAATTATGACTGTAACTTTCTTCCTTTCTGAGAACATTATATATATTCATTTAAGCAAACTACATGCTACCTCTTTTATACATTTAGATTCACGGTCTTAGTGCTATGTTTAGCCTCTAGCTGCCTTTGTCATATTCCTTTTTACCTTTTTATTCATTTGTTATTCAGACTAAACTAGTCTCAAGTGTGTATTTATTTTATAGTTACACTCTTCTAGTCTTTAATAAACCTGCTGATGAATAAAACTTTGTATTCAGTGTTTTAACTGCCGTAAGACATTTATCTGACTGTTTGGGGTACGCACGCGTGCGTGACGGACGCGTACTCGAGAGGCACAACATATATAATTAATAATTTAACTATTCGTTAAAGATGTGAATTTAATTTTTTAAAATTATAAATTAGTCATTTAAAGTTAAATAAACTTTCCCCATATTTTCTTCGCAAAACATACATCGCGCATATGAATAGCATATAAATAATGATTCAATGTTGTAAAATGCCCAGGTTCAATAAAAATAAATTTTAAGTATTATCTGAAAGTGTTACAAATTGAAAAAAAAAATGGTTGACGGTAGTCATTTACTGAAATAACTTGAATTTGTTATAATTTCAACGACAGACATCAGTTTCAGTCTAAGACCATAAAAGGTAGCTTAAGAGGTTCTCAGTTATGGATGAGTTGATTATCTTGCGACAATGTCCACCCCCACCATATATCAGTATAATTGATTTGGGGGTATATTATCCTTGTGTAATGATTAAAAGATTATGCACGATGTATTGGAAAATATATATTTTATATAACACAATAATGCAGAAATATAAGAGGAAAGTTGAAGTTTCAAGAGTTCAAGTGTAAAAATCCTGGCGCATGCGAGGGAAAGAGAAAGAATCCGAGAGGAAGTAAATATATATGTATATGCATATGTATGTATGTATCAAAATGTAGTAGTCGCCACATAATCACATGGTGAAGGAAGGTATGCTTGTTTTCAATGTACATCGGAGAAGGGACAAAATTAATTTATCGACTTTGGTTTTGGTTGATTTTCCATCTGTTTATATACACATTTATAGATCTGCTTTGAAAAGACCGATCGCTTCTCATTGACTAGCGGTCTTATATCCTGGTTGTGAAAATTTTCTGATTGGCTGTTCGAATTATCTATTTTTAGAAATGGGGAATTTTTTGTTGTTTTTGTTATAATTTGTTTATTACTTTTCTTAGACAGGTCGTGAAAGCTTTCTTGTTGTTTGGTCGAAATGTGGCTTTGGTTGCTTGACGATTTTTATTATCCGTCTATTTTTTGTGAAATGTTGATCTTCTTGTTATTTATATTTATCTATTTCTCTATCGTCACAAGCATATACTTCAGATAACATGATAAAGTCGATTATATAGGTAGTGGACGAAATCCACTTCTGATATTGCACTAGTGATCTTTATGGGTTTAAATGTTAAATAATTTTAAGATATATTTTATACAAAATATTTTGTGTCGACGAAAATTAGACTATTTTTTTATAATATTGATTTCAGTCAAAACTATTATTTTATTGCACGATTTTCTCCAAAATAATGTTGCAAAGAAACGTAACTGCTCCAAGAATAGCTGTTTAAATTTTTAATTCAAATTGTCGTACTTGTGTGCCCATTTGAAAATTATAGAGAAATATCTAACCATTAAATATTTAGGCATGTATAGCAGTAAGGTAGAAACAGGAATGCAATGAGGGAAGAAAGAAATTGATGTCTAGACAGATTAAAATATGAAGGGAATATTCATAATCCAATATGGCATGTTATCTAAAACATGTCAGCAAATAATGTTTCAAGATAAAGTGCTCTGTTATGAATATACACCTTAAAATGATTTATTTACTGAAAATTTCACGTATTTTTATTTTGTCCTTTGGTAGTTGAATGATAATGGTAGATTGAAATTTTTATATGAAAATTGTTATTTTCCCCTGTTACTTCGTCTTTCAGATGGAAACTCTGGCAAGAGTTATCTTCCCCTTTTTTCCAAGCTACCACTTTGTCACCAAAGAATAATTAAAGCAATAAATCTTGCGGCTATTTACAATAATCAAATAAATAAAATAAAATAAAACTTGTTAGCTTATTAACTATTTTTTTTTGCCAGTTTTCTTTTTTCTTTCTGTTTAATAAAGATTTTCAATGTATTTATAGTAACTTGAAGCGAATGCGTCAAATATGACATGGCATAAATTCAAATCTACTAAAGATTTATTTTAGAGCCAATAAGAAAAACTTATTTCGAGCTAAAATCTGCTAATTCAGACTTCAAAGGATTCAACCGTCAACATCCGAACAAGATGCTATAGTTTTATTGACCAATAGGAACGACTCTCAAAAACAGCTTGCTCAGTCAGATATGTGCCATGCGTATTACAAACCTTTGAAACATGACTGACGAGGCAGATTTTTTCCCGCAGTAGGATGCCATTTCTTTCTGCAGTAGACCAGTTGCCATCCAAGGCTATAGAACCTCGTCTGTCCTACTATTTACCCATAGCTGGGAGGAGAAGAAGAGGATTCATACCTTTCTCAAGGGTATTAGCACGTAAATCCCTACCAACCCTATATAAAGAACGATGTCCATCAATTTAATCAGAGTCGAGCACATCCGTTTCTCCGTTGCCAATACACACACACATACATTCACAGCGCTTGTATGACTTAATTCCTCTATCAACTGATTGTAACTTCTTTTCCACTCAGAACCATCCATTTTATTTCAAGTCGTCTTCTAAGACGAACTTAAAAGATTTTGTATTGTTTGTTAAAATAATTATTGTTGCTTTACTTAAAACAACAACTTTATTTTCTCGTTCTTTTTATTCGTGCATATTCCTCTTCATTGCTTGAATTTAATTTCCAACCTTTTAATTTCAACTTTGGCTAGGTTATATATTTGTGTTATTATGTTATTTTAAATCATATCTATCCATTGTACTAATAGAGTTAAGATCAAGGTTAAACCAGTTTAGTGTGATTACCAGTTGTGTAGAGATGTGACTGTTATTGATGGAGATATTATTAAGTGGTAAGATGAAAGTATAGTGTTGTTATAGTAGGAACCTCCAAAGATATGCTAAATAAATGAACATGTATGATGAAAAAAAAATTCAAATCTCAATAAAAACAAAGTTTTATCGTCAAAATCTTTATGTCATTATTAAGCGAAAGGACCAATGGATTTTTTATTGTAAAAAATATTTTTGAATCCTTTTTAGAGTCTTCGAATTTTTGGTCAAAAAACTTTGTTTCTCTAGTGTCAACGGAAGATCTAAAATTAGTATGGGAAATTTGAGCGTCTTTTTGATATGAAAACACATTGATTTAGAAATACTTACAAAAATCAATTTATTGTGAGATTTTAATGAAACTTTCAGGATTTATTCACAAATTAATTAAACTATTTTTAAAACTTTGTTTTTTAGAATGTCTTGGTAATTTTTTTTTTTTACATTTGTAACTCATTTATTTTATGAGAAATTATTTTGGAGCGCTCTATGTCCATATTAGTTATAAGTACAAACCCTTGGAGAATTAAATCAATTTTAAAATCATGTATTAATTTGTATCTGTCAAGTGAGGTTGTTATTAAACAAAAAATGTATTTACGCGTCATAAATTCGAAAAGTTTACAATTCCTCGGCACCCATTATTTAAAAAAAATTTGAATGTTTTTGTGCGTGTATAAACGAGCCGATTTTTGTCCATACACAACATTATCAGAAATTAAGAATAGTAACTATAATAAATTTAAAATTTATTGGTAATTTTCTAATATTTCCTCAATAAGCGTATTCGTAAGTAATACTATAAAACCGGAGTACTTAAAATTAAATAAAATATTAGAATGCTTAAAATCTTTCAAATTTTAAAGATTACTAGGCAGTTAAAAAATGATTAAAAAGGCTTTTATGTTGTATTCATTATGTAATTTTATAACAATTACGTCCTCCTGAGATAAATTTCCTAAACGTTAGGTCGTCAATAAATGTGTTCTGTAGTGCCAGTCTATAAGATCTGAGTAGGGATTGTCTTAACGAATATGTATTAAAATTAGGTGTGCCTCTCCGTGAAGTAAGTCAACTAAATATCTCAGACTGTTATTACTGTCGTTATTTTTTCCTTTACTAGATACCTATAAATGTGCTTTTGTACCATACTAACCCAGTCTTAGAAAATATATCAGTATTCAAAGAAACCTTGTTTGAAATTTGAGCGATTGAAGCGGATTTTTTAGAGAAAGACATTCAAGTAACTTTGTTATAAATATCAAAGATTTACAACATCGCAAAAGACTTCATTGATAATTCACCATATTTATCCTGTCAGTTTGTGCGTAAAGAATACCGCATATAATCTTAACCAAGCCAAAGTACTTTTTAATTTGCATTCATAAATCACAGCAAGAAAGCCTTGTGGCTGAAAAGTTTATGTATTTTCCACGAGTTTCAGGGACTAGTGTTTGAACAGTGTTTGATAACACCTAAAAGTTTGAATACTGATTTTTTAGGCAGATAGGCTCTTCCCAGTTGGGTGTCCTGGGTAAGACGATAAACTACATCCGACAGCAAGGCCTGTGACCAGGCGATTTTGAGGAGCGTAATTGCTGGTGTTCCCAGGTCCACCCTGACCCGGGGTGGTAACACCTGTTAGGGTCCTAGCTATGGGCAAATAGTTAACCCCAAATAGGTTTTATACCAGCAATACATTTTTTGTAAAAATTAGTACCAGCAATGAATTTTTGAAGAAAAATATATTACCAGCAATACATTTTTACCAGCAATACATTTTTTAAAAATATTACCAGCAATAATAATCTTGTCGGCATTAAATAACCCATTGAGGTTGATATGCCGTAAAATAAAACAAACCAAACCAAATCAATCTTCCCAGTTGGAAGTAACCTTAATCTTCCTTCTAATTGTTTTCCAACATTTGACTTAAGAACAAAGAAGTCTTTAGTTTATTATAATATAAAATAATAGGCAAAAGTTTTGGGATAATCCACTTGATTTCGAAGTAAATTCAAAACTAATTTACTAACTCATTTCGGGTAGGAAGGATTTTCTCTTCCTGGAGAGTTTTATCATATATTTAATAATAATAATAATAATAATAATAAGAAGAAGAAGAAGAAGAAGAAGAAGAAACTGGTATGAACACCACCCAGACCCGGTTACGGAGATAGGACCTGTTACAATTCTATGGGACTACACAATACACACTGACAGAACAATCAAGGCCAATCGGCCAGATATTGTTATTAAAGACCACAAACAAAAACGGTGCCTCCTTATTGACATGGCAGTCCCTGCTGACTGCAATGTATCTTTGAAGATATTCAAAAAGTTGTCAAAATACAAGGACCTTGAAATAAAAATCTCGAAAATGTGGCATATGGGAACATCAACAATCCCTGTTGTAGTTGGAGCCCTAGGACTGGTTGGAAAAGATTGCAGGAGACTAATTGAAGGGATTCCTGGAAGTCCATGCATCAAGGAGATACAAAAAAATTGTTCTGACAAGTACAGCCCACACCTTACGAAGGGCTTTATCTATGTAATTTTTTTTTTTTTTATTTTTTTTTTTTGTCAGTGGAAAGTGTCATGACGCCATTTCTAACCTTAGGTCTCTGGGCGGGACCCGGAAAGAAATGTGTAAACGCCAGAAATCAAAGAAAATAAAAAAAATAATAATAGCCCATAACTTGTAGAAATATAAAAAATGTAAAATACAAAAAATGCTGCTCCCACATTACGAAGAGCTTTATCTATGTAAAATCTGTGTGAGCTTACTTTGATTTTTTTTTTTTACAAAAACGATCAGATGAAAATGTCATGAAGCCATTTCTGACCCGGAAGGAAATGCGTATAGAATAAATATCAAAGGAAATAATAATAATAATAATAATAACGAGGAAAAGAAACTAATCGATAGCATGGATCGACTACAGAAAGGTGTTCGACAGCATACGACAGTCATGGCGAGAGAAGAGCCTAAAAATATACAGGGTACGTCCAACAACGTTCAAATTCATAACGGAGAGCATGAAAAACTGAAAGACTTTGTACTAAAGCTAAACCATACAAACGGGTCATTAACATTGAGACGAAATCAAGATCAAAACCTTCAACGAAAACATTAGGATGGAATTTGGAATCGACAAATGTGTCAAAGTCACATTCAAAGGTGGTAAACTAACGAAAACTACTGATTTAGACCTTGATATCAACAACAAGATTAAGGAACTAGACCAACATATAAATACTTGGGAATTAATGAAGGAGACGGAATACAGCATTCAATTATTAAGAAAAAGATCCGAAAAGAATAGTACAGGAGAGTGCTTTTGATACTAGAAAGCGAACTAAATGGCATCCATAAAATGAAGGCTACCAACACCTTAGCTATACCTGTAGTAACATACAACTTCAACATTATTAAATGCAAGTTGAATGATATTAAAAATTGGACGCTAAGACCAGAAAATTGTTTACGCAAATGAAAATGCACCACCCGAAATCAGATATTGATAGGCTGTACGTGCCAAGATCTTTAGAAGGCCCAGATCTTTAGAAGGCCCAAATCTAATTCAACTTGAAATACACTAAAACCTACAATAATCGGATTGGAAGTATACCGCACAAAAAACCAATGACCCTCTCCTACAAATAGTAAAAATCCACTCTATCAACAACGAAGCTGCACCCTTCAAGAAACAGCTTAATGTGCCTGAAACCCTACTAATAAAAACCAAAACGAATACCATCGCCAAATGCGTAAAACAGAAAGCAAACCAACTTGGCCAAATGAAATTACAAAAAACTGTGAAGTAAAGGCGGTGCATGGAATTAAATCCCTAAAAAGAACGAAAGAAGCAGATGTGGATCAACAGAAAACACATCAGTGGCTGAGGAGCACCGGGTTGAAAGCTGAGACAGAAGGCCTAATTATTGCAGCTCAGAACCAAAGCCTCGCAAACAGATCCTATCACTGTCATATAATCAAGAATGAAACTAAACGAAAATGAAGTATCTACGCAAAATATGATGAATCTGTCTCAGGATGTCCGGATCTAGCAAAACAATGAATATACCTACATACATAACAAGGTAGCGACATATGTGCACTGGAAGATATGCAAGAAGCACAAAATCGAAACTACTGAGAGATGGTATGAACACCAACAAGAGACAGTTACCCAAAATATCCTCAGGAACATGCCAATTGTTGACAGGGAAATAAAAGCCAACAGGCCTGATATTATGATAATCATAAAAGAAATTCAGGAAGTGTATGCTTATTGACGTAGCAGTACCCTCTGAGAGAAACATCTCCATGAAAGTTATCACAAAATTGTCCAAATACAAAGACCTGGGGATCGAGATTAACAGGAAAACTGACACTGTAGCCATAATAATCGGAGGTCTGTACCTCGTGAGAAAAGGAATGGACAATTTTACTAAAAGTGTCCCAGGTAACAGCAACATAAAAGTTGCCCAGAAAATCGCCCTACTATTAACATCCCATATACTAAGAAAAGTGCTATCAGTTATAGGGCCTAAGGAACATAGTTTAGACACGGCTCTACAGAATACAAAGCAGGAAATATAACATAAACAAATAATAATAATAATAATAATAATAATAATAATAATAATAATGAACTCACTATTGCGTAAAGTTTTCTTACAAGTTTAACACTTTTTGCCTAATCTATCTTGCTGGTTAATGGTAATCTTAGTTCGGACGTATTTAAAAAAATTAGGTAACAACCTCCCTTAAAAAATGGACGCTGATTGGTTGAATAGTTTCAGCATCCTAGATTCGTAGGAATAATTAAACCAAAGAATGTATGAAATTTAATTATTAAATCTAAAGGATAACCTCAGACATTTGGCCAATAGTGTATATATTAAAGGATAATAACTGCTGCCTAACCAAGTTTGAAATTGCACCAGTCTTTGAACATGAGGAGTGAGTATGCAACCATAAATGACTCGACTAAATTATATGCGTTCCACGATATCATAATCACAACCATAGAGCCTGACGGAAAATCTGATCTGTTTCCTTAACGACTAAACAACACATAATAATCATTTTGGGCGCATAGAGTAACAGTGATTAAAGTTGGTGAAAGATGATTGAAGAGTGTAAATCAGAGAAATATGATTACAAAAAACAGATGTGAACTCAATCAGTGCTTGTTAATTGCCGGAACTGGAAATATCCAAAAGGACCAACGCATTCAAATGATCTGTTTACATGTTGTTTGCATGAAGGTCAGACCAAAGCTAGAGCATTGCTGCCATATTTAGGCTAGAATTTCTCAATCATCATTTCCCAGTTGTGATAGAGTTAAAAAGCGTGAGTAACTACTTTTCACCCTATTTTTATTTTCCAAAGACGAAACGTTGCTAACGCTGCTTTCAAATCAAATGTTCAGATGAGCTAGATTCGTTAGTTCCACAAGTTTAGACCTTCGCAGCTAGGGTCCGCCAGTCCACGTACTCAGGGTTAAATCATTCTCATTCCCTTCGTATTCCATTGGTAAAGAGGAAGTTCCACCCCGACAGCGTCTTCCCAAGAACTGTTACTTTGTGAAACTCCCAAGATGAAGCTTCACCGATCACTACGATCTTAACCTCTTAGCCTTTCTTTGGTCATCCGTTATCTAGCCTAACCTCATAATATGCACTTCTTACTTCAGGTTTATACCGCACAGTAACCCTCTGCCTTGAGTGGCTCCTAGCTTTGTATTGGGTGAACAATAATATAAAAAAAAACAAAGGTATCAACGTAAGAAAAATGCCGTTTCATGCAATGGGATAAGTATGTCGAATACATTGTGAACAATTTTGCTCTTTTTTACATCGTTTGTAAAGAAACAAAACCTGGTCGTGGGATTAATCGAAGGTTTAAGTTCTCTTTGTTGTCCTTTGTATTATTTTGTATTATTTTCCACAAATGCTTCCCGGAAAGGCACAAGCTTGAAATGACTTGTGGCAGACTTATCTGAATTTAATAAATAAAACGTACGTATTTTGTTCTTTTCACTACCAAAAACTCATTAACCATAGGAAGAAAAAAACGCCATTAAAGCAACAACACAAAATACAAAACAAGCATAATTTCAATAATGTTGTATGTTTTTGTTTGCCAACGGGGATAAGCATTTGAATCCATGGAAAATATGTGCTCAGAAATTTCAGCAAACATGAAGTAGATCGGTAAAACTCTTCTGTGTTATTCATTTAGTCGCTTGTCCGTTTCTTCCACTGAACAATCCATGTATGTGATTTTTGACACTACCATACCCAAGGATTGATCTTACAACTGTCAGACAGATATATGGTCTCGTGGATTAAAGGCATCGTTAAAACCTGCTAGTCTGAATATCTATATCACTTATAATAATGCTAAATCCTAATCAAGAACTCCAGTAAAAATTAATTTAAGCAATAAAAAAGTGATTATGAAATTATCAGCTGATAAACTTCCGTTAATAACACGCATGCGCGCACACAGTCACATTCACTGATGAGTTTTATCTACATCGATCATCAACCAGACTCATTATGAACTGCATAATCCTTTCTATGGCTGCAGAGTATGTGCTGTGTTTTGCAAGGGCTACACAGGATTTTGAAAATCACGGTTCCTAAATTGGTGGCCATCTACCGTTAGAGATTCCAGTTTGTTCTGCCATTTAAGTCGTAGAAGAGATGGATTCATACCTTTCCTAATTGTATTTGCGCGAGAGTGAAGATAATGAACCCGACCGGAATTCGAACTTATTTCTTTCACGATGTTTGAAGAGTGTGACTAAAAAATGTTAAGTAGCTATTTAAACACCAAGTTACTTAAGTCATTGGTGGACATTGAGGGAGTGGTCCAACCCAGGCGGCAAGTATTGGAGATGGGGCCGTAGGTGAATTAATATTATGAAGTCGCATGTAAATTTAGTACTGTTATTTTATCTCTTTTTCCACTTGTGCTATTTTTATCTGAACTCACTTTATGGTTAAATAATAAACTGGATTTTTTCTTTGAGGATTTTATTAGGACTCAATTACCGTTAGAGATTTTTTATAGTGCCTATAAGAGCCAGAGCAGGTCTAAAATGGAGTATGATTGCCATATTTGGAAAGTGCTCGGACGAATTAATTTCCTTGGTTCCGCCAGGTCTAATCTTCACAACTAGAACCCGCCATCTGATTTACACTGTAGCAAACCACCAACATTCCTACCATATTTCATCGGCGAGAAGTAAGTTCAACTCAAACAGCCTCTTCCCGTGAAACACTGCCCTGTGAAACAGACTCCCGTGGATATTTCCTCGATCACTACAATCATAACCTTTTCAAGTCTAGAGTTAACCGTTATCTTCCCCTCCTTATCCATATAAACTACCCCCTTAAAGTAAGCCTCTACGTCGAGTGGGCCCCAGAGCTTTGTACAGGATGACCCTTACTGTAAATAAATCATATTTTATCTTCAAAATGTTTATTTACTAAAAAAAGTTTTGTTTTATTTATTTTTAAATGTTCTTTTTATTTTATTTTTGCATTCGGTGTTGCTGTTTTTTTTTCTGCACTCAAATAAAAATAAATAATCTTAAATGTAATCGTTTTTTTGTATTTCGTAGATGCTGTTTGCTTTTGGAATATTGTTTACAGGGGGAGGCAAGTTCTACGACTGCCCCAAGCTGAACAAACGCTACACACACCGCTGATCAAAGTAAAACTGTTATTTTCAAAATCACTTTTTTATCGCAAGAAACAAAATCCTTTTTCTTCTTCCTCTCTGACACTTTCGTTTCTTCAACTCGAATGTCTTGCTATTTTAAACTTTACTATTTGCTTCTAATCAGTTATCATCTGACTGACATTTTTTTTTTTCTCCGGCGATATTTATAAGAACGTTTTCCACTCTGTTTTGTTTCTACAGATTACTTTTCTAATCCTGTCAAAAACAATTATGATTAATCAAGTATTACTTACATTTTCATTAATCGCTTCCTGCTAATTAATTTAAACCTATTTGTGCCTGCTGCAATTAGAATTGTTACTAATTCATTTTTTTTTTTAAATCAATCACTGTGATTAATCACTTGCATTTTATCCTGTTCAATCTGGCTCTTAATTTATTTGAACCTGCTTACAAATTTCTAAGACATAGTACTTAAAATAAACCTTTCTAAAACAGAAACTGTTGCAGCAGTTCGTGTTGCCAACGTTGTTTGTCATTGCCGGGATGCCAACTTGTTGCAGCAGGCCGAGAGGTGTGAGTGCCAATCGACCGTACAACTAAAAGGGGGACACACAAGGGCAAGGAGATGGCAATAGCAAAGAAGGATGACAAACACAGATGGTCCGTTGTAGACGATGGAAATCGTGTCTTTATTCGCAAACGGTGGATGGTAAGCAGACAGAGGTCGTTTGAACGGTGTCCGGACGATAACGGGCGCTAGACGTCAGTGGGCACTGGATAAGGTCGTCAGCGGGTGCTGGAATAGTCGCGGGACGTCAGTAGAGCGCCGCAGGGGAGCTGGAGACTGCTGGTCCCGACAGCTGCTGGGCTTGGTCGACTTGACTGGGCTTCCTGCTCCCCCCAGGCCGGTTAAAAACCGCCGCGAAGTCTCCGGGATATAGGTATGACGGTTCATACAAGAGAAAGCGGTGACGCTAAACAAGTAAATGAATAGTAATTAATTCCGGGCCGTATTAATTACAGTCAAAGGTGTGTTCGGAGTTTGTTGACTGTATTTACATTAACTTCGTTTCGGAATTAAAGGTCTTTTATTTTTGTTTAGTGGCGAAAATTGAGTTTTGTGTGTTTCTGAAGGTTTGAAAGGATGTCGTTGCTATTTTTAGCACACAACGACCGTGACCTTTCTCTATCAGCAGGCATAGCCGGGGTTGTTTAAGAAACGGATGGGAGTGGTGTTTGGGCACACTGCGACAAAACTATGATCGGTGTATGAATCAGCTACAACATAGTTAATATAGGAGATAAAAATGTTGAACCTGAGATAGACTACGCTAGGAATAGTTTCGCTCAACACAGCATGGTGCTACAAAACCAAAATATTAACCTAAGAATTCGAGTCACGTGTTAAATAGCCTCGTTATAGACTTTTCTATGGATGTTTTGCACGACCTCCAACTCGTTCAGAACTGTTATCGATACACAAAGATTTTCACAGTTCAATGACTAAAATTGTTTTAAGCTATTGAATCCTATAAGCACCAAGGAAAACATTCCTTCATCAGACTCTATATAGATTGACACCACAGAATTACAAAGAGCTTTGTCAAATAACAAAAACTGCATCACTTGACGACTTCTAAGAGAAACAAAAACTAAAATGACTTATTACCTGTAACGAGAAGAGAGAATATTGATATAACTAGGATATTGACTTTTCAGACTACCTTAAACAAAAGGTTAGGAAGGAGATACGTGAAAGTTACTGGACTTGATAAGTCTATATCCTCTCTCCCACAAAAAATATCTTTTAAGACAAAGATTTTATAAATTTCGACAGAAAGTAACTCTAACTGTTCGGTCAATGAATGGCGAATATTTCTTATATGGAAATGGTTAATCTCACCATTAGTTATTAAAGTTGTTCATATTGTTACCGACTCTTGTGAAAAATAATCAAGGAAACAATTTTAAAAATCAAGAGATCCATTTAAATCCGCGCTTTATGGAAAAGTAGATTAAAAAGTACCGGAAATGGTGTCCATGTTGTCACATATTAACAGCCTAATTCGTCTCTAAAAACGGGTAAATGTATTTCCACTTTTAAGCCAGGCGTGCTTTCTCACTTAGCTACGAGAAGACGTTACAGCAAATGAATGCTCAATTACCCTATTTAATAAGTAAATTGTCACCTGCAAGCAAGGTTGGTCTACAATGTTGTGTTAGACAGTTTTTTCTCTTCAGAGTCTATCTTACATAGCTGTAAGTCTGCCATTCGGCCATGCATAGATTATTGCTGCCAAATATGGTCCGGTGCTCCTGCTATCTTTCTAAAACTTCTTGCTAAAAGTCCAAAGAAGAATTAGCATTATTACTGGCCCTGATATGGCGTCTCGGCTTCATTCACTTTCCCACTGCCGTAAGGTTGCTTCCCTTTGCCTTTTCTATAAGTAGTTTCATGGTAATTGTTCGGATAAGCTCTTCACTATGGTGTCTAGTCTATTCGAATTTAAGCGCAGTACTAGTGACGAGGTCTCAACAATTTACAGTTGAGCTGGATTGATGTAACTGTAAGTTTTATTCTAACAGTTTCTTTTTTCGAACTTCTCGCTTGAAGAACTCCCTTCCGGTTTCATATTTTCCAGTCAACTGTAATCTTCAAAAATTTAAATGCAATGTCAATCGCTATCTGCTGTCCTCCTGATTACCCTTTCTCTGTTCTCACTCCTTAGCTCTTAACTTCTTAACTCTTCCACGCCCAGTAACCTCTGTGGCTTTACTGCATTGCTTGGGGTGAAATCGATTAAAAAAACCCAAAAAAAACAAAAAAAAAAAAACTTGTCTTCTCGTTGGAACATTTCGAAATCTATAACTCAAGTGGAGTTGTTATCAAAATAGGAAGTATGAAATAATCGATACGCACTATTCTCAAGACATTTATCAATATTAAACTTATTTTTATATCTTTTTTTATATCTTTTCCGCCCCTCCTCCCCCTTCCTGTCCGTCACCGCCTCTACCATGTATTACTAAACATTTCCATCTCAGCATTGGTTACCAATTACGTCCACACTGGTGATTACGACTTTAGCTTTAAAAGAATTTCTTATGCATTACCGTAGTAATTTTACGCGATCGGGTAACCAGCTTAATGAGTCCTATAACTAAACCTATAATTAGAATCCTAATGAAAATAGATCGTAACAGAATTAGACTGGATATAGAGCAAGAATATCATGTCTTTGTTCATGAAACTGGAACAAGAAATACTATTATGATCAGAATGATATCAATGTAAACAACATCTCTCTCTCTTATGGGGTAGGCGATCATGGCTCTCCACAATTTCCTGTCCCATGCAGATCTAAATAAATTGTTATTTCTAAACTCTGTTCCGCCATTCATTTTTTTCAAGTTCGCCAAGTATATTATGCGTTGTTTTCTACTGTCCCTCTTGGCCCCAATCTGTCCTGTGAGTAACAAATTTTCCAAACCCTCCTTCCATATTATGTGGCCTAGATATTTCAACTGTCTCTTCCTGATGTTAAGTAGAAATTTGCTTTTTGTTTCTTTTTTGTTTTCATTTTCTCTAAAACCTGGTCATTGCTCACATGTTGCTTCCATGGTGTCCTCAGTATCTTTCTGCAGAAACATATTTCTATTACTTCAAGTCTCTTCCTCATGTTTGTGGAGATTGTCGAGCATTCACTACTATACAATAGGACAGATATCACGTAACAGTTCATTATTCCTTTCTTTGTTTGTAACGATGTTTTTTTTTCTGTTTCTTAATACTTTGCTTAGCTTTTGGAATGCATTTTTGTCTATCCCAATGCGTCTTCGAATTTCACTATCACACTTTTCGTCCTCTTTTAGAAAACTTCCCAGATAATATTTAAATTTTTGTGCTTGGTTGATTTTGGTATCTCTGATTTGAAATTTGCATTTTGTGATCATCGTTTGGCTAATAAGCATGCATTGTGTCTTCTTGCAGTTTATATGTTGTCCTTTCTTCTCGCTTTTTTCACTATCTTCTGTCAGTGCTTTTGTAGTTTTTTTTTTTTTCCATGTCAACATTGCATCATCTGTACTTTCTATTTTGTTAAGATTATAGCAGCCAATAATGAATCTTGGTAGGACATCTAATTCTCTCAGAATTATCTCGTTGTATAGGTTGAATAAGTCCGGTGATAAGACACATCCTTGTCTTACACCCCTGTGAAAAGAACTATACTCATGTTTCATAGATTACAGAAAATATATTTGATACGGAAGATATGAAGAAGATATGAGAATAACCCTTAACATTTACTCAGGTGGGGGATGGAAAATAACTTGTACGAAGTGCACAAAAACAGGAAAACAAATAAAACAATAGTGCTCTTCATACCAAATTTATCTAACTTCATCGACACAATTTAGCAATATAAGAGGTACTGATGACATTGTATTAATGACTGTTGTAACCTAGGGAAGGTTACTGAATAGAATAATCAAACGAAGGTTGGTAATGAACGATAATACTTAGGACAAGAACAACACATATAAGATTCGCCAACGGTGCGTAGAAGTAGTAGTCAACTGCTAGAAGTGAGTCAAGTGAATTCCACAATGAATCTCCAATTGCAGGATGTCTACCAACCGTCCCGCGCGGTCATATGTGGCACAAGGCCGAATTTAATGTGAGGTTCAGAGCCCGTAGGCTCAGCCAAAAATTCCCCGTAGATCCCGTATAAAACGGGCTCCGGTAGTTGTTTCCCGAGACGAAACTTTGCCTTCGACATAGCCTCGTCTCGGGGATCCTCTCTTCCCAGAGGCAGAGGGTTTGACTAGCACAGCTGGAGATGAATCTTTGACTGCAGACCAACATACAGTATTTATATGAATGGGGGCATACCCATTATCGTCTGTAAGTATGCTACAACAATGGCAGGCTCGACAAGGAAACTACAGTACCTCCTCGACGCAGGAGTAGAAGACGAGGAACAAAGGACTAAGCATCAACTGCAAGACAGAAAATATGGTCATAAGCAAGAGAAACCCACTAAGGTGCTAATTACAAATTGAAGATATCAAGCAGGTGCAGAAGCTTAAATATTAGGAAAGTGATTTAACAGAGGATGGAAAACGTGATACCGAAATTCGAACAAGCATTAGACCAGCGAAAGAAGCATTCCAAAAGCTAAGCAAGATACTGAGAAACGGAAAAATTTCGTTAGAAACAAAGAAAAGACCGCTGCATTGCAATGTGATATTATACGGCAGTGAATGCTGGACAATTTCCACATGGATGAGGAAAAAACTGGAGGCAGCGGAAATGTGGTTCTACAGAAGCATACTGAAAATTCCATGGCGGAATGGGGTGGGAGCGAGTCTTATCAAAGGGAGAAAACTTCTAAAGGCCACAGGAAGAGTCATGATTAACTAAGTCCTGAAGGGACGAGGCTCATAAAGAAAACAATAAAATAAACGGATAATCACGGATTTGTAGTATAGTATAGTATAGTATATATATATATATATATATATATATATATATATATATATATATATATATATATATGTGTGTGTGTGTGTGTGTGTGTGTGTGTGTGTGTCTACTATTTATATTATTCGGACTATTGTCCTCATCTTTGTCGCCATATTTATTACAACGTTTCGGGCGTTTTTTACCAGTGTTCATATTGCAATTGTTTGCTATTAACATCCTATGTTTTTACCAGAGCTCATATTGCATTTTTTGTTGTTATTATCGCTTTTCTCTAGCACTCCTTATTACTGGTTCCTTTATTTCTATGCTTGGTCGGCTCAGGAGATTTTTGTGGCCTAGCATATGTGCTGATTCCTTAAGTTTACGAATTTTGCAATGTTGTTCCTTGTCTATGATCTCAACCTGATCCCACAGAGGGCGGTGTTCTCCCTTTTCTCTCCATATGTGGTCAGCCACGCTTGATTCTTCTACTTCCCCTCGTGTTACAGCTTATGGTGTTCTTGATGCCTTACCTTAAGGGGGACGGCCTGTTTCCCCTTTATATTTCTTTCCGCAGCTGCACGGGATAGCGTACACACAGTCTTTAATCATGTTCTTCTTTATGGGGGGGGGGTCTTACTCGGGAGAGATATCTGCGAAGCGTCGTCAAGATTTTGAAGGTTGTCCTGATGGTATATGGACTGCAAATCCTTTGTATTTTCTCTGATAACCCCTTCACATAAGGCAGGCAGACTGTTTTCTGAGTGTTGTTGTCCTCCTCCTCCTGTACCCGCCTATCCCAGTTTTTGGGATTGCTGCCATGTACCCAGGGTAGTTGTTACGTTGTAGGGTACGACTTATACTGATCAATTCTTTATCTAATGTCTCTGGGTCGGCACTTATGACTTTTGCCCGGTGTTGTAAGTAACGGACGATCCCTTTCTTTACGCTGTATGGATGGTGGGAGTTGAAATTGAGGTACTGTCCGGTGAATGTCGGTTTACGGTATACGGATGTCTTAAACCCATGCTCTGTTCGAGATATTAGAACATCCAGGAGTGTGTTGTTACCCTCTTTCTCCATCGTAAACTGTATTGAAGGTCTTATTGAGTTCACAGGGTCCAGTAGAATCTGAACATCTTCCTGGTGTGGCCAGAGTATGAAGGTGTCATCTCCGTACCTTAACCATAGAGTTTGCTTTAGAGATATGAATTCTAATGCCCTTTCCTCGAAGTATTCCATGTATATATTCGCCATTGCTGGTGATAATGGAGGGCCCATTGCTAAGCCTTCATCCTGTCGATATATGTGTGATCCCATTCCGAAGTGTGTTGTTTAGGTACAGAAAGTCAACATCTCCATCAGATTATTTATTGGAATACTGGTCCGTTCTTCTCGGGATGGGAACTTGGAGAGGGGAATTAACAGAAGATAAACTGATAACTGACATCCATTAGACATCGTACGTGGAACTAGAACAGTCTACCCCAGTGAGCGAAATAAAGGGTTATGTTCGACATTCCAACCACCTGAAGAAGGCCGCAGCGTACAACAGCCGAAACGTTGTAATAAATATGGCGACAAAGATGAGGAAAATAGTCCAAATAATGTAAATAATGTACATAATACCTCATCTCAGAAATATAGACAGGTGTGTATGTGTGTGTGTGTGTGTGCGTGTGTGCGCGGGGGGGGTTGAAGTATGTTTAATATATATGTGTGTGTATATGTGTGTAGGCGCGCATTTGAATCATTTATAATATATGTTTGTGTGTGTGTGTGCGCGCACGTTTGAAGCATGTATAACATATATGTGTGCGTGTGTGTCTGTGTGCGTGTGTTTGATGTATGTATAATATACATATATGTGTGGGGGCGCGTTTGAAGCATGTGGAATGTATGTGTGTGTGCGCATTTGAAGCATGTATAATATATATGTGTGTGTGTGTGCGCGCACGTTTGAAGCATGTATAATATATATGTGTATGTGTGCGTACGCGCGTTTATATTTATATATGTTTGTGTGTGTGTGTGTGTGTGTGTGTGTGTGTGTGTGTGTGTGTGTGTGTGGTGATGTATAATCGTATCCGAAACAAAAGTAAAAATGATGAGACAAAGTGGATTTTTTTTTTTTTTTTTTTATCAAAGACGTGTTTCGCCGGAGAAAGCTTATGTTCTCTTTGGCGTCTTCAATTTGAAAATAAAAGAAATACAAAACTGTGTGTGAGGAAAAATGTCTTGGGATCTTTGAGGATAATTGGGTATCATAAATCAAATTAATTACCCCAGCCTATCAGTTAGGTTTGAAGAGAGTCTGTCAATATATGTGCTTGACAAATAATAATAAAAAGTCACTGATTTAAAATCCTACAATACCAAACGGATTTAATTCAGATATAATTAAAACAAAGATATTTTGAAACTTTGAAGTTCATTCTATTTAGTAGCATAAAAATAAAAATTCTCTTAAGATTGAGTTCACGATAAAAATGACTGCTTTTTCGAAAGAACGTCTCTATTTTAGTTAAGTGATGAGTCCGATGGAGGGAAAAAAGAGGAAAAAAAAGAAGAAAAAGAGAGAAAGTATTACGTTTGAAAGAAAGAACAGGAAGAGGGAAAAGACGTTGATAAAGAGTGAGAAAAAAGTCGGAGAAGAGAGAGAAGTAAATCACGGTATGAGAGAGAATGATATAGTCGTGCGAGGAGAAAGAAAGAAGTAAAGAAAGAAAAAGAGGGGTACTAAAAAAAAGAAAAGTATCAAATTCAGCTGCCCAACCAGTCCAGCGATTTAATACCAATTTCTTGTGCATATGTGCTTGTGTTGTTGATTCGCTACGACGCATTAAATACTTGCTCTGTTCGTTGATGTCCTCTCTTCTGGCCTTGTAGAAAAGAAAACAAAAATCTTTCTGCATTTATCCGGAACTAGATTTTCCGTTTTTAAAAATGTTATACACGTTTATTCTTAGAGTAGCACCAAAATGCAGGGTGCGATGGATAAATTGTCGTCTAAATGACGCATAAATGAAAATAACACTGACATCTCATGTTAACAGATATATTGTGACTAAAATCACACGAAAATATCTTGAAATACTAAAGAGTAAATTTATTCAATAAAAAATCGGCATTAACTTCAATCACAGCCTCCAGACGACTTTAGAATTTCCTGTATATCTTCTGGACGGTTTCCTTGTTTAAGTTGGTGAATGATGTCATAAATCCTTTTCCTTCAGTTCATCTTTGGTGTTACAAGGAGTTTTGTTGGTATCTAGCTCAACTGCACCCGACACATATTAATCAAGGGTGTTGCAGTCTGTGAAGTTAGGTGGCCATATTAGTTAGGTGATGTGGTAGCAGAAAATGACTGACAGCCATGACTGGGTTCTTTTGCTTGTGAGGCATACTGCAGAGTCCTGTTGCCAGATATAGGGTCTTCTAACAGCCACCCTCTTGACCCTTAGCAGCACTTTTTCCTCAAAGCACTTGATGTAGGCCTCCGTGTTGAGTCTGAGGCCATGGGGGAAGATGAATGGAGGTATAATGTCGCCATCACTAGTGATCCTTCCAAACAACTTCTTAATCACCATTAGACTCATCCAACTCTTTCCGAATCCTCAGCACTGTCCTCAGATTGACACCGAAACACTCTGAAAAGTTCGTATTGGAACTTCCGCGCAAATGCCAAGCAGTACATACCCTGTATGTTAGTATCTAAGCGAAATATGTTTATAAAACGAGATTGATTTGAGTTTCCTGAACAGTAAACGCATATAATAATTTCGTCACTTGAAGGGATCGTCATAAACAAAATTAGAGAAAAAATAAACCCGCAACAAAAGAATTCTTCAATTGTCTGGAACGAGACTTTTACAAAATGCCATTCAAAATTAGACATTACTTCTAAAATATAACGAGAGGTGATAACATTTACGAAGTTCTGTAAATACTGACATCTCATTTGATAAGATATTTCGTAGGAAATATGCCTTAGATCAAAAGACTTGACCGCTGACACTATAATATTATGTGTTTGTTATTGTTGCTCATCTTCTTCTTCTTATATATCTTCTTATCTTATATATATATATATATATATATATATATATATATATATATATATATATATTTGTCTGACGATCGCAAATAGCGTGAAACCCAGGGTCACAAACTCACATCAATCCAACTAAATATGTTAGCTCCTATCATTGATATTGAGCGTTTTCCAATAAGTACTGGGCATTATATATATATAATGAAATCAGGCATGCTGATCATATACAGAAAGAAATAAGTGATCATCAATACTTGCGAAATGAAGAAAAAATACTAGACAGAGAGCAGTGGAGAATCAGACGTCTAAAGGAATCGATGTATATACTTGACCATTAGAACTTCTTCATCACTCTATGGTAGGTCGTCCCAAAAATGTTTGTTTCTTTAATGCTGTTTTAAAATGCATCATTTTTTATTTCTTAGATAAATAATAAACAATTTTTTACAGCAAAATAATCAGCTAATTATTTGTTAGAATACAGTTATATATTTTATCAGGTATGTCATAGCAAAATATGTTATTTAATGATACAACTATGTATAAAGGATAACGTTATTGGTGATAACTGTAATGGCAAAATTCAGTTTTATAAAGGAAAATATTCGGTATTCATTGACTGAATAGTGACAACTCTTTTTAATGTCGATGTGAGTTTCCTTTTAAATTCTTTGTTTTTATTCCTAAATTTTATTTATCAATTGTTTGAGGTCAACCAAATAATCGAACAAGGATTCGAGTTTTTGCCTTCTTTTTTGCCGAATTTGGGCTATATTCTGTGTGTTATCCCTACATAGCTTTACCAGTTCTGTTAAGAAGTCATTAGGTGGCGCTTTGAAGCACCTATAAAAACAGGACACTTCCTGTTTCGTCCTCTTTTCTTTCTTTTCCACCCAGCATGCTGTAGCCACGACATGCACGGGACCTTGCTCCTTGACATGGAGATATTTCCCTCATTAGTGACTGAACTCTTCTCACACACACACACACACACACACACACACACACACACACACACACACACACACACACACACATGTGCGTGTATGCCCACACAATTTCTAGTTTTTAATGTCTTCTTTCTTTTACATGCTTACTAATACATTTTCTCTTTTCGTTATTACTCAGTTATATAAAAAGAAATATAGAAAATACGAGAATTTTTTGCAACACACGTTAGCGTGTTGAAATCCACACATTATTTATCATTCTTGAAGTTATTGCTAACATTTTTTGTTAAGATTTACAAACTCTACTCTCTCTACTGTGTTTATATTTAAAGTTTATGTTTAAAGTGCATTATATTTTATCAGAATGAAAAGCTATGCAAAAAAACATTACTGCATTTTTATTAAATAAGAATTTATTTTAATCATTAAATTATTTTTTTTAAATAATGGGAATATTTTATATGTTAAATAATAAAACTTTTAATTTTCCCAACAAAATGAATGAACATTTATTGCACTAAGCTACGCACCTTCGTAGTTTGTACCCTGTTACCCGTTTGTACTTCTCACCAAAATTTGGTTTCGATCGGTCAATACATGGCTATTTTAGAGAGCGTGACGGACAGACAGACGAACGGACGGACGAACAGACTAACGGAAGTCACTGAATTTTATATATACAGTACTTTATTAGAATTCATTCTATTTCCTTACACTTGTCATTTACATGTGCCAAATATTGTTGCCATTGCTTTTAGTCTAACTAGAAACCATGCTGCAACAATTCTAACAACATCAATATGACTTCATGCCTGTTTACATTGCTTAAATTTCTAGAATTTCATAAATTTTCTGGTATTAAATAACTTCAGATTAGTTGTTGGATTTAAAATTGTACATTTGATTTCATTTACTGCTATGCTTCGTTATCTCTGGTCTTTTGTACAATTCTATAATAAAAGAAAAAGAAAATGAACGCCTCTACAATAAAAGATGCAAACTGAAAATTTCACACCCGGAAAATGAAGCTCGAAGGAGCTAAGTGTTTGTTTGTTGAGAAAACGAGGCACTGTATTGCATCTAACAAATCTAGGCTCTCGTGATTACTGGCAACTCTGTAATAGTGTATTAAATAAGAGTAAGTTTTCTATTTCTTCTCTCGTCAATCAATCTGAGGTGCTAACACCCGGAAACTGCAATAATCATTACGCAATTGACTCTGTTGCTAAATATCCGGTGTCGAAAAGAAGTGCAATTGTTTATTTGCCTGAATTCGTCTTATTTTACGTTCCTTATTGCATCTGCATGCAATGGTCATGAGGGATGGTAGGTGGAAAGGAACGACAGAATGGTGAGGTGCTTCTCTGATGAGATTATTGCATGATTTATTCATCTGCCAGCATCGACTCTGAAGACAAATGACACTCTTCCAACGTAAACATGGTGATTACCCATTTCGTTGTGCAAGACTCGCGGCCATGAATTTATAAACGTAAAGCCATGGACACGTCGATTATTGCAGCCTGTAAATGTTTCATTGCAGTTAATGCATCTTAAATAGTAATGTACACTTCACCAACAAACACTGCTTGCGTTTGTTCTTACACTGAGTTGCGCAACAATCATCAAGAGAAAGAGTTTAATCTGTTATTGATGTTGAGGAAATTAGTAGAAAATTAATCGGTTACTTTAAGTATCGAGTAAGACTTCAAGAAAAAAAAGAAACTTATACTTACAATCAGAAAGAGACAAGTCATTCTGAAGATTGCATTCGCGAAATAGACATTCACCGCTTGGTGTTGACCTCAGTGTCTACTTATATTTACATATGCTCAGTCTCTGATATTGAGCATTTCTACCCATAAATATAGCAAGACTTAAAACTATATATATATATCAAAGCTAGTATAGATGATTATATTCCTTCTCGGAAATATCATGTGAAACCTTCTTTCTTCTCCATGGTTCACGTCAGCTATAGCCCACCGGAATCACTGTTTCCGGCTACACAAGCGTGACAGTTCTGATCACAACAGACGCTTATTGTCGGTTACACGTAATAAAATTAAACGTGTCCTCGAAGGAGTTAAGTGATTGTTTGTTGAGAAAACGAGGCACTGTATTGCATATAACAAATCTAGGCTCTGGTGATTACTGGCAACTCTGTAATAGTGTATTAAATAAGAGTAAGTTTTCTATTCCTCCTCTCGTCAATCATTTTGAGGTGTTAACATTTTCTGCTGATGAAGCAGAATGCTTCGCCGGTAAATTCTTCTTAAACTCTACTTTTGACTCATCTAGAGTATCCTTGCCTAACTTTCTATTTAGAACCGAGTTTCTGCTGAGTAATATGCATATAACCCCTTCAATGTTTTCGGCTATTATTCTAATCTGGATGCTTGTTGGCAATCCTCATCTGTTGTTCCAGTTTTAAAGAATTCTGGTGAGTCGTCCGACCTTTCCAATTATCGGAATATTAGACTTCTGCTTCTTTTTTGGAAACTTCTCGAGATCCTAATCAACGCTGAATTAGTTAATCATTTTACATCGTAGGTCCTTCTTTCAGACAAGCAATATGGCTTTCGTTTCTCTAAAACTGCTAACGTATTGACGATCACTGCGGAAATAATCTATTAAGCTTTACATAAGAATGGTGACGTTCGGACTGTTGATTTGAACATCTCGAAAGCGTTCAGATCTTCTTCACAATTTGAAGTTATGGCCTCTCCGGGCAAATTTTTGAGTTAATTCAGTCTTTCTTATCCAATCGCGATATGAAAATGATCCTTAACAATCACTCTTCTAAATGCTTTTGTAGTAATGCAGGTGCCCCCAGGGGTCTATCCTTGATCCTACTTTGTTTTAATTTTCATTAACGACCTTCCCGATGGCATCAGATCTCAACTTAGGATCTCTGTTGATGACACAACCATTTACCCATGTCTCGATAGAGGATCCGACCAGTTCGATAAAGTCAAATTGGCGGCTGATGGCGGTTTTCAAAAACGATCTTCAGTCTGTTGTTAATTGGAGCAAAGAATGGCTTGTTAATTTTAACGCCCCTAAAACTAAATGAAACATAGGAGCATTGGGCATGATAAAGAAGGCTTACTGAAAATCATGTGATTAAAAAAAACCTGGACAGATCAGCATCACACAGCTAGAAGAGGTTATTTTGTTCGGAACTGCACATATAATCCGCAAAACCCCTCCATGCGAAAAGTCTCAAGTGTGCATATATAACTCTACTACAAGGTCCTTTTTACTCATTAGCTCCAGATAATTGATAATAAAGCACTTAAAATTACTCTCTGGCATACTGATACCACGCACAATAATAATAATAATAATAATAATACGAGAGAGATTTTTATCGCAATAATCATTGAAAATCTGAGAATTATCTGAAATCAATTACAGAAAGATTGTAGCAAATATAACTACATAATGACAAACCAACGTTATGCTTCAATAAATTCTAGAGAATCAAAATCGCCAAAACTTTCAGAATATTCTTCCTTTTCTTTTTATGTGCCATGTTCTTTCAGGACGTAGGCGATCATGGCTCCCCACCTCCCTCTATCCTTTGCTGCTCTCCCTCTGCTTCCTCTCCCAGACCATGTTCTGTCATCCACTTGCTTAAGACCGCCAGGTATGTCACACGTTGTTTTCCCTTGTCTCTCTTTCTCTCTATTCGACCCGTGAGTATCAGATTCTCCCGGCACCACCTTCCTCATTGTGTCCCAGAAACTTCAGCTGCCTCTTCCTGATGTTAAGTATAATCCTCCTCCTTGTTTGGATCCTCTCTAAGGCCTCATCGTTGCCCACACACTCGGTCTATGATATCCTTAGCATCCTTCTGTAGAACCACATCTCCGTCGCCTATAGTCTCTTCTTCATCTTTGACGAAATATTCCAACATTCGCTGCCGTAAAGAAGGACAGATATCACGTAACAGCTCAGTATTCTTTTCTTTGTTACCAAAGAAATCCTCCTGTCTCGCAATATTCTGCCCAGCTTTTGGAATGAGTCATTGGCCATCCCAAAACGTCTACGGATCTCAGTGTTGCACTTACCGTCCTCTGTCAAAACGCTTACCATATATTTAAACTTCCGCGTCTGTTTGATTCTAGTGTTCTCGACATGAAATCGCATATAATCTTTAACAATACTAAACAAAGAGCTTTGGTATGGGGAGTTTTGAATAATATAAACTTTGCTATGTGACTATTTATGAAACGTATCAAATTACGTCGCCTTTGTTTAAACAAACAAAACAATATTACAAATATCTATTTTATGTTCTGTTTAGAATCAGACGCATAATTTCTACAAATAATACTTTCAACAATCGATGACATTAACAGGTTTAATGCAATTCCGGTGTGTAATATAAAGATTATAAATATCTAACAATGGCGTCAGTTATTATGTATAAAGACTCCATCAAATGAACAAATATACTTAAGTTTGATTTGAAGTAAGTTTTATCCATAATGTCTTTGTGTGAAGACATGAAAGAGAAAAAGAGATACAACTTCTCTTACAGACACAAGAATAAGCATTTATATATGAAAGGCATTTCATTAGGAGTTTAAAATATCAATGATCTCAGAATAAATCTGGAAAGATTTAAAAAAAAACATCTATAATACTAAATAAGTGTCCGCTTTTAATCATCTTAGAGTCCAGATTTTGCCTTCAATCAGCATGGCTGATGCTAATCACCAGGAGTACATCTCATTCTTGGTTTTACGTTTACCACTTATATAAATAGAACGATTATACCGAGTCAATTGTTAAGTCTGCACTTAAGAAACTTGGTTTACTGTGTCGTACTAGACAATTTTTATCATCTGAATCTGTCTTGCATATTTACCTATTCGTCCGTGAATCAAATATTGTCGCCACATCTGATCTGGCGCTTCTAGTATGAATCTAGAAATTCTTGACAAAACCTAAAAATGAATCTGCAATATAAGATGTAGAATCTTGTTCACTCTTCAAAGGTCTTCCTGATCTAACATCTTGACTTGAATCACTTCGCCATTGCAGTAGCGTAGCTTTCTAGTGTCTTTTCTATAAATATTTTCTTCTTTGGTGCCACGACTTTATGAATTTAAGCACAGTGCTAGATTGACAGGTAGGTCCCATCATTTTAATATTGAAATGGTTAATCGTAAGTTCTAGACTTAAAAAGCTCTCGCATTCCTCGTCTATGGATCATTCTTTTGTATTATTGCTTTCCTTTCAACCACAATCTGCTAAAATGCAACCTCAATTGTCATCTTCCATCTCCTTAAATCCTGTTGTTTTTGTTGTCCTTCCTCCTCAATACCGTTCTCTCAGTTTTCTTTACTGTCAGTTTACACCCCCCTTGCGCCTTAGTGGCTTTATCCCCTTGCTTGGGATGAAACGATAAAAGAAAAGAGAGAGAGAGAGAGAAAGAGAGAGAGAGAGAGAGAATAAACAGTTGATTTATTTTATCTTCCATCTCCTTAAATCCTGTTGTTTTTGTTGTCCTTCCTCCTCAATACCGTTCTCTCAGTTTTCTTTACTGTCAGTTTACACCCCTTGCGCCTTAGTGGCTTTATCCCCTTGCTTGGGATGAAACGATAAAAGAAAAGAGAGAGAGAGAGAGAGAGAGAGAGAGAGAGAGAGAAAGAGAGAGAGAGAGAATAAACAGTTGATTTATTTTATCGTCTGCGTACTCTTACACTTATCTTTTCCCGATGTAAGGAGATAAGTTCGTTTAAAGTTTCGTTCGTTCGTTTGAAATAATACAAACTTCTATCTACCAATGTAAGAAATATTTTTTTTTTTACTTTTCAGTTTTCCAACCCGCAAAGAAAACAACTGCAACATCGTCGTATTCGAATCCATTTAAGAGAGTGTGTGTGTGTGTGGGGGGGGAAGCAAAGTCTTTTCTGTTCATCTATGTACATAAGTTGCATGTTTGCCTATGACTCTTTTCTTTTCAATTCATCAATCCATATAACTTCAGGTTGATTTCATTAACAGGAATAGTAGCAGCAGCATCCACTTGTTAAACATTTGGTTGATGTGTGAAAAAAAACGGTACTTTTTACAAAAGTGAAGCTATCGTTTTTTTTTTTGTTTTTATTGTGCCAAAAAAGAAGTACCATAGACATCGAAATTGGAATTGGCACATTTCTTTTTTCCAATGAGGGTCCTCGAAAAAGGACGCTATACTTTTCTGTCACTTGCAGACGATTATCTCGTGAAAAATTGAAGGCTCTAATAACTACAAAACATCAATGTATATTCCCCTCTCAAATTTTTGAGTAAAAAAATATCTAAATATAATTTTAGCCAGTTGTAATTCTTAAGTTTTAAGCCCAGTTTGAAACCTTTTATTTTACATAAATTTTGACAAATTTTCGTTATTCGAAATTTCTTACAGTTCACAAATTATCTGATTACTTATTTCCGATTTTGTTCATATCTCTGTGGTATTCATACAATTTCTATAAATATTTTACTCCCTTTCGTTTTAATATCTGCATTATTTAAAATAACTACACAATTTATCTTCAGCTGAATTTGCTTATTGCATTATTATGTTTCTTACACCTACAGCTATTACTGATACATAGACATACCCTTCCGCCATAAGCATATTCTCGCATATCAAAACTTCACAAAAGATGGAAATATTATCAACACAAACACACACAGACACACACAGATACAAATATAAAAAAAAACTATTTGACATTTGGATTGTCAAAAGACTGACGGTATTTTTCGTGTCTTATTTGATATTTGGAATATCAAAAAATGACTGTATTTTCGTGTTTCATTTGACATCTGGATTGTCAAAGGACTGACGGTATTTCCTTGTTTTATTTGACATTTGGCTTGTCAGTATTTTTGTGTCTTATTTAACATTTGGATTGTCAACGAACTGAGGGTATATTTGTATCCTATTTCACTGCGTACCATACTGTTTGTAAACATTTTAAAATATAAACACGTTTGTCAAATTCATAGTTTTACTTATTTCATTTTTCAACAATTGTTGTTCTTCTACAACATTTGGTATCCTTCTGTACAAAATTGGTGAAGTCCAACGTGATTCTTTCAAGCGAGTCTTCCATACATGCTTTAAACTAAGGTTGTAAAAAAACGGTCGTTTTCGTCCTTCCAGGAGTAGTTATTTTGATCGAAAATATCTTTTTTGACATCATTCAGAGCCAGAGAAAAATCGCTCGTCAGAAATATAAAAGTTTACGCTTAAAGATTTTTAAACAGCTTTTACGATGTAAAAATCTGTAGGAATCTTGTTCACTCTTCAAAGGTCGGGTGTAAAATAACAATTTCACTTTTCTTCAACGATTAAGATTGTAACAATATTTTCCATTAACAAACAAAATTTAGCAGTAAAAATCATAAAATATATTTTCTAATCAATCAGAATACAATGCTGTATACCCAGCTGCTGAAGAAGTCTTTCTCTGAAGCATAACGAAATGTTTAGAAACAATTATGCATTCTATTATATCTATAATGAAGCACCACAAAACCATAGGACCGGATTTTGGAGAGAAATTTACCAAACCACTCCAATGTAAGCATTATCATGCACACAATGCAATTACACATTGTTCATGGATAAACATAGACAATTGGGAGTGGGGTCTCCTTCCGTAAGAGGCGTGTGAGAAAAAGGGGTTTTCCCCGTCGGAGTAGATTCTGCGGTTGTAGTATTTGTTCCGTGCCTTCTCTTCTCCCTTGCGTTCTCTCCCACCCCTGTTGCGTAACATTTGTTCTGTAGCGGTGGTAAGACCGGTTATAACTAGTTTAGACAAGCGATGACCAGCTTAGACAATCTATGAGCAGCTAAGACCAACATAGACCAGCGGCCCGAGTGTTTCCACTCGGGTCTCCACATTAAAAACCAATCTTGTGTCACAATCTGACTCAGTAAGAGTCAAAGTAAATCCCGGACATGTACAATTGTTTGAGAGAAAACTGTTTATCTGCATATTTATAGAATATCAATAGTAGCAACTAACAAGAAAGAGATTAGCATAGACTTAAAAGAGAAATGCATTAAGGCTTTACTTGATAGATGACTTGGTCATATTTTGTTATAGTGATGTGGTTAGGACATGATGATGAGAAAATATGGGGATGTAGAATAAATACACACGCTATAGTTCCTGTAAGCGGGCGTCAATTGGTCGATAGACTTACGTGTTTCGCCTCACACCAGAATTTCACGTAGCACATTTTTTACCAGGTTTACATGTGCATAAATTATAACCAAGTTATGGATAGACAGTTAAGTTTTGTAACGCTTTCCAGTAATTCATTCGAAGCAAAATATTATTCACATATTAGAGTTACTTACCAACTCAACATAAAAACTGATGTCTAACTTTTAACGCTTATCATATCACATTACTATTGTTTGTTTGTTTATCGGCATACCGACTCCTTATGGGTCATTTAATGCCGAAATTTAATTTTCTTGGGAGCATTAGTAATTTCTTTTCCAAAAAGGTATTGCTGATAATAATCTTTATTCCAATTTTTTTTCAATCTGGTAATTTTTTCAATGAGGCAATCTTTTACTATGGAAATGTATTGCTAGTATTTTTACTATAAAAATGTATTTTTAGTACTTTCATAGTGTTTTAAACTCAGCTTAGGGTTAACTATTTGCCCATAGCCGGGACCCTAACAGGTGCTACTACCAGGGTCAGGGCGGGAACAACAGTAATTAATAGGTGGTTCCCCCTTCCTCAAAATCTCCCTATCAAAAGCCTTGTTGCTGGATGTTATCACATTATTACATCTTATCCTTCATTATTTATTTATTTATTTATTTATATATATATATATATATATATATATATATATATATATATATATATATATATATATATAGAGAGAGAGAGAGAGAGAGAAAGTTGCAAATTAAAAAAATAATAAAGTTTATATATATTCTTTTTCTATATATACATATTAAGAAAGTATACGTGGCTTTTCATTATGCTATATATATATTGTCATCCACAAGACAGACTGTTTCGCATCTCATCAGTGTGACTAGACGTACGGTTACCTCTAGCTAGGATCGAAACCCGACTGAATTGGCATCAGTCGGGGGATTGTACCACTAAGCTGTTGACGCACACCAACACCGATGAAGGTGAATTTAAGTGTATTTATATTTAGGTAAACACACAATGTATTTGTGTATTATAATCTGATTGTGTATGTATTGTTTTTACGAGATTTCACCCTCCCCTGTCCATATCTTCACTTCAAATGTATCTAAATTGTAATTGTAATTGAGCCCAGAGCAACATTAGATTTTAATGTTTATTCCAACTTAATTTTTGGCCTTTCAATAAAAACAAAATAAATGTCAAAACATATGTATTTTTCCTCAGTTTCTTCTTTAAATAATTTCATAATTTTTTAAACTTAATATAGATTAAATTTAAAATTGGTAATTTTGAATTTTATAGTAAAATTTCATATTAATTAGTTAGAATGAATTCTATTTTAGTGTAACCCTAACATTAATTCATTCATTAATTATTATAACCAAGGTGCGTTGTCAAGTTTTTTGAATTCTCCTATACTTGTATTTTGATTGGTCATTCCAGCTATTGTAGTAACATTTCCCCTAGTGAGGAGTGTTTGATTGATTTGAACCTTTTAAAACCCTTTATTCTACAGTAAGGAAAATTAATGAGAAAATGTAAAAAAAAAAATCGTGGGATGCGTTTTGTCCTTCTGAACTTCATTGGATTAAACAAAGTGATGTCTACGTTGATGTGGCTACACAGAGGACGCTGAAATATTTTACCTTAAATTATTTTTTAACATACAGTGGGAGCTTGGTTCACGAAATTACTTCGTTCCTGAAGCCCATTCGTAACTCGAAATGTTCGTTAACCGAAACTATTTTTCCAATAGGATTCACTGAAAAATGGGCTAATCCGTTCTTGGTCCCAAGATGATTGCTTATTCAAACTTTTACTTTTACAAAAGTACTTTGTGCACAAGTTTATATACAAAACTAATGAAAATCATTAAATCTAAGAATAAAAAAAACAAAACAATACTAAACATATAAAATATAGACGAAAACTTTAATTTTGCCATATAAGTAATTACGAGATTTGATGGTCTAAGTGGACGGGGAAGGAAAGAGATGTCATTGTTTGGAAAGGGGGAGGAAAGATATGAACGTCTCTTTATTTATAACAATAGTATAGATCGTTGATTTTGTCATATGAAACTGAGTCGGTAGAGACAATATTTTCAACAATTGCTTTTCTCTTAACTTTTCTTTTTCCTTTACTAGTATCACTGCTAACTTTCTTTAAAGCCATGACTGAGGACTAATGAAGAGAAAAAAAAGGCACAGTACAATAAAATTGGAAACGAAAATCACAGCACGACACACGAATGTATACAACACGGCGGTCGACCCAGAAATGATTCCATTCGGGTTAACTCGGCAATGTTTTCCGATGCATTTTCATCTCGAATTTTCTATTCGAGAACTGGGGTTCCCTTGTATATATGTTTGGGTATATAGTTTTAGTCAGTTTCATTTAGTTCATTTTTTCTGCTATATCAAAATTTCACAAATCATTTTTCTCCCATATTAACTATATTGAAATTCAACAAAGAACTTCATTCTCACATGTGAAACTTTTTACAGATGACCTTGTACTGATGACCTTTTCAACTTTGTATTAGGTGTGCGCTAGAGTTCTTAGTGTTTTTTTTTTTGTTTTTTTTTGTTTTTTTCTGTTTTAAAGAGACTAAATACATACTGGAACATTTTTCCCGTTGAAAACCTTTGCATGTCCCTTTGTTATTGTAAATTAGTATTCGATCTCCTGTTACTGAGACATATCAACATGACATCTATATAATAAATGCGAATGTTAGTGAATCACTGTGTCACATTTTTCAATTAAAGGGACACAACTCTCTAACTTTCTATAGCTCATGTTACAGAAATTTTGGATTTCCAAGTTTTCATTATTATGATATTTTTCGGCGATTTTTACGTGATTTTTTGCGACGGATTTTTTTGTACGATAAAAATTTTGGAATTAACTTGGAAATAAGTTTGGGAATAATCGAAATTAATTTCGAAAAATCACCCATGAAATAAAAATAATTGTTTGTATGGAAAGTAAGCAGCTACGTACATCAAATTATCTTTAAATTAAGTGGCGGCAAAAGAATTACCGTTGAACTTTTAAAAGGAAAGCTTAAATATTAATGCAAAACTTAAATGCAGCGATCAATTTTGAGTTCTTCTATAGTTCATTGTTGCCTATCGCATATGGCATCAGTATACATCACAAAAAGAAATCTCCACCAAGAGAGGACCAGACTGCAATCAAAATAAGCATGGCTGCAACAAAGAAAAGAAAGTCCCGAGTAAATGAAAACCCAGATCAAATGGCACCCAGGAGAGCTTCCAATACTGAGAATATGCAAAGACTTAGGAACTTAAACTCCTGGGCCAGCCGAAGGCCTAATTAAGAGCCCTCCGCGGGAGCTATCTTAAATGCAGCTCGATAGGGTGGCTTTTAAGCTAGTCATCATACATATTCATTCTATGTTTTAAATGTTTCCGTTCGCAACTTGTAAACTCATTTTTCTTTATCTTTTACAGCGACAAATGTCCAGTGAAAGATTGATTGGTTGGTTGATTGAATGAGTTTATTTTACGGCTTATCAACCGTTTGTGTTTCACCTGAAGCCGAAACGAATTGTATTTTTATTTTATGTTATTTTTTTAAATCATTTTACCCCAAGTAAAACGATAATGCTATTAAGACGCAAATGGTTAATTGGAGTGAAAAGTAATGAGGAACTTTAGTATGGAGGAAAGGCAATAAAAGAACAAAATTTAAAAGGGTAGAAGGTGGCGACCGATGTCGCATTTAAATATTTTAAGATTGTAGGCGACAGGGAAGCAAAAAACCATAAGCTAGTTCCACGGAGAAGTATGAGAAAAGAATCTATTAGAATAAAACTTACTTAGAACGGTTACATCTAGCTAATCCAACAGTAAAATGATGAAACATTTGCCAGTACTTAAATTCATAAGGTCGCGGTACAAACGAGGAAAGCTTATTAGAACAGTTGCCATGGAAATATTTATAGAAAAGACACAGGGAGCTACGTCACGTCGGTGAGAAAGTAACTGAATTCGAGATGCCAGGTTAGGATCGATTACATTAAAGACCCTCCTTTGAATTTTGTCAAGAATCTCGAAATATATAACAGGAGTACCAGACCAAATATGGTAGCAGTATTCAATGCACGGGCGAATGGTAGATTTAGAATAATTTTTTTGCTAGCGAGTGAATATTATATTAACAATTTTGGAGGTACACATATATAAATTATATAACAATACAATCTGTCCTACAATTTAACCTATAGCTTAGGGTGAAGTATGCGGGGGGGGGGGGAGAAATGAATTCATACCTTTCTCAAGGGTATTTGCGCGTATGCAAATGTAAAGAACTCAAGTGTAATTCGAAGTGTGCAGTTAAGAAAAAGAGCATCTATATCAACAATATATATATCTATATATATCTTTTATCTATATAAATATATATATTTGATCTATATGAACAATACTCAAGCAACTTGTCACACATTGAACGAGTAAAAATATATAATTTCACACGAGATGAGCAATAACCCTCTGTATACCCAACATCGAAATTTAACTGCCAAGAAAATAAATAAATAAAAGAAAGAAAAGAAAGAAAGAAAAGAAAGAAAGAAAGAAAGAAAGAAAGAAAGAAAGACGCCTTTTTAACACAGGTTACTCGATATTTACCCAAATCCTCCCCACATGGTGAGATGTAGCACAAAGCCAGTTTTTAATGTTGGGCGTTCCGAGCCCGTAGGCTCCGGCAAAATTTTCCCGTAGACCCTGTAATAACGGGGTCGGGTTTGTCTACCTCCCCAGACGAGACTCTGCCCTTCAGCATAGCCTCGTCTGGGTTCCTCTCCACCCGGAGGTAGAGAGATCGACGAGCAGCATATCTCAAACTCAGAGGTTTGATCTCTGCCAACTAAAATGATTTTCTAAGCGTAGCTTAGACGTGATACAAGGCCGAAAGTGTGTAGCACCCAGTGAGGATCGAACTCACTAGATAATCGTATGAGATCTAGCCAGACAAGATTGTTAACCATTACACCACGTCAAGATGCTCCTTTAACACACAGTACTCACAAAATTGGCAAGTCTGCAAGTACATAAGTAAATGAAAATATTTTTTTGTCGTTTTTGCTTCATATACTCGAAAAATGATTTTAAAAATGATTCAAAGTCTTCCCTAGAGAATTAAATGAAAATGAACTCAACTTGGTTGAAAAAAAAAGTTTTCAAAATATGCAGATTGCATTTTTAAGCCAATGAAAATACAAGTTGTCAATTTTAGAGTACCTTTCGACGAAGCAAAACGAAAGCCAGTAATGTACGCTTCGGTTCCACACGAATTTATCTTGCTCAATGTTTCTATAATATAATGACTCATATCCGACTATGCCTGTCTACTCAGGCGGCTAGCCAATCCCTATTGTAGACACCTGCTTAGGCACATTTGTATTTGTTTAAAACCCACAGAGCCCACCTATCTGGCATGAGCAACAGTCTGTACACTCAAACCCTCGGTCACAATGACTTGTGACTCCGTGCTAGCACAAACATGGACCGGCTCCCATATAGTTTCATCTATCCAATTTCACTTCCAAGGCGTGGGTCAACCGTTGGCATGGTTTTTAGACAATTTCCAAAGGTACCGGACGCTGGGACCGCCTCCCCATGCCGATAACATCAGGAATTTACCTTCTTGACAAATCAAGAAAAATCGACCATGGTGAGTTTCGAACACGAGTCCCATGGTCGGAAAGCAAATGTTCTAACTACTCGTGCCCATTATAATTAATTAAATAATTAAAATTAATTAGATATTAATTAAATGTCATTCTCATTTGTTATTCTAACCAACCATTCAAATATTTTGTATAGCGAATGAACAGTGTTCTTCAGTATTACATAATTTTCAATTCAACAACATCCAGAGAGTGGATTGAACCCAACGTTTCAGTCATTATACCCTCCGGCCCTCTTCAGCTGGCTTACTTTACTCGCTAAGCTTTTCAGTCTTTTAACCCAAACCCTTCAGTTCACCGGAGTAAAGAAGCTTTTATTCCGCTTTCTATATTAGTAAACTAATATAGAAAACGGTATGAAAACACTAGTCTTTTTCACCTTATTGTCGCTTTGCCGTTTCTTCCACTGAATCAAAATATTTGACTTTCAGCTACTATCAGATTCTCGTATTGAGATCAAAATTGCCAAGATGATCATGCTGTTCCAAATAGTAAGGCATATATTAAAACGGGGGTTCCCAATCATCATCACCCACATTCACATTGAAAAATATCCACGCCCAACTATAGGGTAAATATTCAAAAGCATAAAGTGATGGCTAAATTATCTTTTGACCGGTACTTTTCCTGTCTTGATAAATTCGAGATGGCCAATGTGATAAAAAAAGGAGGAAAAAAACAATTTTATATTAAATAAAAATTATCCTGAGATCATTTCTTAATTTCACTTGTAAAGTTCTTAGTCTTCCTTTATCTGATTTATATCCGAAAAAAAAAATTATTTCAACTGAAGAATTATTTGAATATTAATGACCCATTTGAAAACTACAGAAACTATTGCTTCCTTACGGGAATATTTATATCTTAACAAGGAATGTGCGCCAGTTATTCTCATTTAGCTTCCTGTATTTTTTTATGAGGATTCTTTGCATATATCCTTTGAATATTTTTATCAGGTAGCATATTTTGAAATACCTTTTTAATACTCAAAATCCTATATCTCCCAACAAAATTTCCAATCATCTACCATATTTAGTTGCTCATGGTCCATCCAACAGTTGAAATCGCTCACCAGTGGGCGATATCGCCCAGGTTGGGAAATCCTGTATTAAAGTAAATTTAAGTTCATTTTAAAAATTCGGACAAATTATTTTTACATACTAAGGAAATAAAAAAAATATTTAAAAACGACAAAAATCAAAACGAAAAAAAAAAAGATGTATTTCTGTGTTGTTTGATGTATCTCTATGTTTAACTTGATAATTTTAAAATTATCAAGTTAAACAGAGAAATACAACAGACAACAATATTTCCAATGAAGCATTTTTCCTTAACCGAATATTCAAATTAAACTTGAGTAAGACTAATTTTTCATAGATCACTGTTATAACCACGATTTGCACAATGTTTTCAAGAGCACTTCAGTAAGTATGTAGCTTATAGCAGAATTTTGATCCGAAATTTCCACTATATAATGTTGGATCTTTATTATTAATATTTATTACATAATTAAGTTAAATATTAAAAAAAATAAGCTATATAAAAATAATCTCACGTTTCATAATAAAACTACGGACTTAATTTGTATATATCAAATCGATGTGTTGCTATCGAAGCTCAGGTAAATATTGGTTTTCAAGGCAAGTAAAACCTTTCAGCTTAAACGATAGGGGTTTTACAATATTTCTAACCACTAACAGACGGTAGTCGTAATATTTAGTTTGTATCGAGAACGTAAATATACAGAGCAAGGGAAACAACTCTTTTGAAAATAGTTGCGTTTGTGTGAATGATTTCTAAGCTTTGTTTTTTAAAATTCTGAAGTAAATGGTTGCTCTAATTTGAATTCTTTATAATGACTGTGTTTAGACTGAAATAGTAAAATATTCACCAATGAAACGTTTTCATATAAAAGTTTCGCATCCTACTCAAATTCTGAATCAAGTTTTCTAAAATAGATATGTTGGTTAGAGCCGGACTCAAGACCCTGAGAAGAAACATAGAATAAGGGTGTGAATTAAACAGGAGCACAAGGGTATATAAAGAAACTATTTATTCAACACACCTAAAAAAGGTAAAAAAATGTGTACAGAATTATATAAGATTGAATGTACTTACAAGCATTCTATTTTTATATTTCCATTGTAACTGCTCTGACGAGCGACTTTCGCTGGTTCCCAAACTACATGAATTTAAGCGTGCTACTAGGCTGGCATTTCAGTCCCACCCTTTCACTGTCGAAACGATTAAATGTAGCCATCTCTTCTACTTCAGTAACTTCATGTCTCATTTCCCATCTGTGGAACTCCCTTCCTCTTACTTGCTCCCCTGATAGCTATACTCTCCAAATATTTAAATGCAATGTCAATCGACATCTTCAAATACCCGTCCTTCTTTTCATCCTTTCTTCTATCACTCCTCTTTACTCTTGCTCCCAACCTCTGTAACCCCTCGTGTGCTAATGGCACTCCCACCTTGCTTGGGGTGAAATGCTTTAAAAAAAATTACTTCCTAACTCAGTGTTTCTCAACCTTTTTAAGCAACGGCACACCTAGGAGCAAATGAAAATATCACGGCAAACTTAGCAAAATTTCTAAATGTTATTTCATAAATGTTATGAAATAAAACCACAGATTTGGAAAAATACATACACAAATATGAAATTATTTTATTTCAATGTTTGCGATTTCTTCCAAGTTTGGTCGAGTGTACGATAAGCAGACTCTCATTTCCTCTTCACTTGAGCGTAGTCTTTCTCGCTTTTCATTCTTGATGCTATTTAGGATTGAGAAGACAATTCACATAAATAAGAAGTAGAAAATACTGACGTTGTACTATTACTACTTCCACACACACATATATATTATGCATTCCGTGGCAATATTTCGGGGTACATTTAGTGTATCGCAGCCAGGCGGTTGAGAATTATTGCGCTAATTACTCCAATGCAGTTTCATGGTCTAATGCAGGGGTCTGAAACTCAAGAACGCGAAGCAGAGGAAAACATGTAAGGGGGTGCAGAATCAGGGGAATCTAGTGATTTAGTCATCTAGTAGTATATACATTGAATGGAACTATGAATATCGTAAGAGTCGGGATCATTTGTTTGTTTTCCAATGGAAGAAATTAATAACAAGCAGAAATAAAATCATCTCCTAACAGTGGAATCGGGAAGAAGTAGTTGTATACTAGCATGATACTTATTTAAATGCTTCTGATGCTTACATTTACTTAAAATTTATACAGATCATGTATTTTGATATGAAATTAATAATTGCTAGGGAAAATGCGTTCGCATTTTTCGGTGTATAAGACTGAATTTTTTATCCCAAAAGTTTGATATCGAAATCTGCTTGATGTCCTATACACCGAAGGCATGAATGAATAATATACAAGCGGAAAGGTAATAAAAATAAAGGAAAAAGCTATTGAACTAAAAGCATAACTGGTTGTTATACCCAGGCCCAACACTAGGGTTGCTGGCACCCCCGGGAAAAGCTGAACTTCGGCGTCCCTACACGTATAATTTTTTTTTCTTTTAATTTGACAATGAGAAAAGCTGAAAATGCAGAATAAAGAGTTTATTATAATATACAACTTAGAAGCTAAAGAATACATTCATTATCCTACCTAAAATATTTTTCTAGCTTTCAGATCTGCAAATCTTTTCATGGCACTTTCTACATCTATCTTCTTTACAAGATCATTTTCTATTGACAAAATATATAAAGAATTTAATCTGTCTTGAGTCATGGATGACTGCAAGTATGTTTTTAAGCTTTAGTTTTGATCACCAGACCATAGCAGAAAGAATTTATAATCAAATTCACAAAGATTTTACTCCACTCAAGAAATTTAATATTTTGTCTTTTTATTTCATTTTATTTAATATATTTTTACATTTTTTCCTTTTTGTCTGGAAGATCCCAAATACATAATATGGCGGCATGATGGTGCCGATGGCCCACCGGGTGACTGGCCGCGTTGCCAGTACCTTGAGCTGGCCCTGATTATACCCGGTAGTGTGACAAGTTAACAGTAACCGCTCATTCTTTTTATTAATAAACTCTTCAAGACTTTCTTAATGAGGGAGAAATAGAATAAACGCGATGCTGCAGGAAGGATTTTGCTACGGCTCCTAATGGACGAAAGAAAAGATGAATAATTGCCTAGACATGCGGGAGAAGAAGTGATATAATGATTTAGTCATCAGTATTAGTAATACATTGAATGAAACCAAGAATAGCATTCTCTTTGATCGTAATATTGGCTATTCTATTCCAAGCGATAGTAAAACCAATGGGTTTTTGTAGGTTTTAAACCAAACTAAATAACAGTAAACCATTTTTTTTCTTTTTTTTTTTTTTTTTTTGATTTACAGTATTTTCTTATCTTGATATTTTGAACTCTTTTATGTTTAGAACAATATATACTCATTTTTAAAGTATCGGATTTCAATTTTTGTTCAATAAAAAATCTTTCAATTACGAACGAGCGTAGTCCCCTACCACTATCCAAAAAAAAAACCTTCGAAATAAGGGTGAGTTTTATAGCCCGTTGTAAGTACAGCGGTGTATCGCAGGGGAAGGATTGCCAAGTGAAAGCGTGTCTCCTTGATGTGTAGCCAACTTAACGTTAAACACAGACTCTCTCTCAGCCCTACAGAATCTCCCTGGTCCCAGTAATGTCTGGCACATCTTGTCTTGCCTGAGTCACCTCCAAACAGCTGTTGGTTGCTGTAGAGCCAACCTTCAGAAATGGCGATCCCAACTTCCAATATCAGCAATTACAAAAAATCTATAGATCATCTAATTTGCCCCAATCTTCAAGATTCATGCACATTTAATAATCTTGAAGCCATGACACCCCAGGCAAGGCTCGATAAGAAGAAGAATTTTGAAAAATATGGTGTTTTCAAGCATGCAATACAAAATTAAAACCAAAAGTAACGGTGTGAATAACAATTTTATACAGGGTTATTAAAAAAGAATGAACCGATTTCATTATGCAATATTTTAATAAGGAAAAGCAATAGAAAACTCCAGCCAAGTCACAAGTATTCTACTCACAATCAACTTTTATTTCCTCTTATAAGCGTTCAATGTGGCCACCACCTGCATCACGGCCAACATCAATGCAATAAGAGAATTCTTCCCAAACGCATATCACGATCCACTGACTTTTTTGCTGTTGTTATTCGATGTGTAATGTCATCGGGGTTAGTGGGTAGTGGTGGAACATAAACGCGATCTTTTACGTATCCCCACGGTGAGGTCTGGGGATCTCGCAGGCCAAGCACAAAGAGTAAGGTCTTGGTAAGTGCCTGAATGAGGCGTACTCTGTAAAGTTTCAAATGTAGACGTTTTCTTAGCATACACCAGATACTGGGCTGACAGATGGCAAGCTCACGGCTAGCTCGATTTGTGGACTTGTGGACTCCCCCAAAAAGCACGTTCTCGCATTGTTCCTCCGAACTCGTTCATTCTGGACTTTTTCCTTTACACAGACACCCACTTTTTGAAACTATTTAAACCACCGTCGAATGTTCTTAGGAGAAAGTGGATTAATGTCGAATTGCCGTCAAAAGCACACCGTATGTTTTCGCGAACTCGAGCACGCAGACGTCATTCTACCAACCCTGACCTTTGCAACTGGGACCAGCCATGCCACGTACACAAGGATGAATCATCTCTATTCCCTTCGTATTCCATCAGAAAGAAGTATGTTCAATTCGGACAGTTTCTTTACAAGGACTGCTGCACTGTGAAACAGACTCCCAACACTATGTTTTCCTAATCACAGCAATCTTTGACCTCATATCTAGGCTCAATCTTTATATTTCCTACATAACCTAATGAACTTCACTTCTTGCTTTTCTTACGTTCATACAACACCATACAGTAATACTCTAGCTTGAATAGCTCTTGAGCCTTGTATTGGGTGACCATCTGTTATATTCAATGAAACATGTATAATAGTAAGGTTGATGCACAAATGAATATACGATAATGATAATACATAGATACAAAGTTGTGCTGAAAAGTTCTCGGCTCGATCACGAAGCCCTCTAAAAAATTATAATATAATCATATTTTTGGAAGTGAAATTCGGATCAAAATATTTCGGTATATATGTAATGTCATTTGGTTACTTTTCTGCTAAGGAAATACCGTATTCAAATATATCTGAGAATGTAATCAGGAACAGTGAAACGTTTTCTTTGTGTTTCTGCCCAGAATATCTGCCGCGCAGATATGAGAATTTAGCGTGAATTCCGACTTCATTCGGACTGGATGTAAGTCTAGCAACTGGCACAACCATTACGCCAACATTCTACTTAGTGAATAGCCTGCTAAAATTAAATTACAAATTCTAAATCTGGCTATAGTAAAGGGCAGTGATTGATACTTTGATTAGCGACAGAGTACGTACATAAACTAATCCTAAACAGAAGTACCAGCCTATATGGGAAGTTGCTATTTTTTACGGGTACTATGCTAGTTTTAATAGTAAGTTTCTCTCAATCATTTAATTTTAAAAATTATATGAAAAAAACCATGATGTTGCAATAATAATTACTATGCAAGGGAAGCAACTAGATTTATTTTATATATAAGTTATTCCCCTTGTATAGATATTTTTTTTTCTGAGGGTGAGAATTAATTCTAGATTGTTGCGTTAAACTATAATTTCATCTTGCTAAGAAATATGCGAATATACTGCCAGTAAACATTTTTCACTAAATTAAATTGCTTACAAGAAATAATATGAAACTCGTAAATAAAAAAAAAATTTATGTCTCAGATTACAAGAATATTTTCAAATTGGAATATCCGGCCTTCGTCGAGGAAGCTGTCAAAGCTGATTAAGTTCCGCCACGTACTTTCTAAAAAAAATCCCCCCAAAAGACTCTTTAAATATTCTAAATGCCTTCTTTGAATTTAAATTTAGGTTCTGTTTAAAAGATAATCAAGGATTTGTTATTTATGTTTCAAACTAAATTTTCTGTTTAACATTATATAAACAATAGTTTAAGAATATATAATTTTACTAAACTTAGTATAATGAATAATTTATATTTTTAACACTGAATGAATATGAAATTAGATTAATATCATAATACTCTTCTGCTATTGAATAGTAATCAGACAAAGCGAAATATCAGAATTATTTCCTTTTTGCACATCCATATCAAAAACAATCTAACAGTTACTGAAGGAAAAAAATAAAATAATTTAAAAAAAAAACGGTTCACATTCGAAAATAACATTAAATTTTATATTTTTTCATCATCAAATATTTCTTTATTTAATAAAATAAAATATTCTGACGAACAGCAACTAAATTACTTTCAAAATTGCATAGAAAAATTAAAATTAAAAAAAAATATTAAGTTTAGATTTTTTTTATGTCAATTCTGAAAGAAAACGTATTTTATTAAATTATGAAAACACTAATTCTCAAAAAAAAAAAATGTATTTTTGAGTTTTATTGAATTGTTTTTGGCAAGATGCGGTCAATATTGCACACTTTTTTTTACTAAAATATCTTTTTATAATCTAATTTGTTTTATATCATTGTAAAAGATTTGGAAAAAACCCCACCAAATCAAAAAATGTACATGCGATATGAAAAAGGTGGTATGAAACAGACCCACCACCCCAATTATATCCCCAAAGTTTGTTTTTGTTAAAATAAAATAACCTATTTACTAAAATATTACTAAGTTCTGAAAATTTCGTTTGAATCGGATAATTCCCGGATTTTTGGCAAATCTTTTAAAACAGAGGGCGAAAAAGTATCCGTTTTGGTTATAATTATTGGAATTCGTAACTATGTTTTATTTATTTTTATTATTGTGACTTTTTTGTATAAGAATTGGCGTATATAAATATCAGCAGGCCTTACCTAAAGGTGTTCGTTCTTATATTGAATATGCAAGATATTTTGTTAATATACAGAAAAAGGCCAAAGTTATAATTCGCAACAACAATAACAACAACAATAATAATAATTAAAACAAAACAATGAGTATGACTTCTGCAAGTATTATAAGAATGTATTAGAGAATGAAAAAATAAAATTCTATGAAACTTTGAAATACAAACAAATCACGCATTCGAGGCCAGAAACGGAATTTAGTTATTGTAAATAAAGTGAAGATATCAAAAGATGTCGATGTTCTAATTGTCTGCCTAATGAATCTATTGTTTATTCGCTCGAGCAAGCTCGGACATTGATGAGTCTATCACGCCAACCATCACGCTCCTGCATTACGATCGGAAGGGTGACATTCTGTGTCATAACATAGTTGGTCAATGTACATGGATACTGGGCGACCAGCCCGTCTTGCGCCATGGCTTTGTGTCCAGAGAAGTTCTTGTTTTGTTCGCCAGTAGTGTCCTGCAAAGCGCATTCTGCGTTCACGTAAGGTTGTAGAAATATCAGGGATGGGTCTATAGAGCTGCGATTTAGCCACAAAATGAATCTAAGAGAGATCTAAAAAATGGAAAACTATAAATGGGTTTGCGAGAAAATTAAGGTTGCGGAAAATGGAAGTGATAGCTGTATCCATCATTATTAACGCGCTTGGAATAAAACCAAAGAGCCTTATAAAGAAATTGGCAGATTTGGAAATTCGACAAAGAACCGATACCAGTACGAAACAGAATGGTGGATTATTGAGTAAAACTGTTGTGATTTAATCTCAAAGACTTTTATAGTAATAATAATAATAAAACTGAAAAGTTAAAAGGTCGCCGGACACTTTTTTGAACTGATCCAGTATTTCTATCAAATCGTGAAATGAGGGTTATCCTGAACGGCTATTCGTTTAGATCCTTTCGTACTAAAGCGGGTGTCTCCCAGGGCTCCTTCCTTGGTCCTTGTTGTAGCATACCTGCGGATGATAATGGGTATGTCCCCATTCACATAAATAGTGAATACTGTACGTGGTCTAGAGTTGGAGATTCATTGTGGAATTCACTTGACTCACTTCTAGCAGTTGACTACTTCTACGTGCCGCTGGCGAATCTTATATGTGTTGTTCTTGTCCTAAGTATTATTGTTCATTACCAAACTTTGTTTGATTATTCTATTCAGTAACCTTTCCTGGGTTTCAACAGTCCTGCTCTATTTTTAAGTTTCATTAAAGATCTTCATGATGATATCAGCTCTCAACTTGCTATCTACGCTGAAGACATGATTTACTCCTGCCTCGATAGTAAGGCTTATCAATCTGACTAGGTTAAAACAACCCCAAGTCCGTAGTTAACTGGGGCAAAAGATGGCTTTTTAACTCTTCCAAAACTAAACTTCTCTTCATTAATCATCTCAGAGATGAGGTTTCCTCTCTCTATCTTTTCTACAAAGAGTTTCATTTCAATTGTTCGAATAGGCATTTCGCTATGGTACCTAGAGTTTTTGAATTTAAGCGCATTACTAGACTGGCGTCGAGATCTCATCAATTTACAGTTGAGCTGGTTAGATACAGCCGTAAATTCTATGCTAACAATTTATTCTCTCGTACTTCTCGCTTGTGGAACTCCCTTTCGGCTCCATGCTTTCTAGCCCACTTTAAACTGCAAAATTTTAAATGCAATGTCAATCGCTATCTATTGTCCACCTGAATACTCTATTCCCTTTCTGCCCATCATAAAAGTTTCTGTTCCTAATTCTTCCACACCCTGTAACCCCTTGTGTTTTAGTGGCATTACTGATTTGCCTGGGGTGATTCCGATTTTAAAAAATATCAAAATACACGTGGGAATTAAAAAACTGTGGCGTATGAAGGCATGAACAATTCTAGTTGTTGTTGGAGCCCTCGGTTTGATTGGAAAAGTTTCTGATAAACTCATTGAATGTGTCCCTGTTAGCCCATACCGCAAAGAAATTCAAAAAATTGCTCTCACAAGTACAGCTCACCCCTTACGAAGGGGTCAAATGTTTGTGCTCTTAGGTTGTTTTATTTTTTTACAAAAATGTTCATTGGAAAATGTCATGATACCATTTATGACATTAAATCTCTTGTTGGATTCCGGAAGGATATGAGTAAACAACAGAAATCAAAAGAAATAATAATAATTATAATAATAATAATAATAATAATAATAATACCTGGAAATCGAAATAGAAAAAGATGTGAAAATTGTAAACAAGAATAGTACCAGTCACATTAGGTGCGCTTGAAATGATAAAAAAAGGAACACAACACATTGAAAAAATTCATGGAAACCCCAGCTTAAACACAAAAAAAATGTTTTGATAAATACAGCTCACACACTAAGATTTTTGTCCATGTAACGCTATGTGATGATATGGAAGTTAGAAAAACAAATTATGAAATGTAGCCATAGCAACAAGCCACTATCTGCTTTAGGCCTTCCCCGCAGACTTGGTAGGTAGTATGGCCATAGCAGAAATCGAAATATTATAATAATAATAATAATAATAATAATAATAATAATACGAAGAAGAAGAAGAAGAAGAAGAAGAAGAAGAAAAAGAAATACCCTAAAATGTTACACCAAACACAGCATTTATGGTTTCTGATCTTAACTGATTGGAAGTGTTAATAGGCTGATCCACTGTGCATCTCTGTTCATGAACGCGAGTAGTGTGGTTATATCATGATCAGATGTTGAGAAAGGACGAGGCAACCAAGGCGACTTGGTCGTCACATTTCGATACTTGGGTTCACCCTCATTTAGAGACTATTTGAGCGGACTAGGTTTACCCATTCTGAAGGTATTTCTAGTTTGGTCCCACCTGCAAGATTATGTATTACTTTTATCAAATCATGCTACCCCATCGCTTACATTTGAAATGGGTGTCATGGTGGGTATATTTGTACCCCAGCGTCAATTTTCTTTTTTTGGCTATATCATTGAATAAAAAAAAAAAAAAAAGTTGTCAAAGTACAAGGACCTTGAAATAGAAATCTCGAAAATGTGGCATATGGGAACATCAACAATTCCTGTTGTAGTTGGAGCCCTAGGACTGGTTGGAAAAGATTGCAGTAGACTAATTGAAGGGATTCCTGGAAGTCCATGCCTCAAGGAGATACAAAAAATTGTTCTGACAAGTACAGCCCACACTTTATCTATGTAATTTTTTTTTTGTCAGTGGAAAGTGTCATGATGCCATTTCAACCTTAGGTCCATGGGCGGGACCCGGAAAGAAATGTGTAAACGACAGAAATCAAAGAAAATAAAAATAATAATAATAATAAACATGCCTTACGATTAAGAAAAGAAATACAAAAAATTGTTCTCACAAGTACATCGCATACATTACGAAGAGCTTTATCTATGTAAAATATGTGTGCTTTTATTTTTTTATTTTTTTTAGTGGAACATGTCATGAAACCATTTCTGACCTTAGGTCTCTGGTTGGGACCCGGAAAGAAACCAGCATACAACAGAAATCAAAGAATAATAATAATAATAATAATAATGAGTTTCAAATGGATGCAGAAATACAAGTAAAACACAATACACCGACTGAAGCTGCAAAATACATAAAAAAGAAAGCAAAAACAAGCACAAAAGACCAGATACAGAAACAATGGCAAGATAAACCGCTTCATGGTCAATACTCTGCCCGTACCAAACAAGGTGATGTAGAGAAGCCACGTACCCATCAGTGGTTACGTAGTGCAGGGTTAAAAGCTGAAACGCAAGGTTTTATCCTTGCTGCACAGGATCAGTGCTTGTTAACTAGAAATTATAAAGCACACATACTAAAATATTGTTAGCCCAAAATGCAGGTTCTGTGATAATTACCCAGAAACAATTGACCATCTTATATCAAGTTGCACGGTATTGGTACACACTGAATATAAAACCCGGTATGATAGAGTTGGCCAATAACTGCACTGGAAAATCTGCAACTTCTACGGGAAGGAAACTGAAAGAAATAGGTATGAACACCACCCAGACCCGGTTACAGAGATAGGACCTGTTACAATTTTATGGAACTACACAATACACACAGACAGAACAATCAAGGCCAACCGCCCTGACATTGTTATTAGAGACGGCATACAAAAAAGTGCCTCCTTATTGATATGGCAGTACCTGCAGACTGCAATGTATCGTTGAAGATACAAAATCTTTGAAGACCTCAAAAGGCTATCAAAATACAAGGACATTGAAATCGAAATCTCAAAAATGTGGCACATGGGAACATCAACAATCCATGTTGGTTGAAGCCCTCGGATTGGTTAGAATAGATTCCAGTAGACTAATTGAAGGGATTCCTGGAATCCCGTGCTTTAAAGAAATACAAAACAATTGTTCTCACGAGTACAGCCTACACATTACGAAGGGCTTTATCTATGTAAAATATTATTATTTTTTTTTTTTTTGTCAGTTAAAAATGTCATGATGCCATTTCTAAATTTTAGGTCTCTGGACGGGACTAGGAAAGAAATGTGTACACACCAGAAATCAAAGGAAATAAAATAATAATAATAATAATAATAATAATAATAATAATAATAATAATACCCTGATATTACACGAAACATGGCTTTCATGGTTTCTGATATTAATTGGTTGGAAGTGTTAAAATGTACATATTTTGTGTTAGTAGATTATGACAGGTTTCAGTAAATATCCCGCTCAATACCATCGATTTGCTTATCAATTGTTTAACTATAATCATTTAGGCATGAGTCCTAATGGCTGGTGACCTGTGCATCTCTGTTCATGACTAAGTGTAGTGTAGAAGCTTCGTAACCGGGTTTCGAGAATGTTGTTTAAATTGTTTTAATTTTGGGGGAGGATGAGGCAACGAAGGCAACTAGCGAGTCACGTCTAGACAAATGTGGTCTTCGATTAAGAGAATCGGAGACCGTGTAGGCGGAATCGCTTACCCAACTTGAAAGTCTCTCTAAATGGACCCCACCTGTCTGGTTTTGCGCTGATTTAATCAAAACCTGTCGCCATGGCACGAACATGTGGCTGTACCGAGTCTGTTCCAAGTATACCCCTATCAGACAGGGTGGTAGTATAGATTATGTATATTTTGTACCCCGGTTGTGATATACTCAGACTATACAGGGTCCCCACAAAAAATTGACATAATTTAAAATGTGAATATCTGAATAACTACAATTCCCAGGCAAATGAAATTAAATACACTTCATGTTGAACAATAAATTCGAACAAGCTATTCAAATGAATGTAGATTTTTATAACCGATTTCACAAAGCTTCATAAATGTTCAATATGTGCACCACCTGTGACACGACAAACGTCAAGTCGGTAGTCCAGCTCCTGCCAAATATGTTGTAGCATGTCTTGCGTAACATTCTTCGGCGCCTCAGTGATTTTCTGCCTATGTTCCTCTAGGCTTGTAGGAATAGGGGGATATGATCCTTTGACATAGTCCCATAGAAAAAATAAAAAAATCAAGTGAACATAGATGGTCATTTCAACAGTACATTATCACTGGTACGGCCGATCCATCGTCATAGTAGATTCTCAAGTCCAAATAATCAACTTAGTTTTCCACATTTTGTTAAAATTTGAGATCACTTTCATGAAAATTGTTATTGACTACAAAATTATACTAATTTTTGATTTGGTTTGTTGCATATCAATGGCTTATTTAATGCGGACAAAATTTTTATTACTGGTAATGTTTTGTTTCGTCAAAAATCTATTTCTCGTAATATTTTCCTTCAAAAATGTATTGCTAATAATATTTCCTTTTTAAAAATGTGTTGCTGGTAATAGTTTTGTTTTTTTCTACAAAAATTTATTGCTGATAATAATTTTTTACAAAGTATTTTTGGTATTAAAACCTATTTTTACACTTTCATAGTGTTTTACCCCAGTTTCGGGGTTAACTATTTGCCCATAGCTGGGATCCTAACAGGTGCTACCACCCCGGGTCAGGGTGCAGCAATTAAGAGGGGGTTCCACGCTTCTCAAAACCTCCAAATCAGAGGCCTTGCTGCTGGACGTAGTTTATCATCTTACCCAGGACGCGGATATAGTTTGTCATACCTAGGACAGTGCTAATTTTTGAGGGGCACCCTGTATAATAATAATAATAATAATAATAATAATAATAATAATAATAATAATAATAGGATTTCACAGTCCAAACAGATTTGAATACAAGATTGGATCCCAAAGAACTCGAAAAGATTTAGAAATGTCAGAATCTTGCTAGGGATCTAATGACGCTATGCATGCGCGCACGTGTCTCTCTCTCTCTCTCTCTCTCTCTCTCTCTCTCTCTCTTTGTGTGTGTGTGTGTGTGTGTGTGTGTGTGTGTGTGTGTGTGTGTGTGTGTGTGTGTGTGTGCGTGTGTGTTTGTTTATGGGAAATACATGTTCTTTATATAGCACTCTGGTACGACTACACTATATATATTAAAAGCATACAAATTTATTAATGACGACAAAAGTGCCCAGCGTAATATACTAAATCCTTTGTCTATTATAAGACTATCTCACTCATGATGATAACAATTAATATTTACTTTGTATATTAGTCTTACTGAGCACGACTCTCTGCCGACTAACTTGTCACTAGTTGGATCAAATGCTATAAGATCCCATATAAATCAATATAACTGAATATGTTCTGATCTTCTTAATATAATTAGGCATATTAGTAAATATTACACAAATATTTATTGAGAAAAGAAAGCTCAATACTTAAAGCGCTAGTTTAAAGAAAAGCATAAATTCAATAAAATATATGTTAGTGTTGGAAACAGCGTTTCAAACAACTTATATATGTAACTGAAAGTTTGTGTGTGCGTGTATATTTGTGTGCGTGTGTATGTTCGCTCGAAAATTAGTTAACGGCACAACACCAAAGAGATGCCGCTTTATTGTATCCGTCTGTACGCCCACTCGAACAGATGACGGTACGTGTCCGTGGTTAACGTTAGAATCCCACGTGTACATGGGATTGGTGACAAAACATACTCAGCTCCCTAGGCATTTCCCATTCGGTATGCCTCAGGCATCAGAAATTGAGCCTGACTTACCCTTCGTATAATGCGAGAGGTAAAAGCGTAGGAGGGTGAACCCCTGGAGGTGAACATAATACAAACACAAATGACAAACAAGTTTATCGCGTAATGTTTGAAACAGAAATAGTTGCTACATTAATAACAAAACCGCAGATTCATTCATGATCAATGAAAGATTCGTTAAACTCTGTACGAAAGTTAAATTACAAAAGCTACCTGCAATTCTTCTTCTAATTCCAATTTTAATTCTTCTTCTTCTTCTTCTTCTTCTTCTTCTTCTTCTTCTTCTTCTTCTATTTCTTCTTCTTCTTCTTCTTCTTCTTCTTCTTCTTCTTCTTCTTCTTCTTCTTCTTCTATCTTTCTCTTTATCTCTTTCTCTTTCTCTCTCTCTATAATCATTTTAGTGAAAAATTATAATCAGAATAAAAGTGATCCCGAGCAATATTTCAGTTAATATAACATAAAGAGTATAAATCAAAGAGTAAATTGAAGAGCTCTTTACTCCTCCAGTGTATGTTCATATTCCTGAATAAAAAAAAAACCTTTTCCGAATATTTCCAATACCATCTGTCATTTAAAAAGAAACAGTTTTTAATGCCTTGACTCTTTGGGACATAAAAGATCACAGCAACCCCCCCAGTCCTTTTTTTATCTGTGAATTGTCATAATTTCCGAGGAAAGATAGTGGAGCGATTTCCTCTTTGCCTTCTCCACGGTTTGGAATCCAGTGTTATTCTTTTCTTTGCCACAAAAGTTTAGCAAAACGGGGAAACCGCCTTCGACTAGGTTTTTGTAGAACTATGGATTACTATGGATTACGCACATTTTTAATTAAATACTTTCGATTTTTCCGTTCTCCTATTTTCTCCGTTTTCTTCAACATTTGTCGAAATGGCATTACGCGTACGGAATCAATATAGAAACATGGATTGAGTTGGAACAAAAATTTGTAGCGTTTTTCCATAGGTGACGTTTAAAAAATGTAATTTCGTTTCAAACGTGAAATTATACATATTAGTTTTAACCCGTGAAAATGTTACGGTTTTCTTATTTAAAAATTCTGATGAATGATAATTCTTAAGTTAATGATTGAATAAGCTCATGACAATAAAATATCCATAGAAATTCCCCATATCGCACCGTTAAATATTTGAGCTTAACAACTTAAAAAAAAACTTTCATTTTCTCACAGAAACCAAGTAGAGTATTTGATATGTGTTGTCTTGTCATGCGAGAAACACGAAATGGTCCATTATTTATGAAGTAACAGGAAATTTTAAACGCGTTTATCTATCTTTCTTTTTTTTCTTTTCTTTTCTTTTTTTCACTGAAACCAAGTAGCGTCTCTGATATGTCTTTTGTCTCTCCACGTGACCAAAATGTTGATTATTTATGAGGGATAAACACATTTATAACATGATAGTTAAAGGCGGCATTTTGTTGTAACCTAGAGAAGGTTACTGAATGAGGAATAACCAAAATAAAGGCTGGAAATGAAATGGTAATCTTTATAACATCAACAAAATACAATACTCGCCAGCGGCGTGAAGTAGGTAAACCACCGCTAGTAGTGGACTACTATGACAGCATATTGCCTACTTACAATAGTGTACAATGTATTTATGAGGATTGGGACATCGCCATTAGTGTTCATAGGTACGGTATATAACATATTCCAACACCTCTTTCTATACGATTCGTATGTGAATTGTGAATTTGAAATGTTTTTGACGTTAAAGTGAAAATAGGAGTGGGGAATGAGATGCATTTGATGCTGTTTTATTTAAAACAACAGTACAATAGATATATGCCGTTTATGGTGATGGTGGCATAGCTGTTCGTACTGTAGAAACTTTAATCCGGAAGACCGAGAAAGTTCCGGTAGGTCTGCAGTTATTGATTATGACAAAATCAAAACGTGGATTAAAACTAATCCAGGTCACACGACACGGGTCATCGCATAGATACTCCACATATTCGAGTTCTATAAGGCATTTGAAAAGCATTGGAAACGGGAATCGATGTTTTGGTTGCCTAAACGATTTAGCGAATTGTGATTTTCTGCTTAAAAAAAAGAAACGATCCATTTATGAAAAAAAAAAACGATCACAGGCGATGAAAAACGGATTGTTTGCAACAACGTGGGGCGGAAAAGGACCCGGAGAAAATGAAATGTCACTGTCAACAATTCCAAAAGCCGATCTTTATCGGAAGAAGGCGATACTGTGTATCAGGCCAGATTGAAAGTGCAGTGTGTCTTATGTCTTTCAGAGTCTATATGAAGTATTGTCCTCATATTATCACAACGTTTCGGCCGTTGTACGTGGTTGGAATGTCGAACTGAACCACATGTCAGCTATCGCCTGTTAATTTTCCCTCTGCCTCAACCGGGTATTGAACTCACACACACTCTTTGGGTCTTGTCACTTGATCTAACCAACGCCTTTATCCACTGTGCCATGTGTCCTTGAGGACATCTGGGTATGAATTTCTGGGTATTATAAACCTAATGTCTTCAGCAACAATTTTTACCAGTGCTCATATTGCAATTTTGCTGTTATCATTGCATGTTTTTACCAGAGCTCATATTGCAACTTTGTTGTTATCATTGTTTTTCTCTGGCACTCCTTATTACTGGTTCCCATATTGTATTTATTTCTATGCTTGGTCGGCTCAGGAGATTTTTGTGGCCTAGCATATGTGCCGATTCCTTAAGTTTACGAATTTTCCAATGGTGTTCCCTGTCTATGATCTCAACATGATCCCACAGAGGTGATCTCCCTTCTCTCTCCATATGTGGTCAGCCACGCCTGATTTTTCTACCTCCCCTCGTGTTACAGCCTTCTGGTGTTCTTGAAGCCTTACCTTGAGGGGGCGGCCTGTCTCTCCTTTATATTCCTTTCCGCAGCTGCACGGGATAGCGTACACACAGTCTTTAGTCATGTTCTCCTCTATGTGGGGTATTACTCGGGAGAGATATCTGCGAAGTGTCGTCAAGCTTTTGAAGGTTGTCCTAATGTTATATGGACCGAAGATCCTTTGTATTTTCTCTGATAACCCCTTCACATAAGGCAGGCAGATTGTTTTCTGAGTGTTGTTGTCCTCCTCCTCTTGTACCCGCCTATCCCAGTTTTGGGGGGATGCTGTCATGTACCCAGGATAGTTGGTATCTTTTTCTCCAAAATATATTACTGGTGACTTCTTATTTTTATTTGAAAATGTATTGCTGGCAATTTTTTCTAATATATTTTTATATTTCCCTGTTTTGACCTCAGTTTGGCGGGGGTTCATTATTTGCCCATAGCTGGAACCCCAACAGGTGCTACTACCGCGGGTCAGGATGAACCTGGAACAACAGCAATTAAGAGGTGGTTCCACGCTCCTCAAAGCCTCCTTGCTGTAGGATATAGTTTAACGTAATACCCAGAAAAAGTCAGCGAATGGAACATACCAACAAATTATCAATTGAAGATACCAAAATCATACAGGTCCAACAATTTAAATACCTACGAAGTGTTTTAACAGAGGCCGGAAAGTGAGACACTGGAATCCGAAGGCGCATTGGAGAGAGAAAGATACATTCCAAAAGCTAAACAAAGTATTAAGAAACAGAAGAATTTCATTAGAAACAAAGTAAAGAATACTCAACTGTTACCTAATATCAACCCACTTATATTGCTGGGAATTCTGGACAATCTCCTCACAGATGAAGAAGAGACTTGAAACAACAGAGGGATGCTGACATTACCATAGACTGAACATGTGTGCAAAGACGAAGTGTTTCATAGAAAATGGAAGTAAAACGAAGGCTTATACTTAACATCAATTCAAATTTCTAGGATACATAATGAGGAAAGATGGCTTGGGAAATTTGATACCCACAAGACAGATTGCAGGCAAGAGGAGCAGTGGAAGACAATTTATAACCTACCTAGCGAGCTTGTGTAAATGGATCCTAGAACAGGGGTTAGGAGAGATTGCAAAAAGAGAAAATTAAGATCTAACACAGCACATAAAAAAAACTGTTCTCAATGAAATCGATTAAAGGCTGTAATCATTCCGGAAGTGGTCAATCGAAAGAGAGTCATATTCCATCAGTACAAAGCCAGATCTGACATCTTTTTGCAGATCTGGCAATTTGTACATTGGTACAGCTTGGCTGAGATTTTATACTATACACACGTACTCCCCTGACCAAGCTACCTTCTGATTTCTACTTATTTGGATTCTTACAAAATTCTCTTAATGTCAATAACTTTAATTCTTTGTAAAAAAAAAAAAAAAAAAATACTTTAACCAGTTCGTCACTCAAAATGGTGCCAAGTTCTCAGAGGACGAAGTCATGAGACAGCCTCAAAATCGATTTATGGTCGATTTTATTTAGAGACATCAACCGCTATGGGTTATTTAATGCCGAATTCTAATTATTTTGAATGCAGTTTTGTGCCTTCAACTACAGATAAAATGTATTGTTGGTCATTTTTATATAAATATGTACTGTTGGTTACTTTTATATAAAAATTTATTGCTGGTATTTTTTTAATATGGTATTTTTATACTTTGATAGTGTTTTGATTTTGTTTTTTTTTGGGGGGGTACTATTTGCCCATAGCTGGGACCCTACCATGTGCTACCACCCTTGCTGCCGGATGTAGTTTATCGTCATACCAAGGACTACTTCCTCAAAGATGGTGAAAAGCAGTACATATGTGGTTGAATAAATAAATTTCAAAGATGTAGATACTGTCTTTGAAATTCACTTAAAAATGCTATGAATTTTTGTTCCGACCCAATATATTATATAATTTGAAAGATGTCCTAAGATCATTGGCAAAATCAATCTAATTCTCTGTCGATCTCGTGTGAAACGATTGTATTAAAAGCTGTAATATAAATAAATATTTAATGTTAAACTAAATAAATATCGATTGTTCTCTGTTAAATACCCTCCACGGTAAAGGAATGTGATATAAAGATCAGTTTAATAATGTGCGTCCAAAAAATTGGATAGCCATCTTGACCACTGTCGGTGTCAATAAGCCATTACTCTTTAGTTAAATGAGGGAAGTCTTGCAGCAGGGATGGATTCCTTGAGAACAAACTCAACGATAACTACATTTTGATCCCAAGAAGAAGACCGGGAAAATGAAGAAATGTACACGCCTTCCCACGATAGCAGCATGTGACGCAAGTTTGGTTTCATGTTACGCTTGCACCGATCTTCTCTCTCTAGTGAAACGAGGGAGGCAGTACTATGAAGGCTTCCTTCATAGCTTAGTGAGGAGAACAGATACTACACTTTAATCATAACCTTAAAGACGCATATGAATACGTACACGAAAATATATACTTATGCACACATCTACACAAACAAACGCATACAGATATATGCATACATACTCAAATATACACGCATACGTGCTCAGAAATACGCATGCATATACAGGTTGCGATGGATAAATTGTCGTCTAAATTACGCAAAAATGAAAATTTCACTGACATCTTATTTTAACAGGTATATATTTAGCAAAATTACACGAACATGTCTTGAAATACTAAAGAGTAAATTATTCAGTAAAATCGCCATTGTCTTCAACCACAACCTCCAGACGAGTTAGGAGCAACTCTTCTGGACGGTCTCCCTGTTTAGGTTGGTGAATACTGTATTATACTTGCCTTCACCTTCATCTTTGGTCTTACAAGGAATTTTGTTGCTCAACTGCGCCCCACACATACTAATCAAAGGATTTGCATTCTGGGGAGTTAGGTGGCCATATGTAAAGGGTGATGTGGTCGTAGAAATTGTTTGACAGCCACGACTGGGTTTTCCTGCTTGTGTGGTATGGTGCAGAGTCCTTTTTCCAGATACAGTGTATTCCAGCAGCCGCCCTCTTGACCCAGGGCATTTAGTGTTGGTATGTGGAAAGATGAATGGAAGTATAACGTCGACATCACTAGTGTTCAATCCAAACACCATGATGCTGACTGGATATATCATCCAACACTTTTCGAATCCTCTTCACTGTCCCGAGATTGACACCCACACACTCTGAAATATGCGTATTAGAGCTTCGGGTGCGAATGCCAAGCAGTAAATCCCGCCGTTTCTAAATTTTTGGCGGAGTGAATTGCGTCATAGTGCTCTTTTTCTCACAGACGATGCACAACTGACTCTACTGTACTGCGCAGTCGACAAAATCAAAAACAAACAACGCGCATGCGCGAAATTAAAAATATAAACTGGCGACAGTTTACCCATTGCACCCATTAGAGACATATACGCCTACGTTCAATACATAATGTGTTTGGAAGTATCGAGAAACATATTCACTCAAAGTAATCGGATAAAAATAAACCATAGCCGTCAAGTGTTTTTTCCTCCAAAGCAAATTAGCGAAATTTTAATCATAGAAATACGAACGGAGGTTCGGCCCATACAAGTACCAATGTAAAAAAAAAAAAAAAGGATTGGATCATAGCGCGTCTATTTTACGTGTTAATAAAAATGAAAAAAAAAAAAGAAATTGGTTATCATAAGTCAACTGTTATTTCATTTCACGTATTTCCTGTTCGTCATTCATAAAGATGACCTCATATGTCGTTATTTTGCATACCGTGCAAATACAGACAGACATCAATATTTATATTTTACAACGGCTCTGTTTCCGATATTGAGTCCTTTTCCCTATATATATATATGAAATAATATATATTTCAAACTTTGTTTCCGAAAAAAAGTTTGGCCAGTATTTTTCTGGAGGAAAACGTTCCCATGTAAAACGTTTTTAATTAAAACTTATTTTAGGAAAACTTTTTTTTAATAAAGACGTTTTTTTTTTCTAGAACGTTGGGGCAATACTTCTATGTTATTTTTTTTTTTTTTTTTTACAATAAGTTTCACCCTGTACAAGGCTTGTGGGCCACTCGAGGTAGACGGTTACAGAGTAAGAGGCAGTTTGTACGGATAGGAGGGAAAGATAACGGTTAACCCTAGACTTGAACAGGTTAAGTGAGCGGGGAAACATCCTCTTGGGAATCGGTTCCACAGAGTAGAGGTTCGCGGGAAGAAGCTGTTCGAGTGGAACTTACATCAATGGAACACGTAGGGAATGTGGGTGGTTTGTTATGATGTAAGGGGCATGTAAAGAGGCAGAAACAAGGAATGTATTTCGTCCGTAAACTTTCCGTGAAGGTAGCGATAGACCAGCTAGAGGCTAAGACTAAAAGCAGTATTTTACACATGTAAATGACAGATGTGAGGAATTCTTTTTAAATCAATTCACCCAAAGCAAGGCGATAATGCCATTAAGACGGAAGAGTGAAAGAACTTTTAAAACTTTAGAAGGAACGGGAAACATATTCCTAAACAGAGAACAAGGGATAAACTTCTATTCCTGTTCAAAAAACGGGGAAGAAAGTGTGAACTAGGCGATAGGCGAACCTGTCTACTTCTATAATGGAAGACAATTTCAACAAGGCGATATTTTATATTGATATTTTTATATAAATTGGTAACAAGGGAGAGAAATACACAAGTATACTATACATGCTAAAGAAGAAAGACATTACAAGTGAGGAATTATATTGGTGATACGTGTGTGTGTGTGTGTGTAAAAATGTTCACTTACTAAGCGGAAAGATATCTTTCCCCTTAGTAACTGAACATATTCACACACATGCCCGGAGAGGTCCCGGTGAGCTTGTCGCTTCTACCACATGTCAGAAGGAAAAGGTACTTGACAGCGCCTACTAACAACTTCTTGTCAAAACTGGCGAAGCTATTGGGGGATAATCAACAAATAAAACGTTTTTTCTTTTCTTTTTAGCCTATTAAGAAAGAGGGGATCAATGAACAAATAAAATATAAAAGGTATAGAAAATATACTCCCCGACTTCATGTTTTTCAGATGTAATCCACTCATCAGGGTTTTGATTGATTGATTTTCTTTTTTTATAATATATCAACAAACTGTTGGTTATTTAAATTTGTTGACTATTTATCGTCATATATATATATATATATATATATATATATATATATATATATATATATATATATATATATATATAAAAATCGAACACCTGGGGATTGTGCGATAACCTAAAATCGCGTGATTATATGAAACTTCAAATTGCGAATACAGTAAAAATTAAGTAAAAAAAAAACAATTTATTTAAATTTTATGTTTCTGTTAATAACATTAGTATCTTTGATAATTTTTTGTTATAAACTGATATATATATGAGTGTGTGTGTGTGTGTGTGTGTGTGTGTGTGTGTGTGTGTAAATTTATTGCTTAAACATTATTTTTAAAGGATTATCCATATTTGAGGCCGGTAGATGGAAATAAATAAATATTTATTAAATAAATAAAAACAGGGCATCTATTTAAATATGAGTAAACATTACAAAAAACATTTAAGAAAAGAAATTAAAATATGTCGGATTAATAAATAAAAAATCAATACATTCCTTATATATATATAAATACACACACATACACACACACAAATATATATTTTCCTTTTACATATATACTCTATCTGAAATTTTTACACGCACAAGCACACACATATATATATATATATATATATATATATATATATATATATATATATCATTGTATACTTTATACATAAAGACAGAGATAAAATTTTCAGGAAATTGGAGATGAAGAATTTACGCTACTTTCTAAGTAACATGTGATCACTGAACAGTTTAGTTTGCGACACTGAATAAGATTATGTTGATAATTTTTCAGACAGACTTGTTTTCATTCTCACTTTCTATTTCTCATCATGAAATCCTTGAGATGTCATTATGACTCAAACAAGTAAACTGAAGAAGCTAAGTTTCATGCCTTTTTCGCTACGAAATAACGCCAAAAGATGCCAACCAGAATTTGAAAAATTCTCATGAATCCAGTTTCTTTTATCCAACAGGGTGATATCCCGATCTTCAAATGTATGTGTGGTCTTTGACAAAAGTACACAAACCCACATGTGCTCAGCTGAAGAGACGAAAATGATAGTAATGCAATAACAGTTTTTGTCTTGTCTGTTTATTTATCCGAGGAGTGGGTGATATCTGTGTCTTTTGCATTTCTTCAAATGCTATTTATGTTCGACCCAAATGATCATATCACCAGGGTAATTATCTGTCGTGAAATGGCAATAATCTTATTACAAATACCGTTCATTTTTTCTCTCTAAATAATAATTTTTAGCAGCCTGATAAAAAAAGGTTAAAATTTTAACTTTCAAAAAGCGTTAGAAAGAGCGATTGATATGTCTTGTGTTTTTATGGTTTATGAACCATTTGAAGATTATTTACATTTTTGGGGAGAAAATAAGGATTTAATGATACAAGTCCGACTAATTAACCAATAGCTAGTGGGAAGAAGAGGTGGATTAATTCCTGTTGTAACCTACGGAAGGTTACAGAAAAGAATAATCAAACGAACGTTGGTAATGAACGATAATATTTGGACAAGAACAACATAGCGGCGCGGAGAAAAAGTAGTCAGTGAGTTCCACAATGAATCTTCAACTGCATGATATCTACCAACAGACCCACGCGGTCAGATGTGGCACAAGGCCGAATTAAATGAGAGATATCCGTGCCCGTAAGTCCGGCCAAGAATTCCCCGTAGATCCCGTATAAAACGGGGTCGGGTAGCTGTTTTCAGAGACGAGATTCTGCCCTTCGATGGAGGCAGAGAGTTTGACCAGCACAGCTGGAAACGAATCTCCGACTGCAGACCAACATACAGTATTTATGTGAATGGGACATGCCCATTATCATCCGTATGTATGCTACAGCAATTCCTTCCCCAAGGGTATTGCGCGTAACGAACCCGACTGGAACTGGAACACGGCTATCCAATTTCCAATCTCGAACTTTTATCCATTAAATCACCCGCACATCCAAGCTTTCAACACTTGGTATTCCCAAGCGGTCACTCATCCATATTGCTTAACTTTGGTAATCGTACGTGAATTAGTGTTTCAACGTATTATAGCCGTAAGCCGTTAGAAGGAGTTAGAAAGAGATGGATTAAGATAGAAAAGGGAGAGGTGGTGGAAAAAAGTGAGAATAAAATATGTTTGTCCCGTACGAGGTAACATTTTAAGAATACCAAATGTTGAAGTGGTGTTGACAGGGGAATTATGAAAGAAGCATAAAACCAAAATGACATAGAAAGATTAAAAGCTGCTGACAGCTGAATTCAAGCTTTTCAATCATCGCAACTCTCTCTTTCTCTTTCTCTTTCTCTCTTTCTCTTTCTCTCTTTCTCTACATACATATTGTTTATTAAACATTAAATTACATCACTCAGCGTCTCCCATATTTTACCTTTACCTACACAGTTACATTAAAGAATATTTTAGAGCGTTCTTAAATTTCAAATTTTTCAAAACTTAATATTTTCCCTCCAATTTAATTCTGTTTATAAATTAAATAATATTTTATATTAAAATATGATTATAATATAACTATAATATAATTATATATTATAATATGATTATATTATATATTATATTATATTAGTTATATTATGTATATATTAATTATTATTAATTTATTATATATATATTAATTATATTATATATTATATTAATTATATAATAAAATTATATAATTTTTATATTATAAAATTATATGATTATAATATAATTAGAATTATAATAAAAATTATAACATTTTCCCTGCACTTTACTTCTGTTTATAAATTATGATAATATTTTATATTATAATATGATTATAATATAATTATAATATAATTATATATTATAATATAATATAATTATATTATATAATATACTATATTAATTATATTATATATATATATTAATTATTATTAATTTATTATATATACAGTGTAACCCGGATATAAGAGACACGGATATAAGAGAAACCCGGATATAAGAGAGATTTTCTCTGGTCCCAAATTAGAGCCTATGTTAATGTATATAAAATAAACCAAACCCGGATATAAGAGAAACCCGGATATAAGAGACTTCTCCGGTCCCGATAACTCTCTTATGTCCGGGTTACACTGTATATTATTGATTTAATCATATTATTATTAATTATTATTTATTTATTATATATATATTAATTATATTATATATTATATTAATTATATTATAATATAATTATAATAAAAATTATATTTTCTCTGCACTTTAATTCTGTTTATAAATACATGCTGCAGAGATCTAGCTGCTACTTCCACGAAAGGTGCTCGGAGGAATTACATTTCCTGGTCCCGTCAGAGGCAAACCTTCACAGCAAGAACTCGTCATGCCATATACATTGTAGCAAACAACCCGTAATGCCTCCGCATTTCATTGGTGAGAAGTAAGTTCTACTCGAGCGGCTTCTCATTAACCATTGCCATGTGGAAGCGACTCCCAAAAGGATCTTTCCCCGTTCACTACAACCTTAACCTGTTCAAGGTCAGGATTAATCGTTATCTTCCACTCCTATACACACAAATGGACCCCCCCCCCAAAAAAAAGGTAACCTTTTACTTCGAATGGCTCCGACCTTTGGAAAGGGTGAACAAAATAAATAAAATTTAAAAAATAAATTAAATAAAATCCTTATACTTACCTTGATAAAGTCTCTCAGTGGACGAAATGCTTTGGTAAAGAAAAGTTTTTTCCTTTTGTCTTTATTCATATATATGAACCTGCGTCCTCCCCTTAGGAAGAAGGAAACCGTCGTTAGATCCGACGTACCTTAACCAACTCGGCCACGTAGCATCCTCGTCGATCAAGTCTTAAACATGTCTTTAAGTGAAATCCTTCTCGTATTAAATTCCTCGAAATTACTAATAACGCTTTCCGTTTGACCAGAGGTTGGCAGGTTCGAATCTAGCCGGAAAGCGCATATTATTTTTTATGAGATCTCTCGAATGATGAAAATAAATAAATATATTGCTTAATAAATCAATAGAACGTCTACTCAAATATGAGTATCCACTAAAAATAACGTTTAAAGTGATATAAGACTGTTGGATTGATAAATAAAAACCATTGCCTTAGAAAATTTGTTTACGTTTGGATACAAAACTGAACAGATATGAAAATTTCGAGGAATTTATTACGAGAAGGATTTCGTTTAAAAGGTACGCTCCATTCATATATATATATATATATATATATATATATATATATATATATATATATTATATTATAAATTAATTGATTTAAAATATGTTTTTTTCCGCTACACAGTTCTAACCATGTTTCAAAACATATATATATATATATATATATATATATATATATATATATATATATATAGTTATATATTACGTTATGCAATAATGTCCTAAGAAAAAAACAAATTTTATATTTAGGACCTACAAAAATTTCGCGATGTAAATATAAAATCGCTCCTGAACAGACTGTCTCCTGATAGTGTTAACATCACGAATCTTTTAGTCAGTCTAGAATAATATATATATATATATATATATATATATATATATATATATATATAGTTCATAAATCTTTATGGTTGATCTGATAATAATTCATTATAATAATTATTACTCTAGATATATATTGTCCACTTTTAATTGACAAAATTCTGATTGACTGACTGATTTGTATTAAACGGTTTATCAACCTTTTTGCAGGTTATTTAAACCTAGAAAATATTTTTAGATTGTAATGTTTTTTTGGGTTTTATTTTTTAGAAATAATAATTTATTGATACTAGTCCTTCTAATTAACCCATAGCCGGGTAGAAGCGAGGACTGATTCATACCATTTCCAAAGGTATTTGCGCATAAGTGCATATAACGAACTCAACTGGAATTTGAACTCGGCTCTCCGAATTCCAATTCAGAGCTGTTATCAATTACATCACCCGCACAGCCAAGTTTTCAGTACCAGGTATTCCTAAGCGGCCACACATCTACGTACTGACCAGACTTATCGTACGAGAACTGCTGCTTCAACGTCATCATAAGCATATCAAATTTTACGTATACAAATAATCCCATCAAGAGTACATCGGCCTCGTATAAATACATTGTATGTTCTTCTGCAGGGATGTGCAGATGGTGTAAGGAAATCGGCACAGAAAGTAGAATCGGCGTGCCGGGTTCAAATTCTGTTTGTTATGTTTACTTTCTCATGAAAGCAAATCGAATGAAACCGCCTCTTATCCCTGCAATTACAGGTTAGATAAAAGAAAGAAAACTCTGAATTTCCTATCATGGAGAAGGCAATGATATGAAGTTTTATTATCTTTCCCAAGAATACACGACAATTCATAGATAATAAAAGGAATCGGCGGAGTGTAATGTATCCTGAAAAGACGTGATATTTTTTAAGATCATTCCTGGTTGTTGACACAGGCCTGTACTCTTGCATGCATCTTTTTGATTGCGTATTAGGCAAAAGTGACAAGAAATTCTTTTTCTTCCGTTCTAAGTGCATCTAAGTGGATGGATGTAAGCAAGTTAGAATTCAATACATGAATGAGCTAAGCAAGCCTTTTTTTAAGATATCTTATTCAGAGAGAAGTATTACCAATAGACTGATAACGTACTTATTTTAAGCGATGACCTCCATAAAGTGTTTTAATCATACTTGATGGTGTTTCTGGAAACTGAATATGACTGCCTGAAAGAACACCCAAGACGCTTCTGGGTTTGAAAAAGTCTAGCAAAACATGTTAAATAATAAGACTTAACCATCAACAGACAATTTAGCAACGTAGTTTTGAACACAAAAATGTATCCAAGCTCTGACTGCTTCTCTCCTGTGAAACTCTCTTTCGACTTTTTGATCTTCAAAAATTCAAATGCAATGTCAATCGCCATTTTTTAACGTTTTCTCATTTTCTTTCCCTCTCAGTAACTCTTTACGTCTTTGTGATTTTATTGCCTTAATTGGTTTTAAATGATTTACAATAGACGAGAACAAATTCTACAGTGACCCCATTTGCAAATAAAATATGTAGTCACAGTTAACGATCAAGTATGCAGCTTTGGAACAGATCAGGAACTGAAAGCGGGAGTATAAGAGAAACGCTTTTTTGAGAAAAGAAAGACAAAATCAAAGGAAATGGCTGACAGGTAACTTAACCATCAACAGACAATTTAGCAATCTCAACCGAATGAAAAAGAAGTAACAGATAACAGCAACATATGATGGAGAATATATTAAATAAAAAAAAGAAAAAAAAAGCATCAGAAATAAGGAAACAAGCAAGCAAAAGAGGAAAGATAAAAGAACAGGTGAGAAAAAGAAATAACAGGTAAGGCGATGTTCGGTTGTATGAAATCTAAAACAGGAAAGATATTATTATTAAAAGAAAAAAAAGTACTATACAGATATGATGGAGACATAGGCAAACTCTTCCATGATAACAATCTACGATACAATAAAGCACAGAAATTCCCGTATTCGTAAAATTTGAGGTTAGGTCAGCAGTGATTAAAATAAAGAAGAATAAACCAACACAACCAGAAGAGATTGTAATAGACATGCAGACAGCCTTAGACGATTTGGGAAGTGATACGTTTACGAAAAATAAACAAAATATACAACAGCGGCAAAATACCGGAAGACTTCAGTTGATCAATGTTCCTAATGCTACTAAAGAAACCAGGCGTGAATGAATGTGAACTCCATGGGACAATTGATGAAGCAGATAATTAAACTAATATTTAACCGTATACTGAACAGGTAGTAGAACTAGACAGAAAATAAAAGAGAACAAAGTTGCTCTTATCAAGATATCGGAGGAAGAAATTCAATTTTTATCATCACGGTGTTATCAGAACGAGAAAAGAAATGCAGAAAATCTATACCAATATTTTATAGTTTACACAAAGGCATTCAACAAAATACGAATTAAGTAAGAAATTGAAATTTTAGGAAAGCTTGATCTACACGGAAAATGTATTTAAATCGTCTTCAACCTGTTTTGGAACTGCCAACATGCGTATAGGGAATGAGTTAAGTGAAAAAAAAAGAGAGAAGTACAGCAAGCTTTCTAATTGGATTTGCTTAACCTGTGCATGGTGATGATTGTAAGAGGTTCAAGCCCCAGGGGTTATCATCCAACAGGAAATATCTCACTTTTGGGATGGAGATAGATACATTGACTGGCAGTTAAGGCGTCCCCCAAATGAGAAAGTGCTGAGGTGTAGTGAGTAATTTTTCTACTTAGCGGATATATAGAATATATACATTGGCTGCCACTTGACCTTTTATCAAATTCCTTTTGGCTGGGAGTGCAGATGAATTTAATATAATGTATTCAAGTCCTAGGGGCTATATCCCCACCCAGGAAATACCTCACTTTTGGGAGGGTGTCACCAAAAGAAGAAGTGCTGATTGGTTTTGAAAATTTTCTGTTCCTAGCTAACATGGGCTCCTACTTTTAAACTCAACAGTGTGTCAAATTATGTTTGACTGGGTGTGCAGATAAATGCAGAAATGCAACAAAACATTTTATGTTTGAACATTCTGTATGTATCAATTAAGTTTGTCATCAACAAATTTTTTCATATGTTAAACATTTACCTAAATATGTACAAGCATTCGTATAATAAACTTTGATGCATGTTTTGCCATACAAAATTTTATGGAAAGAATAATCAGCAATATTATTGGTCCTGATCCGTCGTCTCAGCATTTCCCACCGCCATAATGTAGATTTCCTGTGCTTTTTTCTATAAACACATTCATTGTAACTGTTCGGACTAACTCTTCACTATGGTATCTAGACTTCATGAATTTAAGCACAAAATTTAAATATATTGGCGGCAAGGTGTCATCAAATGGCTAGATGTAACCGTAAGTTCTATGCTAACAGTTTCTTCTATCGCACTTCCCGCTTGAGGAAAACTCTTCCGGCTTCTGGCTTCCCAGCCAACTTTGCTCTTCAAAAATGTAAATGCAATGTCAATCGTTATCTACTGTCTTCGTAATTATTGTTCTTTTAATGTTCTCTCCTTAACAGTATTGTTTTTCACATATTCTCTAATACTCAGTAACCCCCTGCGCCTTAGCGGCTTTATTGCCTTGCTTGGAGTGAAAGGATTAAAAAGTGCAATGATTAAAAAAATTAGAATTCATCAGAAAATTCTAATAGGAACAGCATGGAGGTTTTCATGCGTATTTCTAGTTCTTGTCACTGTGCGTCTTATAGATCGGTAAATAGGATACTCCCTACATTTTGTTCAGTCAATAACAAAATCCTAAATTTTTAGCACCCAGTTATTATCGAACTCATTACAGTATTTGGTTTGGTTTGGTTTACGGCATATCAACCTCAATGGGTTATTTAATGCCGACAAGATCTTTATTGTTGATAATATTTTTTCCCAAAAATGTATTATTGGTAATATTTTTCCAAAAATGTATTGTCGGTATTACTTTTTTTTTTTAATGTACTGCTGGTAATATTTTTTTTAAATGTATTGCTGGTAATTTTTTTTCCCAAAATGTACTGCTAGTAATAATGTATTGCTGGTAATAGATACCATTCCTTCAAAATTCTTTGCTAGTAATACATTTTTACAAAAAGTATTGCTGGTATTAAAGCCTATTTTTACATTTTCATAGTGTTTGGAGTTGGGGGGGTAACTATTTGCCCATAGCTGGGGCCCTAACAAGTGCTACCACCGCGGGTCAGGGTGGACCTGCAAACATCAGCAATTAAGAGATGGTTCCACGCTCCTCAAAACCTCCTGATCAGAGGCTTTGCTGTTGGGTGTAGTTTATCATCATACCCAGGACGCCATTACAGTTTTAATGTAACCGGCTAATGACAGCCCCACAAAAAATTTAAATGCGTAAACAGACGTACATATTTATTGAGGTACAGACATACATTCATTGTCAACAGTAAACATATTTATTATTGTAAATAGGTGTTCATTTTTTAGTGGTTGTATTTGGGTGTATAAGTAAATAATATTTATAATGTATGTGTCGTGCGTGCGTGTATGTGTCGCAGATTTCAAAGTGGAAGATGGATGATAAAAATGTCCATATGCTACACTTATGTAGCAGCATGTGCATTGCTGTCGAGAGTCTTTGTTTTCGCATAAATATACGCACCACAGTGATGTGGCCGTTTGTACTGATATACAAAAAATACGCTTGCACGCATAAATATTTAAAAGTGAGTGAATGAAATCAAACACATGCACGTCCACCATCACAACCCCCACCCCACACTCGACACACACTCATATCGTTATACTCTCCGACGTATTCTTTCTTTTTTTTATAGTCCTGATCGTGAGATTGGAAGTTTTGAAGAGCATGGAACCATCTCTTAATTAATGTTGTTCCCAGGTCCACTCTAACCCAGGGTGGTAGCACTTGTTAGGGTCCCAGCTATGGGCAAATAATGAAGCCCCCCCCATCACAAACAAAACATTATGAAATTACGAAAATACATTTTTGCATAAAAAAATTAGCAATTATACATAATTATAGTAAAATGACCAACAATACCTATTTATAGAATATATTCAGTTGAAGCCATGTTCAAAATATTTAGATTACGCCATTAAATAACCCATAGAGATGTTGATATGCCACTAAAAAAATTAATCAAACAACTAACAACAAACCAGCTTTCATTTTTTACAAACGTTGGCTTATTTCATTTTAGAGTTAAATTCACAAAAAAAAAAAAAAAAAAAAAACAAAGTAAAAAAATGAAATTTTCAAGTGGACTCTATGCCCCAATATCTTATGATGATCTCAAAAATAATAAGGACGCTTTTAAATCCTATATACACAGAGTGTCATTCATGATTTGCATGCAAAACCAAGAGGTATATTTTAAAAATGCCAATTTAATTGAAAGTCCCTACGGTTGAATTACAATAAGTTATGGGGCAAGCATTTTAATTAACTTAACACCTGTTTATATAAAATTGTGTGTCCCCATTTTATTATTGTCGCATTTGTATCCTATGTATGTCATTTTGTGTATAATATATTTACTATATATTTATGTGCTACATCATATATATATATATATATATATATATATATATAGAGAGAGAGAGAGAGAGAGAGAGAGAGAGAGAGAGAGAGAGAGAAAGAGAGAGAGGAAGCAGAAAATGAAGGTGTGAGTTTGGGCGATACGTGAGAGGGCAAAAGTGAGATGTGGGGAATTCGAGAAAGCGTAAGTGTATGCATGTGCATATGCCTCAAATTTCAACAGTACACACCCTTCTAAATAATTACCAAATGCACACAAAATAAGTAAACATCGGTTTTCCAACCTATATTTAATTATTTATTGCTTTTTAAGTGTCCGTTGAGAAGCTAGAAACTCTCTCTCTCTCACACACGCACACACTCGCGAGCGCGCGCGCGCACACACACACACGCACACTTTTGTGTGTGTTTCTTTATATATGCATGCATATTTGACTGCGGATCAGTAATCCCGTAGCTTACACAGTTATCAGCTAAATATTGATCTGTAGTTTCAAATATTCGATCTATTTTATTAATTGGTTAAATAGATTGACAAAAGAGGAGAGCCTTTTGAGAAATATTTTTGCTAAATAAATAATTTTTTCAACATTACGTTATACAGACACCCATCCACCCACACGCACATGAGAGGCGTTCAAAATGTATCCGACTTTATTTTTTTCCCGAGAAAACTAATGCCGCCACCCTTCCTGCGCACGTGTGAAAAGTTTCGCGTCGCTAGGCAACGTCATTTCCCGACAGTTATACCTAGAGTACAGATGTGTAGTGCGCGCTAGTTGGATTTTCGTTTTCATGCGAACAAAAATGATAATCCGCGAAATTTTGTGAAAACAAAAATCCGATGAGCGCTCATTTCATCACTCTGGGCGTAACAGCCAGGAACTAATGTCAGCGAAAAGATTCACTTATTTTACCGAAACATATATCTGCTGTGTTTCGTATCCAAAACGTAAACAAAACAATTTCTAAAGAAGATACATATTGTTTAAAATAAACGGGACGTCTACGCAAATTCGGCTATCCACTAGCAATAACGTTTGAAGTAATAAAGATATGTCGTATATATATATATATATATATATATATATATATATATATATATACATTTCCACATACGTACTGACCAAATTTATGAAATCAATTCTGCCAACGATTATCCCCTGATGAGATGTTGGCCGAAAAGTACCTAGGTCTATTAAAAAAAAGAAATGACCCCAAAATTGTGTCTCCTTATGTCCATTTATTTATTCTGTGGCAACAAATCATTCATTATTCAGATATTAAAACCTAGATACCTATAGACGATAATAGGTATGTCCCCATTCACATAAATACAGTAGTAAATACTGTATGTTGTTCTGCAAACAGAGATTCGTCTTCATCTGTGCTGTGTCGAAGGATAGAGACTCATCTCGGGAAACAGCTACCCGACTCCGTTTTATACGGGGTCTACGAGGAAATTTTGGCTGAGCCTACGGCCTCGGATACCCCACATTAAATTCGACCTTGTGCCACATCTGACCGCGTGGGGCGGTTCGTAGATAACCTGCATTTGGAGATGCATTGTGGAATTCACTTAGCTCACTTCTAGCAGTTGACTACTACTTCTACGCGCCGCTGGCGAATCTTATATGTGTTGTTCTTGTCCTAAGTATTATCGTTCATTACCAACCATTGTGTGATTATTCTATTCAGTAACCTTCCCTAGGTTACAACAATCCTCATCAATGAGTTGAACAAGTCTATTCGTCTTTTGTATAAATTATGTTCTTTAGATACCAAAAGAAGGTTTCTCCTTTCCTGCTTGTCGTTTGGTATTGTACCCTCTTTTATCAGGCACATACTAGTTAAAGCCAAAACTGACTACAGTTTTCAAATAGTACAAGCATTCATTAAATATGACCTTGACAACAAATGGAACTACTTCTTGCGTCTCTAACATCATATCGAACATCTATAAGTAAAATTAAAGGACAATTGTCTTTCTTTGATTTTTCCGGTTTTCCAAATATCTAGTTAAAATCAGATTGAATTTCGAAAAACGTTCTCATGCCAAAGACCAGCATTACATTAACCAACTTATTTCTAAACGTTTTGGTTTTGAGGACTTTGCATTAGACAAATACATATTTAATCTGTCAAGTATCATTCTTTCAGAGATAGAAAAACTAGTGTTATCTAGAGGGCTAGATTTTTGTATCCCCTCTCGGAATGTTAATATAGCACAAGTACTTGCTGAATTTGAGTTAATGTATTCACAACTACTTCGTCATGTCCCTTCATCCTTGGATTAGCTCACATTTTGCAAGTCTAGAATTTCTGAACTACATATCAGTTTGCATCATTGTCCCTTGAACGTGGTTACCTTGCGTCGAGTCATGCTCATTATCGAACCATTAAGCTTTTAAAAACCCGTAATGACATTTACATTAGCAAACCTGATGAAGGTGCTGGTGTAGTCATTCTGGACAAAGAATACTACCTTAACAAAATGAATGTCATTTTAGGTGATAGTCCCAAGTTTCGTTTGATTGGTCCTTCTGAAACACATGATCGCATCGATAAATTAAAGGTAAAACTCCAGAAACGGCTATTAAGTGTATATAAAAGTAATCTTTTATGTAAAGATATCTATAACCGAATCAGGACGGTTGGTTCTCAGAGACCTAGGCTATACGGGTTGCCAAAGGTTCATAAAAATGACGTGCCTTTACGACTCATCCTTTCTATGACGGGTTCAGCACAGCATGAGCTAGCCAAATGGTTAGCGGAGTTGTTTAAACCTGTTTCCGACCATTTCTCAACCTATTGTGTTTCAAATTCATTCACTTTTTTAGAATATATTAGAAATTGCTCTATAAATTCTTTCGATATTGTGAGTCTTTACACAAATGTCCCCCCTTCAAGAAACTACACAAATATTTGCAGACGTTTTCTGTAGAGGTTGCCTGTGTCCTGCCTCCATTTCTGAACCCCTATTTCTTGAATTCATGAAATTAGCAACAGAAGGGGTAGAGTTCAGCTTTGAGGATATCATGTACGCCCAGATCGACGTGGTTTCTATGGGTAGCCCCTTAGGTCCCTCTTTAGCCAACATTTTTGTTGGATACCACGAGAGCCTATTCTTTGAGAAATGTCGAAAACCTTATGTATACGTTACGTTGATGACACTTTTGCTATGTTCGGTAGAACAAACGAAGCAACCATTTTTCGCCAACATTTAAATTCTTTACATCCTTCTTTGGTTTTCATAATGGTGGAAGAAGAAAATAATTCTCTTTTCTTTTTAGATGTTTCGGTTGAGCGAAAAGATAATAAATTTATTACTTGTGTGTTCCATAAACCGAAATTGGATTATATACTAATTGTAACATCTTTATCCCTCTTTCCAGAAAAGTCAACTTAATCACAACTTTAGTTCATCGGACCCTAATGATTTGTTCCCCTTGCACTTTTCAGCAAGAGTTAGACACGATATATTGCATTCTTCTTACTAACGGTTATCCTGCCAACATCATTAAGCGAGCGATGGAGCGAAAGATGAAAAATTTAGTAAATCTCATGAATTTGGTCCTAGTCTGTGTCCGATCTACTTAAAATTGCATTGCCTTGGTAGAAAATGTCAAATTTTAATTGATAAAGTTTCTAATTCTCTCTTCTCTACCTCCTTTTCTAACAAATTGCGTGTTGTTTTGGGGACCCGTCCAGTGTTTTCCTTCCTTTTCCAAAGATCATTTGTCCTGTCTTAGTAAAAGTTCCCTAATTCACAAGTTCAAGCGTCAGCGTGAAGCTGAGTACATAGGACGTACTAATCTTAAGTTGGAGAAGACTGGACCAACACATACCAAAATTTGTTAGATTAAATTTAAGTAATCGCACCCCAGTATCACAATCTGTACACGATTCGGCAATCAGACAGCACCTATTGGAGAGTGAGAGGTGCTCTTCCTGTTTCACGATGGATTCATTCTCTATTTTGCATATGGGTAGTTCTAAGCACCATTTGCAAGTGTTAGAAGCTGTTTGTCTTAAATTGGAGCAGCCATCTCTTTGTAGGCAAAAGGAGAAATTTTTGCGATCCTTACACTTATTTGGAAGTCAATGAGTGATTATCTTTTATAATCACTTTGGGATATTTACTCAGTTCTTAAATTTACGTATTTATGTTTTAATCGTGAATTTATTTGAGACGTGCTCCAAATTTTTCTTTAATTTCCACATAGAACCTGTCGAATCTTGTTAAATCAATTCTGCCAACGATTGGCCTCTGACGAAGTGTTGGCCGTAAGGTACGTAGGTCCACTAAAAAAAGAAAAATGAGCCCAAAATTGTGTCTCCTCAAGTCCTCCATTTATTTATTCTGTGGTACCAAATCATTGTATATATATATATATATATATATATATATATATATATATATATATATTTATATTTTGCTTTTTTCTGTGTGAATATATATATATATATATATATATATATATATATATATATAAAATATATAAATATATAGCACAAATATATATATATAAACATATATATTTGTGCTTATTTTCTGGGTGTAAATATATATATATATATATATATATATTAATATATAAGGCTTTAAAATAATAGTGTGTGCGTGGATACATGTGTCTTAGCACATAAATAGTAATGAAGTTAATAAAAAAAAGATTAAGAGATAAAGAGTGATAAGTACGCACACGAGAGTTAGGGTTTGTATTGGTTCGCCTTTTGGTCAGTATAAGTACACTAAGTACACACCCTGTTAATTAATTACAAAATCCTGTCAAAAAAAAAAAAAATAGAAAGAAAAAACAAAGTTGTTTCAACAGTCTTTACAATTATTTCTCATAGTCGATATCTTGGCAAAAACCGCAAGTCCCAAACATCACCTATCACGACTGAAGGAGAGAGTTAAGAGATTTCACTAAGTGGCGCCCGTCAAAGAATGACAGGCACCACGGTCCACTTTAAGGAATACAATTGCAACTACATGCACTAAACAAACGTTTTTCCCACAAAATACTTTTTATGATGGGACTCATTTCCACCACACATCCTGTATATTATTTGATTTTTCCTGGACGAAAAACCACATAAATTTTTTCAGTTTTTAATGAGTCTACGAATGCGCATGCGTAGATTGCCAACTGCATGTGTGTGCAGACACCAAGAGAATGTTTCAACGATGAAAAAAAAATGGTTAATGAAAAACATTTTACGTTAATGTGGCTGGTAAAACACGTTAAGAGTAATATATAATAGTCAGCTACTCGTTTTCCAAACACACCTGTCTACTTGGGCACTTAGCCAATCCCTGTTACAGACGCCTGCTCAGGCACATTCGTGTTTGTTCAACACCTAGAAAGCCGCGTATTTAAACCTACTATGGTGAGCGCGTTACAATTTCTAGGAGAGAGAGAGAGCCTAGTCTGGCGGTATAACCAATTGGTTCAAAGCCAGTACACTCAAACCCTCGGTCACGATGGCTTGTGGCTTCGTGATAGTACAATCATCGACGGTTCCCAAAACACTTTCCTCCATCAAATTTCACTCACAAGGCTTGGATAAACCCGTGGATTAAGCTTGGTTTTTGGTACTGCACGTTGGTATCGCCTCTTAGACAAATCAACCACGGTGAAGTTCCAACCTGGGTCTCGGAGCCGGAATGCAAATGTTCTAACCCTTCGATCACGTGACCATATCTCATATGTCACTTTCGTCATTTTTCAAATATCGCATCTTCATGCGTCATGTCGGTTTTTTTGACATAGCACACACACACACACACACACAAAAAAAAAAAAAACCTTTGATAATGGTACATGAAGGCTGAAAGTATTCAAACATTGGACAATTCATATTTAAACTTTCACCGGAAACCAGGAAATTGGTTAGAAATTTAGAAAAAAGTGAACAACACAATCCTTCAACTGAAAAATTACGTCATTTACTTTTTATGTTTGAAGAAAATTTTACATATGTAGACATCAAAAAGCTACTAAAAATGAAGACCCTCCTGGATAAACTTACTGAATACCATTCAAAAACACCCACATTATACAGATTACTAAAAACACATAAACCAAACATAACAATGAGACCTATCATACCAGGGATAGTAAGCACCCCACACAAACTAGCTGGGATACAAAGCAAAATCTTAACCCCACTGCTCGGCACTATTAGTACATTACATCTTAAAAAAATTAAAAAAAAAACATAGACATCAAAAAGAAATATATGGCTAGTTTAGACAAAATCTCTATACACAAACGTCTAAATGCCTAAAAACACACCTAACAAAAACAGAAATTAAATACCTATACATAAATCATAAAATATGCCAGCTAATCACCAAGCAATGTTTCTTTACTTTTGATAACCACTTCTATATACAAAAATTTGATTCACCAATGTGACCTCCTCTCGGCGGTCTTCTTGCTTGTCTATTTTAGTGTTTCAAAAAGTGACCTATTCAGAAACATTCTAGCTCCCAATTCTTCCTATTTCAGGTACATAGACGACTCACTACTAATGTATCTACAAAATACTAATTTTACAGAGCTTGTCATCCAACTTAACAACGTTGAACCTACAATAGACTTCATCTTTGAAACTGAAACCAAACACATTCTTTCCTTCCTAGATATCATGTTACACAAAAAAATAATGAACTTAATTTTGACGTTTATAGAAAAGTTACAAATAAAAAAGACCTCGTCAGCTTCTATTCAAACCACTCCTCTAAAATTAAATCTAGTATAATTATAGGTTTTCATTTAAGAGCATTAAGAATTTGCAGCCCCAGTATTTACCCAAAGAAAAACATACATAGAAAACACATTCAAAAACCTACAATATCTATATCACTTCATCCACAACACAAGAAGAAAGGCATACAAAATATACAACAGCAACAAAAATAACAACACCATTCATAATAATAAATTATACAAGAACAGATACATACCAATTCTGTAAAGTCAACTATCCAGAACAATTTATCCCATCTAAACAACATCCAAATAATCACAACTATTTCCAAAACCATTATGGAGATAACCAGATCTATAAAAAAACACCCATAACAATAATATTTCAGAAGCAGGCATATATAAAATAAATTACCAAAATTGTTCCTCACAATACATTGATAAACATTCAGAAATTAAAAAAAAAAAATCTATGAACACAAAATAGACCTCATAAGTAACAATTTGACAAATGTAATGGTCATACATAGAAATAAATTCAAACACAATTTTGATTTTAAAAATGCTACACTCATAAAAAAAGAAAATAATTCACTCAGAAGGAAAATCCTTGAGAGTGCCGCCATTGAATATGATCCAAATATTAATCTACGCCCCGGTTTTTCCCAATATCAACTTTCCTAACAGAATCACTACTCTCCCAAGCCAACATACACAACAAATATATCAAGAAATCAAAAGAAAACGGTTGAGTACGTCTTCAAAACAATCCAAGCAATATTTCTACATATGAAAAATTTATACAAATAAAATTTGACACTTAGCTGATTGATGTTATATTCAGCATCTCGCCTCCAGAGTTTCGTAGACGAACCTTTTTTTAATTCTTCAGTCCATTCATCAGGATGGTTCAAAAACTGACTGCCGTTTTTATAAGTTTTCATTATCTTCATACTAAGTTTGATGTAATTAATTTATGCGCTAGTTGGGATGCTCTTATTATTGCTGTTAGGTTGGGTTTTCGTTTGTGTGTGTGTGTGTGTGCGCGCGCGTGCGTACTCGCGCGCCTACGCGTGTGCATACGTGTATATGTGTATACATCATTTTATTGCCTCATACACTCTTTCTATTACTTTTCCTTCTTCTTCTCTTTTCGACTCTGAGTGTCAAAGATAATATATATATACATACATACATACATATATAATATATATATATATATATATATATATATATATATATATATATATATATATATTTCATTGAATATATATATATATATTTCATTGACAAGGAAGATTGAATTAATTTTTTATTAAGTTTTTCCACCACCCTAACATTTTTCCGTTTTGTACGAGGTAAGGAATATAAAAATTCTCCATACATTATTTAATAGTGGAAATGGAGTATTGAAAGTTTTTTAAAAATAAAAAAAATAGAAAGATGATCACACGAATTCCAGTCACGCGCGGCACGTGAGAGCTTGGAGAGAAACGCTCCTTTTTCAAAAAACAACACAAACATAATTTATAATGCAACAGTCAAAACATGAGGAAAATAACACCAATGATAAAACACCTTTGAAAATGGTTATAGATGTGGCTGAAAGAACTTGGGACAATAAAAAATTATGGACAATTTTTATATTCCTGATCTCCTGCAAAACGGAAAAATGTTAAGATACTGAAAAAACTTAATAAAAAATTAATTCTGTCTACCTTGTCAACCGTATTCAATGAAAGATGTTTGAAAGAAAAGAGAGTTTGTTGCAAAATATACATTAATATATATATATATATATATATATATATATATATATATATATATATGTGTGTGTGTGTGTGTGTGTGTGTGTGTGTGTAAAATGTGTATATATATATATATATATGCAATTGTTTATATTATTTATATATTATATATGCGCGATACTTATTGGAAAGCGATCAATATCTGTGATAGAGCTAACATATTTAATTTGATTGACGTGTGTTTGTGACCCTGGGTTTCACGCTATTTGCGATCGTCAGTGATCCTGGGTTTCGCGCTATTTGCGTTCGTCAGTTCTGACGATCGCAAATAGCGTGAAACCCAGGGTCACAAACTCAAATCAATCTAACTAAATATACATATATATATATGTATGTATGTGTGTGTGTGTGTGTGTGTGTGTGTGTGTGTGTGTGTGTGTGTTAGAAAAATCTATGACAAAGAGGGAAAAATTTCGCGTGACGTGTTTTGTCCTTTAGTCCAATGAAATCATAAGGATCGAAACGCGCCGCACGAAAAATTTTTTAACTTTCTTATACATTCTACTAAAACTGTTTATATATATATATATATATATATATATATATATATATATATATATATATAAAGCAAAAATTCGTTCAAATAAATTTTATTAAAATTGTCTTTCCACTTTACGTATAAGTTGTTACACATCCGTATCAATTTTATGGAGAAAATTTTTAAAGTTCCCAAGTGTTTTTGTTCAGGTATTTTTGATCCTCTCTTGTCAATATCATACACTTTAATGATATCAACTTTTTATTAGTTTAATTCTGGCATTTTCCAGAACGTTACACTTTTTTTTTTTTGTAAAATTTGAATAACCTTCTGACATATAAAGTGATGTCACGTGGATGTTTATAATTATATGGAAGCAGGATACATTTTAGATTTTAGAATTAGTCCATTACGTACCATAAATCTTGAGAGAATATTTTTTTCAATACATTTTTATAATTGTATAATTTCTTCTATGTAACTTGTCCCTTCAGGACGTTGGAAATTATGGCTCTCCACAGTTTCCTGTCCTTTGCAGCTCTTAATAAATGTTGTCTTTCTGTTATCTCTCCTAAACCTTGCTCCTCCATCTATTTACTCAAGCACGCTAGGTCAGTTATATTTTGTTTTCCTCCGGGTTTTGAGTTTCTAACCATTGCTAACAAACTTGGTTATACGCTTTTAAGATAAATAAAAATATTTATTCTTTGTTAAGTGGTTATAAATGACAACAAAATTTTCCGAATAAATATCTGTAGGGACATTATTATTATTATTATTATTATTATTATTATTATTATTATTATTATCTTTGATTTCTGGCGTTTACACATTTCTTTCCGGGTCCCGCCCAGAAATGGCATCATGACACTTTCCACTAACAAAAAAAAAAAATTACATAGATAAAGCCCTTCGTAAAGTGTGGGCTGTACTTGTCAGAACAATTTTTTGTATCTCCTTGAGGCATGGACTTCCAGGAATCCCTTCAATTAGTCTACTGCAATCTTTTCCAACCAGTCCTAGGGCTCCAACTACAACAGGGATTGTTGATGTTCCCATATGCCACATTTTTGAGATTTCTATTTCAAGGTCCTTGTATTTTGACAGCTTTTTGAATATATTCAAAGATACATTGCAGTCAGCAGTCAGCAGGGACTGCCATATCAACAAGGAGGCACCGTTTTTGTTTGTGGTCTTTATTATTATTATTATAAATAAATAAAAATAAAACATAAAATAATAGTAATAATGAATATTATAAATAAAATGAAACAAATAGCAAAAACCTTTGTATAATAATAATAAAATATTCTCCCAGCATGCAACAGAAATTTTGCTTGCAGGAAAACATACTTCCCACCAAAAGACGTTGAATCTCTTCGCTATTGACCGTTGGACGGTCAAGGCATTCAATTCCTCTCTCCGGTACATTGCGTATAATAATAATAAGTGACTTCTTCATTTTATCACATGCAACCTTAAAACACTTATAACCAAAAATACACACACCAGTACACAATAAATAAATAAATTATATGATTTTGATTTACAATTTAACATGCGTTTACTGTTATCTCTGTGTATGTTTTTATTTCCTGTGAACACGAGGCTATTTCTGCTGCTATGATGTGAGTGACCCCACATGTCCTCAGCAAAGAAAGGATTTTCGTTAAGTATTTTAAAAATTATAACATCATGACAAGATCTATAAGACATGCTATCACTAACAAATAATTTAAAATTTTAACTGTTATTAACTGTAGGACATATTTTGAAATTAAATTATTTGAATATCATTGTAAAATAAAAACTTCAAAACTTATATAACCTGCAACTGGTGAGGAAAAATGATAAAAAAATCGAAAGTGACGTTTACGAAAAATTGAAATGAAACTAGCAGATATAGATTCGTACGAGAAATGTGCTTCCCTTAAATAGGTTCATCAAACGTTGTTCTGTCATGTTGGTCTCTGTGGCCAAACTGGTAGTGAGACGATTTCGCTAAAAACGCGGTTTCCCTGATGGAAAAAAAGAAAATGTTTCTTTAGTAGGATAGGATTTTTCAATTTAGTTAGTAATACATAGAGGATTAATACAAATAAAATTTATCACTTAACTGATTCAGCACCTCGAACCTTAAAATGGTGGGTGGTATATTTTAAAAAAAAAGGTTTAGAAAGGTGTATTTAAAAATGCGTAGAAAAGTATATTTTTAAAAAGTGTAGAAGAATGTATTTAAGAATAGCAAGTGAGATAATCTACCTGGTGGCTGTGTAAGTTGAGTATTTCCTCTTAACGCCAGTAATCGGTGTTTGATCTAAGGTAATAAAAAAAACGGGATATCGAGTGCTGATTTTTATGGCTGGACTTCATTATTTGAAAGATTATTGCAAGGTAGAATTGGTCTGTCCTCATTCATCCCCACGTGAACTGCCTTATTCAGCTAAGCTTAGTAAATGTCAACAAAATAACTTGGAGTACTCACTTCAACTATATTCAAGCTTGAGGCTAGATTCATAAATGAGACTATGAAAATAGTCGCTTATTATTATTATCAAATACATCTGATAAATGTCTTGTTTATAAAGAAACAGATTTATATGACATTCAATTTTTAAAAAATATAATATTGTAATTCATGTTAGTAAGTTAGCATGTGCGTTATGCCCTAACATTACCTCAGATAAATAATAGATCATTCCATTTTGAATGCGATGAAAGACAATTGTTAATCAGAGACTCTGTTTGGATTTCGTGAGAAAATGAAAACCTTCATAAATAAGTACATTTATATGACTTCCATTTTTTTAAAAATATCATATTGTAATTCATGTTAATAAGTTAGCATGTGCGTTACGTCCTGACATTACCTCAGATCATATATATAGATCATTCCATTTTGAATGCGAGGAAAGACAATTTTATATCAGAGACTCTGTTTGGATTACGTAAGAAAATGAAAACTTTCATAAATAATAATAATAATAATAATAATAATAATAATAAGAAGAAGAAGAAGAAGATAATAAAGATGAGGTGATAATGCTCTCATGCGTTTAATGTCTGCCTCATTGAAATAGAAACGTTCAAGAATTACTCTTTAGATTACTCTTCACGTGCACATTTAATATTACAGTATTATGGATGAAGGCTAAGTACAAGTACTGATGGTCTATGACATTCGTGTAAACAGAATACTAAATAACCAAATTTTGTATATAAGACCTGGGAGATATTTTTAACTATTTGTTGTTGTGGGAGTAAGAAAGATGCTTATGGCTTATATGCCATCATATGTATGAACCTCTTTCTTCCAGGTTGTTTTTCTATCATCTTTTCACTCTGCTCCGTCCTAATCTTGCTCCGTTTACTTCTTTCTTCTTGTTATATTTTCTTCCTTTCTCTCACAGCCGCCCACCATTTTTATGTAGTTTTACCCACTCCCTCTTCACTTTATCTCGTCTTTCTCCTTTGTTTTACTCGATTTATACAAAAGTACTTTTACATATATTCAGACTTTATCGTCTATCGCTATGAATGCCCGGTGGTCTGCGGGAAATAAGAAAAATAAGCCGGATTCCCCGCAGGGATATTTCGTTCCTTTCTCTAGATGGTGTTCATTGAAAAGGCTCGTGAGTATCGTAACGTGATACGAGTAAACAGAAATAATAAGCAAAGATAATAAGAAAAGCAATAAGCAAAAATAATAAGCAAAAATAATAAGCAAAAATAATGAGCAAAAATAATAAGCAAAAATAATCCTACAGGAAAACTTACTTACACTATTTACATTGTTCGTACTATTATCCTCATCTTTATTATCATATTCACGACGTTATGGACTTCTTCGGGTCATATACATTGGAATTTCGAACCGAACTTCGAAACGCCGTGAATATAACAATAAAGATGAGGACAACAGTCCGAATAATGTAATTATTGTAAACAGTTACAATACCTCATCTCAGATATATAGACAGATAGGAAAATTGTTTTGCTTGAAGAATTTAACGCGTAAGATTTTGACACCGCTTCTAAGATTCGGCAGATGAAACAGAAATATCATAAAAGGAGCTGAAAAATCCGTAATCGATAATGTTAATACTAATCATAGTGGGATTGTGATTAGCTCGTTTCCCAAATCCCTGCAATTAAATATATTTTATTTTAAAGAATGGGAACAACCTTCGAAGATGGAATAAATTCCCTGACTATTTCTTTATCTTTTAACATTTACAAACTAGATAGGTCAATTATTATGAAACAAATTACGAATTTCAAACTGCTTCTGTTTGCTTCGCTCTAATACCTTCTGGAAAAAAGAATAATTCGTAAATATACCGCTGAACGTACACTGACAACAACGGAGAAAATAACCCAGTCATCATGGCACCGGTACCATCTAACCCGGTATGGAAATCCAGAACACCCAGCTTCCAGAATATGATTTTCTAAGCGTAGGTTAGATGTGGCACAATGCCGAAAGTTGGGGTAACCAGTGAAGATCGAACTCACAACACAGTCATAATTGTTTTAGCGAGACAAGTTGCTAACCATTACACCACCTCGAGGTACCCCCAGCTTCCAGAATATAACAGGGTATAATTTAGCCTAGTCTAATATAACCCCTGGGGCATGACTGGATCTAGTCTATTTTATATCTCAGGATACAAAAAAGTCTAGTTGAAATTATACCCTCCAAGGCGAATATATATATATATATATATATATATATATATATATATATATATATTACACTTAATATCGACAACTGTTTTTCTTAACTAGATGAATCCAGTTTATAAACTGGTACGTGCTAATACACTCGGAAAAGGTATGAATCGCCTTCTTCTCCCCGCCCTCCCAGCTATGGCTAAAGAGCAGGGCAGACCGGGTTCTATAGCCTTGGATGGCAAGTGGTCTATAGCAGAAAGAAATGACATCCTACTGCGGGAAAAATCTACCTCGTCAGTCATGTATCGAAAGATACATGATCGCCTAAGCGTGTATCACGCATGGCACATAAAAAACATGCAAGAAGATAGAATGGATGGTTGTTAGCAAAAGGAAAAGTTCAACATGCAAATTGTAAAATTAGAGATACCAAAATCAAACAATTCTTACGATTTAAATATCTGGGAAGTGTTTTGACAGAAGAGGAAAAGTGCGACACTGAAAACTTAAAGTGCATTGGAATAGCGAAAGACATCTTCCAAAAGCTAAGCAAAGTATTAAGAAACAGAAAAATTTCATTAGAAACAAATAAAAGAGTAATGAACTCTTATGTAATATCAGTCTTCATATATAGCGGTGAATGCAGTACAATCCCTTCACAGACGAAAAGATTTGAAGCAACAGAAATATAGTTCAACAGAAGGATGCTGAGCATACCATGGACCAAACATGTGTGCAACGACAAAGCTTTGGAGTAAGTAGAAACAAGAAGGACATTTATACTTAATATTAGGAAAAGAGAGTTGAAATTTCCAGGGTACATAATGAATAAAGGGAGCTTGGAGCATTTGACACTCACAAGGCAGATTGAAGGCAAGAGGAAAATGATTGCATACCTAGCGAGATTTGGGTAAATGATTGGTGGAATAAGGTTTAGGAGAGATAACAAAAAGACAAAATTTATTAAGAGCTCGAAAGGACAGGAAATTGTGGAGAGCCATGGGCGTCAGCATCCTTAAAAGTTAAGGTACATATAATAATAATCATAATGGCTCATTCAACAGTAATCAGGTATCCATCTTTCTAAAAAGCAACTAATCACTTCCAATTAATAGAGTTGCTGTTAGTTTAAAGAATAAAGTTTAACTTTGAAATTCCAGCTTTTCATATTCTTGTCAGGTATGGCATCTTATTACATGCAAAAAGTCAAGTATGCATTATAGTTTGGCCTAGTCCATTTTATAGCATAGGGTATAAATAGCCTAGACTATTTTTTAGTCGTGTATAAAACATTGTTTCTAAAGCTTTTTAAGCAACGGCACATCTAGAAGCAAATGAAAATATCACGACACATTTAGCAAAATGTTTAAAGTGTATTTAAAATGTTATGAAAAAAAGGCTCTAAAAATGGATTAAAAAAAAACTTTCTTTCAATGTTTTTATTCAACTATTTGTGTGGCTTATTTAGTGTTTTTTCGCCATTTAGTCAATGTTTGTGACAATATTTCACGGCACACTTAAGAGGATCGCGCGGCACATTAGTGTGCAGCGGCACGTGGCTTGAGAATCACTGCCCTAGAATAATACCTATTCTGGTTATTTACATCGCGACTACTTGACTCTTACTACGTCACAAGATGTGAAGAACTCCCTTATTCTCTAAAAGTACATGAAAGCAAATTTAGAATGAAACTTTAAGAACAATCTACAAGCGAGAAATAAAGTGTTGCTATAAAAATATTGTTAGCAAATTATTATTGCCAAACCGTTTAATAACTTAGTGAATTCGATTAATGTTCAGCATTCGTCTATTTTTCTATTTCTATTTTTATTACAGTTCCCCCAATACGACTCGAGTATCACTCAAGGTAGAGCCTTATTGAATGTTGTGAGCATGATATGAACGTAAGAAGTTAAGATTACGAGGATATGGTGGATAGATAACGATTGAAAACCCCCACCCCACCCCGATTTGGGGAAGTTGAGATTGTAGTTCGGAGAAGAATCTACGCAGGAAGCTGTTCGACAAAGTAACGGTTCTTGGGAAGACGTTTTCGAAGGCGAACCTCCATGTATGAGCGCCATTCAAACCTGTAGTCGTAGTAGGATCTTGGTTGTAAAAAGGTCTGAGCTGTTGACACTAAAACAATGGAACGCTGATTCTGTGGGATAGGTTGAATATAAGTCATCCCCTCACAGACAAGGCTGCATAAACAATTACCGTATTTGACGGCATAAAAAAAACGCACAGGTGTATAAGACGCACCCCAATTTCAGCAGGAAAAATCAAGAAAAAATAATTATTAAAATTAGTAAAAATATTAGTAAATAGTACAGCCTAGGCTATATTTCTGAGGTATTATTTTGGTTAAATAAGCCATGATTGCAATTAAATAAAAAATAATGTGAAAAAGAACATGAGCCTATAAAAAACTTTATTATATTCAAAGGTAAGAAAACAAAATAAAAATCAAGTAATTATTACAATGGAGCAAAACACTACAGTTACCATTAAAATTTTATTCATTTTCAACCATAAAATTCGTTGTCTTCATTATCAAAACTCTGATAGTCATTTTCAATGCTACTATCATCGTCAAATAATGCGTCATCTTCCGTCACATTGAGAACATTGCTAATGCCACACTTTTGAAAAGATTTCACAACAATTTCTTGTCTAATATTACCCCAAGCTTGCTTCGCCCATTCGCAGACTTGTGCAATGCTGGGTCTTTTTATTCTTCCTGTAAGTATAAGGCATTGCCATCCACGTGTTCCATTGCTCCTTCATGTTTAAATCTAAGCTAATAGGAGTTGGTAGGTAGCTAATTTCGGCCGACTATAGCGAATTTTAAGCCTACATATGGCATAACGACAGAAGTAAATTTTAAAAGATATTTTTAGTAAAAAAAAGTGCGCCTTATATGCCGTCAAATACGATAATGCTATTTCACATTTAATAATCATTTTTATAAACAAAATTTAGATTAGCAATGGGATCGCCTCTTAGTGGGGTGACGGCATGTATTTTCTTAGAATTTCTCGAATCTGGTCCTTTCCAATATATATTAACTAAATATTCAACATACCTCCGATATATTGATGATAATCTATTAATACATCCCCGTGATACTGATTTACCTCATCTTGTAGATAAACTAAGCAATATTAAACACACAATAGAATTTATATACCAAATGGAAGAAAACTATACTTTACCTTTCCTAAATATCATCTTACACCGCGTTAACAGTAACTTAAAATTTAGTGTCCACCGAAAATCAACTAATAAAAAAGATCTAATAAATTTCTATTCCCATCATAACAAAATAAAATCCAGGATAATCCTACACGGAATTTTCAGTTCTCAATATTTACATGAAGAGAAGAAATACATTGAAAATACTTTCAAGCTCTTCCATTATCCCATTTCATATTCAACACCGAACAAAACTCATAAAATATTCCAAAATAGAAAAGCGGCCTCTTCTAACAAACCCAACGAAACAAAAAATATACCCACTAACTCTATCGCAATAACGATTGAAAAAAATTATCTAAACTCAACATAAAATCAGCCAATCTAAACTCAGTATAAAATCAAACACATTTAAATCAATAAAAGAATCAATTCAAAACAAAATAATAAGCTAAAACTTGAAGGATGAATTTACTCTATCACCGGTAATGACTGCCACGAGGAATAAATCCGAGAAACCTTAAGAATTTTAAATAAAAGATTATATGAACACAAAAGGGATATTTTAAAAAACAACACATTTAATGCATTAGTTGCTCACCGTGACGAGACTGACAACAATTTTTATATAAAAAATGCTCCTCTAAAAAAAAAAAAAAAAAATCACTAAGACGAAACTGTTTAGAAAGTGCTTTAATTGCTAGAACGTCCATAGTAAATTTTATTAATTTAAATCATTTCACTATCTATTATCACATTGTGGGAAATTTAATAATAAAAGTGATGGAAAGAAAAAGAATCTAAATGAAATCAACTATATTATATACGCAAAACACATAAAAAGAATGATTTTTTAAATAAAGAAATTGCCACCGTCTCTCGCTCGTATGCATAAGTAGTCGCATCAAGGTAAACAAACTCAGTTTGATGAAGTCCTAAAGAACGAAACGCGTCACACGAAAACTTTTTTCTACTTTGTCATACAGGAAGCGATGGGTAAATTGTCGCTGTTCTATATTTTTAATTTCGCGCACGCGCATTGTTTTTTTTTATTTTGTCGACTGCACATTATAGTAGGGTTAGTTGGGCATCATCTGTAAGAAGAAGAGTACCATGACGCAATATACTCCACCAGAAATTTGGAAACAGCATGCTATATTGATTGGTATTCGCAACGGAAGCTCGAATACGAATATTTCAGAATGTTTGGGTGTCAATCTGAGGACAGTGCAGAGGATTGGAAAAGAGTTGAATGAGTCTAATTAAGGTGTTTGGAAGGATCACTAGTAATGGCGACGTTATATCGCCATTCATCTTCCCCCGGGGCCTCAAACTCAACACGGAGGCCTACATCAAGTGCTTTGAGGAGATAGTGCTGCCCTGGATCAAGAAGGTGGCTGTTGGAATACTCTATATCTGATAACAGGACTCTGCACCACATCAAACAAGCAGGAGAACCCAGTCATGGCTGCCAGACAATTGCTGCGACCATATCACCCTTTACATGTGGACATCTACCTCCACAGACTGCACCCCCTTGATTATTATATATGGAGCACAGTTGAGCGAGAAACCAACAAAACTCCTTGTAACACCAAAGATGAACTGGAGGCAAGGATTATAGATGTATTCACCAGCTTAAACAAGGAGACCGTCCAGAAGAGTCACAGGTGATCCCGAAGTCATCGGCAAACCATGGTTGAAACCGATGGCGTTCTATTGAATAGATTTACTCTTTTATATTTCAAGATATTTTTGTGTAAATATATCTGTTAAAATGAGATGCCAGTGTGATTTTCATTTTTTCAGTTGAGACGACAATTTACCCGACGATATATATATATTATATATATATATATATATATATATATATATATATAAAATCATGTATGTATGTATAATGTGGACACTGAGGTAAACAACATCAAGCGATGAAAATCTATTTCTAGCTTCAACGTAATCTTCAGGACTGAATATTGCATTCAAGCATTATAGGCGAGTTATTTGTTAATAAAAATTGGTGTTTTGTTTACTTTTTTAATAAAAATATTTTATTTTTAGGTTATAAAAATGCGTGTCGATAATCATACGCTTGGGAATAATCATTTAAAAATGTTGTTGAATTGTTATGTTTCTTTTTTCATAATAAATATTGTTTAAAAACGCCTCATAATTATTATATATATATATATATATATATATATATATATATATATATATATATACATATATATATATATATATATATGTGTGTGTGTGTGTGTGTGTGTGTGCGTGTGTGTGTGTGTGTTAGGGTTGGGAGAAAGGTTATTAGTCCGACCAAGAAACCCTTTCCTAACCCCCGAAAAATCATGTTTGGTTATTTGGTCGGTTCGAAAAATTTAAAACATCTCCCCTTATTATTTGCTTTAATAAAGATCTTCATTGATCAAGACTCAGTGGCATGAAAGGTTTTCCTCACGTCATTTCCTTTATTAATATTGTCTTTGCAGGTATATCTATTAATTACTGAATTTTATACATTTCCTATATACAGAAAAGAAATCTGAATAAAGGTAGTTTATATTCACTTTTCACAACTCCATAGGTCAACATACTAATTGGTATGTTCATGACAGTCAACATGCTTCAAGTGCTTTTTATAAGAAAAGCATACATTGCTATCGTTTGTCCAATCATCGACGGTTGTTTTTGGTCACATTTTGAAGAGTTTTTTTTCTCTCATTTTTAATGTATTTAATTTGCTGGTTTTAATCCTGATGCCCTTACTGGTATGTGTTCATGCATACAACGTTACTTGTCTGTGATTTCATGTGCACTGGCAGGTACGTAATAGTTGTAAGCATTAACGTCAATGCTTTTCCAAGTGTGACATTTGCTAGAAGAGTGATCATCTGTGGATTATAAGATTAGAGGCGAGGGATGCAGAAAATCTTGTTTCCTTCAAAGAACTTTTAGATTCAAATGTTTATCCTTGGATAAAAATGTAAATTCTATCAGGGCAGTAACTATATCTTGTAAAATATCTTTACTTCGAGAAAAAAAATATGTGCATGCGAGCATGTGCGCGCGGGTATATGCGTCTATGCATATGTATGCGTGTAAACGAACGCTCGTAGGCGTACATGCATGCGCATATGCGTTTGTGTGTGCACGTTCGGTACGCGTGGATGTGCGTGTGGGCGTTCACGCGCGTATGCATGCATGGGAATTTTCTAAGCGAAAGGGCACACAGTGAGGATCTTTTCAGTCGTAATTGATGTAGCGAGACAAACTTGCTAACCATTATACCACGGTGAAGTGCTCAATGACCTTCTAAGCATATCTTAGATGTGGCACAAGGCCGAAAGTGTGGAGCACCTAGCGAGGATCGAACCCACCACACAGTCGTAATTGATCTAGCGAGACAAGCTTGTTAACTATTACACCACGTTGAAGTTACCTTTTTCTAAGCGTAGCTTAGATGTCGTACAAGGCCGAAAGTGTGGAACACCCTGTAAGGATCGAACTCGGATACCCAGTCGTAAGTGATCTAGTGAGACTAACCATTACTCCAAGTCGAAGTGACCCGCGTATGCTTATATGCATGCATGCACGGTTTTTTGTGTATGTGTGCGTGTGTTTGTCTGTAAGCACGCGCGTCAGTGTGTGCGTGCGCGTATGTACCAGCGTATGCGTGTATGTGTACGTGTTTGTGGGTGTGTGTTTGTGCGTGGGCACGTGCAGGCATGTCTGTCTGTGGGCGTATGTACATGCGCGTATCTGTCTATGTGTGTGTGTGTATTTGTGTGGGCATATGTGTCTGTTCGCGTGCACACGCGCGTTTGTGTCTGTTGGTATGTGTGTATGCGCTCGTGTGCGTGTATTTGGCGAAAGAAGTTGGGCAAAACATTATATAAAATAGACAAGGATGCAGAACATCCTTTCCGGTGTGTAAAGTCACTGGATTTTATTTGTTGTCCTCAAAAATCTATCTTGGAACCAGAGTTCATTTTAAATATAACTCAAAACAACTCCACCCAAAATAAATATGTATAAAATTAACTTAAATTCCAATAATGTTTTTCTTTACTCGGGAAAAAGTTCTAGTTACACAGCCATTCAAATTAGAACCAATTCTCATTCAATATATATATATATATATATATATATATATATATATATATATAACCAAACAATATACAATAAAAACAAACAAGACAATAAAAAGAATAAAAAAAGAAAATAGATAAAAGATAAAACATTATTGAGAAAAGAGAACAATAAAAGAACAGGATTCAATGAGACAGAAGATGACAACTTTGCATTTAAATATTTGAACATCGTAGTTGACTGGAAAGCAAGAAGTGGGGAGAGTGTTCCACAAGCGAGAACTGCGGGAGAAGAAACTGTTAGCATAGAACTTACGGTTGCATCTAGCAATTTTAACAATAAAATTATGAGACCTTGCTGCCAGTCTAGTACTGCGTTTAAAGATACCAGGTAAGGAATGATAACATTTCAGATTCTTCTTTGGAATTTGTCAAGAATTTCTAGATACATAGCAGAAGCACAAGACTTGTGCCGGCAAAATTTAATACACAAATAGTAAACTAATAAAGGTCTAAGATTCTGGCGAGAAAAATTGTCGAGAACGATAGAGTGACTCTTCGAGTATTTCCAGTTTTCTTTTAATGAGTATGTTTCTGGTGGATATATTTTGTGCTTGAAAGATTCTAGAATCTAGAAAAGGTATAAATGCACCTCTTTTCCTCCTGCTATGGGTTAATTAGTATGACTTGTACCAGTAAAAATAATTATTATTTCTAAAACCTTCTTACAAAGTAAAATATTTTCTGGCTATAAATGACCTGAAAAAGGTTGATAAGTCGTAAAAAAAAAGAAAGAAATCAGTCAGCCTATACGTCAATTATGCGCCATGCGTGATACACGCTTAGGCGACAGATTTTTTTTTTTCGCCGCAGCAGGTTGCCATTTCTTTTATGCGGTAGAACCCGGTCTCTTGAGTAAAAGAGGATTCATACTTTTCCCAAGGGTATTAGTACGTAAGAATTCGAACTCAACTCTCCGATTCCCCAGTCCGAGCTGCTATCTATTACTCCACCGTGCATCCCTAAGAAGGCAGGATAAAAAATATCAAGGATCTGTTTTACCGGTTTATTTAAAAAAAAAAAAAATCTCTATTATTAATATTGTTAATTTCCCAACAGTATTTCTTGCTTAACACCACAGACAATAAATTCAAATTTTATTCCCAGAAATAAAGATGAACAATTATATTTGAAAGCATTGCAATTTTGTAAGTACGCTTAAAATATAAACTTGCTTAGTTTAGTAAAAAAAAACAAAAAATAGTGGCAAAATGACAGAACGACGTAAGAACTCTTAAATGTATAAGAAATTAAAGCAGAGAATCTGAACGAATTGAAGTAACTTTTCAAGAAAATCTGTCTGATGTAATGAGCCATTTGATACACTCAACGGATATCATTTCTCGTTACGGATCTTTAATCGTTGCAGGGGTTTTTACATGTATGAATTTACAAACTGGATAAATTGGGACCCGGGCATAAAAACAGCAGCCGTACACTTAACACCCTACTGGTAAATCTATCCTACCTGTAAAATATTTGCTTACCACATTACATACAGTGATGCGGATGTCAGCTATAAATGCAGCAAACGAACATGAATGTTGATTTTGCGACGAAACGGAAGAAAAAGACCGTTGACTGCTGACTGGCAGTCATCATCCTCCGTACTAAAAAGGTTGTAGAACAGCGAACAGATGAAGGGTAAATAAAAGAGAAACGCCTCAAAGAAGAATATGGAGATGCAGGCCGTGATTAACTATTATAACTGATGGCCACATTTTAATTCGTGTTTATTATAACGCGCAGTGAAATGTGTACTTTTCCGTGAACTCTGAACGCTAAATCTTCGTTCCCGTTATATGTACTTGCGGGTTGGATGTGTGGGTAGTGTAATGGTTATCGTCGGTCAAAGTAGAATCAGCGAACCGAGTTCAAATTCGAGCCGGCTGCGTTCTTTTTACACAAATGTAAAAGGAAGACATGAATCTATTTCTACTCCCCCTCAGTTATGGGTTAAATAATAAAAGAAACTAGTCTTTCGCATCTTGGGTGGCAAAATGACAACACTGAATTCAAAACCGTGGAGAAGTCAACGAAAAATAACCCCATTGTCCTCATCAAGAATTCATGGTAATAATAATAATAAAGAAAAAGACGCTGTGAAGAGCTATGATCGGTTATACCCTAAAAGTACATGGCATTTAAAAAAATACATCTTTTTCGTTTTGAAGTGATAAATATATGTCCGTTATTTCTTTATACTTATCGGAAATATTCTCAAATACAATAAATTGAATTCTGATTTGAACAAATTTTAATTTTCCTTTTTTAATCATTTCACCCAAAGTAAGGGTGAGAAAAATTTACTGAGGAAAAAGACAATAAAAGAGTAGAATTTAGAAAGACAGATGGGATTTGGCGTTGAATTTAAATGTTTGAAAATTGTAGGTGGCAAGGAAGCAAGAAATCGGAATAGAGTTCCACGGTCGAAAAATGCGAGAAAAGAAACTATTAGAATAGAACTGACGGTTGTATCTAGCTAGTTCAGCAGTAAAGCGATGAGACCTAATTGCCAATCTAGTAGCACGCTTAAATTCGTGCAGGCGACGTACTAAGGAGAACAGAATATCAAAGCAATTGCCACGAAAATATTTGTAAAAAAGACAGAGGGAAGCCACATCACGCTGGCGGAAAGTGACTGGGTCGAGATACCAAGTCAGGATCAATTACATTACAGACTTTTCCTTGAGTTTTGTCAAGAATCTTGAGATAAGTAGTGGGAGCACCAGACCAGATATGGCAGCAGTATTCAATGCATAAACGAATGGTAGGTTTACTTTATTTGACCTCGAACTTTCACTTATCATGATGGGTGGGTGTTCCCTCAAGGAAATCTCCTTATTTTGAACGTCTATTGGGACTCAAGCTCTCCCCAGAACACAAGTGAATTTCATATATCTGTTCTATTGCTAAAGATGCTTAAAATGGGTGGTTCATTGTACCACTCCAGTAAGTATCTAACTCTCACTACTATACTTTATCTATCGAGTAATGTTGCTATATCTGAGCTGGAGTTGCCCAGTACTTGACAGAGTTTTAAAGCGCCGACGCAGCTTTATGAATGATGAGTTATTTTCCACCCTACAATCCCTTTCCCATAGACAAAACGTTGCGAGCCTCTTGCTGCTCTTTCGCAATTTCCATAGCACAGTTCTGACGAGCTACATTTTTTACTCACACCACGTCTGACTTTCACAACTGAGACTCGTCATGTCAGGTTCACAAGAGTTAATCATCTTCACTCTCTTCGGACATCTTCTCAATTTAAACGTGAATATGACATTAATAAATAATAAATTATTATTTCCCTCATAGTTGACATTTTATTTTCTAACGCTGTACACATTGATAACTGCTCAGTTTAAGACAATCAACACAAGAGAAATAAAAGTTCAGTCAGAGTTTTCGACCTCCCTGTTGGTTGAGGTCAAGAATACGCCGATTGTATCCCCGTTCGAAGGGATAAAACCCACCGAAAATGGGTCAGCTGTTTGTCGTGCCATTTTGACTCTCGTGTAAACCGGATCTATGTCTACCTTTTTGGCTCTTGGGAAATACGGCTGAATTCGGCATTACATAACCTGGACTTATACGTCAAACTGTTTATTTAGTTAACAGCATCAAAAGTACAGAAAACTTTGATAAGTAATAAACCAAAAGAAATCAAACCAAAACAGATTTCGAAATGTGGTTTATTGTTGTAATCCGAAAAAACGAATCAGCCAACGTCAAATAGGATCGAAATCGATAATTTCAATTTTAAATGAGCGTACAATTCATTGATGAATGAAACGAAACCAGTGTATCTTGTTCAGCACGACCTGGACCTTGTAAAGTTGTATTTATTGCGATGCAACGGGATATAAGAAAAATTTCCACTTGTAAGATGATATGTTTGACGAAGTATGCCCAACCAAGCCAAAGAACGCCAATACATTATTTTCACCATATGGCTGTCGGCAACCGAGATGTGGACACATTATTGACGTTTTGGCACAGTATCAACTTTTCTGATGAGTCATGACTTGGTTGGACAGCAGGCGAGTCTGAAAATTGTTGAGCAAACACTGTTTGATTTACCATGAGACGAAAATGAAAAATGGCGGATTTTCATCTCAAATAATTTCTGTATCTGAAAATGTAGAAATTTCTACTGATTGCATTTTAAATTTTAGTTTCTTCAAAAAAAATATTTTTGATTTTTTTATATTGTGGAATAAAGGATGCTATTGAAAATAGAGGTGCTACTTACTTTTCGCATATTGGTGCATATTGTTCATGTGTGTAGAAGTTAGTGTAATTTGTAAGGAATTAATAAATTCCATTCTCAATCTGACATTAATTCTTATTACTGTAGACGTCATTTTAGTAGTTTCCCATGTTTAAGTAGACGCGACATTTGCTTGTGTTTTTACGGGCCTGGGTAAGAGAATAAAGAAAATATACTCCCCGGCAGGTTTGAAACTGTTAGACCTTTTGATAACGAAAGTGCCGCAGTCCAGTAAGGATCAAACCAGCATCAGAGAGATCGTCTTTTTTATTAAGTCTTGCGAATGCACAACTCGGCAGATGGAATTCACACTGGTTTTTTAAAAAAAAAGATAAAAGGGCGTCTACTCAAACATGTGTATCCATTAAACGAACATTTAGTGTAATAATTTAGTGCATACACAGGTTTAGGAGTTTGTGGTGATGCGCTCTTTTTAAATAACAAGAAACTAATAGGTCAGTTTAAGAAGTGTTATTCCTTTTGTTTATGATATCACTGCAGAGGGAACGACTAACAAGGTACTGCGATTAACTTTTTATCTAATTTTTCTTGTGTTCTTATAATTTTCTTATTTTCTCGGCGTAAATTATGTAGAAATTGTCTGAACATTCTGTATCCGATCGCTTTCGACTATACTTTTAGCTATTATCAAAGGTGATTTTATTTTTTACTTTTAACTGGATATATGAATTGTTTTATGTATAAAAGTAAAATATATCTACTGTATCAAATTGCATACTAAAAATGTATGCATTTAAAACTAAATAATATTCCATGGTTAAGAAAATATAGCAATATTTAAATTTTTAGGGGTTTAAAAAATGATCGTACAGCAGAACAAAAACATGTTTTCTCCATTTAATATTTTGTACCAAAGCCTTTATTGAGGTCAACAGCAACCAATCTCTTCCTGTAGTCTTTAATTAACAATTTGCATACTTTAGTAGGTATTTTGTACCATTCTTCCTGAGTAATTGTCTTCAGGTTTTTGATGTTTGTTGGACCTCTATCACGGATCTTATTTTTCAAAAACCGCCATAAATTCTCTATTGAATTCAAATCCGGAGACTGACTGGACCATTGTAAGATGTAAACGTTGTTATTAGCAAGCCAATTCTTCGTACTCTTAACAGTATGCTTGGGATCATTGTCCTGCTGGAAGATCCAATCAGGAGGAAGCCCAAGATTCTCTACAGAAAGCGATACATTTTCGCTTAGGATTTGTTGATATTTTTCTGTATTCATTCTACCGACTATAATTGCTAGTTTGCAACACCTCGCATCGAAAAGCAACCCCAAACCATGATACTACCCCCACCAAATTTGACAGTTGGTATGGTGTTCTTGGGTCCGTATGCTTCGCCGTCTTTCCTCCATACATGATTCAGGGAATTGCGACAGAACAACTCCATTTTGCTCTCATCTGTCCAAAGAACACTTTCCCAATAAGAATTTTCGTTATCCTTATGCTCTGTCGCAAATTTCAACCTGGCATCTCTATGCCATGCATGCCTTTTCAGAAGGAGTGATGTCTTTCTTGGGGAGCGTAACTTTATACCGTCTCCGCGTAGTTCATTACTAATCGTTACGTTAACTCCTGACAAACTCAGATCATTCTGAAGGTCTTGTCTGATGGCCATTGAGTTATTTTGGACCTGTCGCATCAACTTTCTTCATAATCTGGGAGAGATCTTCCTGGGAGCACCGGGTCTGCCTTTATTCTCAACGGTATTACGTCTTTTAATTCTTGCAATAAATGAACCAACTGTTGAAAAAGATATGTTCGTGTTACTGGAGATGTTTCTAACTTTTTCCATTCTTCCATAGCTTAATAATTAGCTCTTTTTGAGCACAAATCATTTCCTTACGTCTAGCCATTATTAGAACTGTTATCAATGAACAGTGACTGCAGAATGATTCAATTTTGAATTGAATGTTGCAATAGAGTTACTGAGAATATTCCAGAACACTTTAGAATCTTCTACTTTGAAATACAACCAAAATCTACCGTATTATAATGCAAAAATTGATACTGTGCGAACAATTTTTCCACTATTCAAGATATAAAAATTTGCATAATTATCACTTATCGATTAATTTCTAATTTTAAATTGAAGATTCTGATTCTATGCCCTAAAATACATATATAACATTGTTATTCGAGGTTTTTATTCGCTATAAGTGAGAATAACACGCATTTGTTTGCTGTACGATCACTTATTCAACCCCACTGTAAGGTGGTTCCTAGTAATATTAAATATTAAAACTGATTCACACAGACAGCTCAATGAATTTATTATAACAGAGCATTTATTTTATACAGCAAAAATCCAAATTTTTGCTTTTATATATATATATATATATATATATATATATATATATATATATATATATATACACGACTTGACCGAACCCCTGCGAGTAGAACTGGGTAGACGGAACTGTTCAGAAGCCGTCGATGATTGTCTTAGCAGGAAACCAGAAGTCTTTATGACCAAGGCTTTTAGCATACTGACCTTGTTCAAACTGTTTATCACACCAGGTTATGAACTCTCTCCCAGAATGTGTAGCCAAGGTCCACTCACTATATTGGTAGTATAAGTCGCAGGTGCAGTGTCAAATTTCTTTAAAATTACACAAGGTGTTCTTTAGCTAGGGACGTTTTTTTTTTCCGTTTTTACATTTTTTTACAAACACTTGCATATTATATGCCAACTATTTAATATATTTTCTGTTTATACGTTATTTTATTAGATACAATTTATTTAAGTAAATGCTCTGTTTAAAAGAAAAAAAATTAATTACATTTACCGGTCTGAAAATGTGTGAAAAATAATAAACATTCATAATACATTATTAGATAAATTTAAATCTGCATAACCTAACATATATTTATACAATTCACCACACTACATTAGAACATTTTTTATAAACAAGTACTTGAAAGGTGAAGAGGCTACCTGACTTGATGGTAAATAAATAGATACACGCTGGTTTGCTACCGTTACTATTTTGAAATAAATCCAAGGAGGAAACAAATTACGTATAATAAAAAAATTCTTATTATTTTAAAAACATTTGCACCTGTTTTAAGCAGGTTTTCCATATTTTCACGAAATGTGTTAACTATGAAGCCCAGTTGGAGAATAAAGTTTCTTTTACCGTCGTTAGTATTAATTATTAAATTTGTATTCAAAGTACATTTTATGGAAAAAATATCTTTTAATGTAAAGAAATAAAACATATATATTGATGTAAAATAATTTATTTTCATACTTTAAATCAGGATATATTTGCGTTAAGGCTCATTAAAATTTGTTACTTATTATGAACTAATAATTAATAAAAATTAAATATTATTTTGGAAAAGTCTACACCTGTTTTAAGCTGTTACTCCAATTTTTTACACAACGTGTTAAATATGAAGCCTAGAGGTACAATAAACCTTCTTTTGCCGAATTCCAAATGAAATTGTGTAATTAATAATAAAATTGTTACCTCATCACTTTGTATCATGGACTATTTTGAAAAGAAACCCAACGGGTTTATAGATGGCCTAGTATAATTTAAAATCGTGATTCTCGACTTAATCCAAAATATAGATAAACGACAAATCAGAGAATATATTAGTCGGAAATTTTGTCCTATACATTTTGAATATACAGTGTAACCCGGATATAAGAGAGTTGTCGTGACCGGAGAAGAAGTCTCTTATATCCGGGTTTCTCTTATATTCGGGTTTGGTCTATTATATATACATTAACACAGGCTCTAATTTGGGAGCAGAGAAAATCTCTCTTATATCCGGGTTTCTCTTATATCCGGGTCTCTTATATCCGGGTTACACTGTAACAGTTTATACAGATTTAACAAGAACTATAAACTTTTTAGTGATTTTAGGCACTCTTGAATAAATATTTCAAAAAGTAATACATATTATAATCATAAAGATTACACACTACTACATATTACCTCTGTTACTATTTAAACGAGCCAAAATTATTTTTGTTGCGTAGAATATAAATTCAAAAGGATCAATATTTCCCATGTGGATTTCATTATCTCCCAGTGTTGATCACTTGCTTCTATAGATTTATTTTTCCTCTTTAAAATAATCTTCAATAGTCGGAAAAAACTGACTTGTCCAATTTTCGAAATGTGAGATACCCTCTTCTTTTAAATAAGAAGTATGACAGCATTCTGTTGGAAAAAAATATTCGAATTTTCATATATTTGGAGTATGCCGTCATACTGTTCTTTTGAATTCCTATTGTATAAAATGATTAAACTTTTCTGTTTCCTCGAACTGCTACTTATAGTGTAATTGCCAGTGTTTTACTGTTTTTGCAATATCGAAACTCGTGGCTTGAGGGGTTTTCTTACAACATTTCGACATTCATCTGAGAAAATAACTTTTGTCTGAAACTAACCATTCACTTTTTGAACTACTACATTTTTTTTTCGGATTTTCATTTGGTTTGCTTTCAACTTCAAATATCTAGCTGAAAATTGATCAAATAAAGTATTTTGTTATAGACAACATATGACAGTACCTACAGCCACAATATTAGTTGAATTAATTTCGACCTTGACTGGCCATTTTTTAAAAAGTTTTTCTTCTATTTAATAGCGATTTTGCTTTCGTGTTGTTCAGATAATTCTCGGTTTTAGTCTCCCCGAAAAACTTTGCTCTTTAGAACACCATTTATAAATTGATGCACACTACAGCGCATTATTCCTAGAGGAGAGGCAATTTCCATATATGGTATTTACTCTCTACGTGGAGAGCAATAACTTCTCGGACTTTTTCAATTGACACATGTGACATTTGGCAATAAAATAAACAAATTGAATAAAATGCGAATTTTATTTCTTTTTAGCTGATGCTAAACTAATTTTAATTCTCATTTTACTAAGTTATATTTAAGTGCCAAAAACATTTTAAGTTATATGATTTTTTTATTGCCCTTGACACTATAGTAGTTTTTTAATCATAGCTTAGATGTAGTACTAGGTCGAAAGTATGGGCATCCAGTGAGAAACGTTTCAGTCGTAATTGATCTAGCAAGATAAGCATGCTAACCGTTACACCAGGTCAAAGTGCCCATTGCCCTTGACAGTATGTGGCCAAAACATTTGCTCGAGATTATAGAAAGCTAATATAAAGGGACACATTTGCTTGTACAAGGTTGATACAAAGGGACACTTGAATGTAGAACTACTGCCATCAAACGAGAGGGAGATAGAGAGCGTGAGAGAGTGGGGGAGAGAGAGTGTGAGAGAGAGAGGGAGAGAGATAGGGGGAAAGGGGGACAGAGTGGGGAGTATATTCAACCGAAACTAGTTCGACTGGTCTTACTTACGCTCGCACCTTGGATCTAAAGAAACACAGCAAATTAGTTTTTCGCCTTCCATAACCAGATATGCTGTTGTTCGTCAAGAATCGAGGACCCTAGTAAAAAAATTACATTTATTTTTGTAAAGTAGCCATATTTTAACATATTTTTGATTTTAATTTGTGACAAAGCTACCAACGCCTTAGTATAGATGGAGGCATTTAAGTTAAAGAGTTATGTGCGTCATATGACTGATAAGTTTCTTCTAATAAATTTTTAAAGTTGTTTTAATTCAGATCATTGACTGATATTAAGAAGGCCAATTTAATACATGACGAAGTAAGCGTTCAGATTAGAGATTGTTTCGTTGGTATTTCCTTTTCTATTTATTCGGGTGAGGGGCTTAGTAGTAATTTCAGGGATCACCAGTTTATTGTAGATACTTTGTGGGAAATGTGGATATTTATGTGAAAGATAAGGGAGATAGGAATTAAATAAGCAATAGCAACATATAACAACAACGTCGACAAAATTTTATTGCCTTAGCAAACTAAATACAAAGAATATAAAAAAAAGTAAAAGAAGATGTTTATAGAAAGATGTCCTTATTCGTGCGTACAGTTTGAGTAAAATCCTATTGAAGGTTCTGAGAGACTTAAATTTGCTTGTTAACGTTATTAAGTTTCAATGTGATAGTGGTTCGCTGGGGACCAAGAAGTCCTCCCAAAAGGGAAACGAGACATGTCTTGTCTCTATGGAATCCTTTAGGTAAACACTATTTAACATTGCTTTTAGGCAATGGAATGCCATCTAACAGTTGGAATCAGAACAGTATAACAAAAGCATAACATATTAAGGTATAATATAAATCAGGAATTCTCAAACGGGGTGTTTCAATGGGCTCATTTAGTTCCACTTGTTCATATCTTTACAGTTAGGACACGCCATGCTATCTCCACATAGTTGAAGCACCCTCATATCCGCCATATTTCATTTATGCGGAAATTTCACTCAGAGGTTTTTTTGGGCGAGAAACTGTTACTTTTTGGAACAGACACCTGCGAGGATGCTTTGTAGAACACAACAAACTCAAACTAAAATCAAGATTCAGTCTTTATCTTTCCTCTGTATCATAACTCTCATAAAAACCACTTGACTTCCAAGGGAGATATTTGGGATCATAACGGTCGGAATGCGTTCCAGGAAACACTGCCATACAAGGATCGACTACGATATTCATGGGCTGACCAAAATATAAATATTAGTAGACACTAACATTTGGTAGATTAAAAAATATGTAAATGTACCAGAACTATATGAGCTAATGACTTGTGAGGATAGCTTGCAAGACGAACACCATTCTAAGCTTGATGCCGTGTTTAACTCGACACAAGGTCATACGTTTGGAACACCTAATGGAAATCTAACCCATTACATTAACGAATTTGTTTGTGAGACGTAATTGTTAATTTTCATATGATATAACGCCTCTTTCTTCACCCCAACCAAAATAAAAAAAAAAAACTTTTAAATTGACAAGAGTCACATGGATGCATCCGCCGTCAACCAAGACTGACATGAAATAGCATAAACTCACATCACTTCTAGAATATCACGTGACATTTTGACCTTCCCGCCAAATTCAAGTACTCTATGAATTGAAGCTGGTGCACCGCCACCAAACGTGAGAGAGAGAGAGAGAGAGAGTATATTCAACCGAAACTAGTTCGACTGGTCTTTCTTACGCTCACACCTTGGACCTAAAGAGACACGGCAAATTAGTTTTTTCGCCTTCCATAACCATCTAGTTATGCTGTTGTTCGTCAAGATTGCACTATTAAGCGCCGTTGTATTATACAGAATCGAAAACCTCTAGTAAAAATTACATTTACTTTCGGTAAAGTAGCCATATTTTAACATATTCTTCAGTCTTTATCTTTCGTATGTATCAAAAATCTCATCAAAAATCACTTGTCTTCCAAGCGGGAAATTTCAAATTGAAGGTGACATTTTCGCCAGGGTAGATATTTCAATCATATTAATAAGTCATAAATATAAAGGAAAAAAAATCAAAATGGAGGAGGAATTGGGGATCGTAAGGGGCGCAATATCATAATACAACTTCAGGCTGACCGGTTGCTGTATTCTGGTACTATTGCATGTCTTTTAGTTTGCCAAATGGTATGTCTACTTACATTTATAGGGTTTAAGGCCACGTGCATCACGTTAAAACACCGGTTTCGGTACGATCACCTAAGTTAAGCAACGTTGAGCCTTGTTAGTACCTAGGTGGGTGATCGCTTGGGAGTACCAGATGTTGTGAGCTTGGGTGTACGGGTGATGTAAATCTAATGGCTCGTAATTGTTAACTGCATGGCCGTTTCAATTTCTGTTGGGTTCACTTACGCGCAAATACCATTGAGAAAAGGTATGAATGCATCTCTTTCCCCCCATATATGGGTTAATTACAAAAGCTTGTATCACTAAACCATTAATATCTAAAAAAAAAATCTTACAGATATGTTTTCTGGCTTTAAATAATCTGCAAAGGCTGTTAAGTCGTAGAAACGAATGAATCAATTACATTATATAATTATCTTGGTCACCCTATGAACTTTACAACAGACCTTTGTACTATCAATGCCAAAGTCAGTCAGTCACTTATGTGGCATGCGTGATACAGGCTTAGGCGATCATGTATCTTTCGATACATGACGAGGCAGATTTTTTTCCCGCAATAGGTTGCTATTTCTTTCTGCGGTAGACCAGTTGCCACCCAAGGATAGAACCATGACTGTCCTGCTATTTACCCATAGCTAGCGGGAGAATTCATACCTTTCCCAAGGGTATTAGCACGTAAGTGAATATAATGGATTCAACTGGAATTCGAACCCGGCTCTCCGATTCCTCAATCCGAGCCACTATCCATTACTTCACCGTGCCTTCTGTCTCTCTAATACGTCAACGTACGATGTGATTTATTTCTTTTACATCGGTTAATGAAGTTAATAAATTTTACGCAAGATATCTGGCCGGCCGTTTTAAATGTTAATCACTAACACTTGAACTAAAATAATATTTTAATTACAAACTATTGCAAAAGATTAAAATAAAATATAAAAAAAAAAGCCTAACAGGAGAATTTGATTTAACAAATACTTTAAAAAAGGAGCCTTCTTCTTGCTCCGCTGACCTGATTTTTGTCCACATTTTAATAGGAGGAAGCAACCCCCCATGGACTGTAAAGTGTTAAAAGTTTTGTTTTGATTACAAATAGAATTTTAGTAGCTTATTCAGCTCTAAGCGAGTCTGCATATGTATTATTTAGAATCTGTCTAGCCGTCCTCTCCATTAGAGGTTAACTCATTATACAAGGATTAGGCAAAGGTCACCGCTAGTTATGACCCTCCCGTCATGTCCCACGTCGACAGGTCAGACGTATACTTAACTTCAAATCACGAGATTTGTGGCGATAACAGGTCAAAGGTCGTCTCACTTTATACATTTTCGGTATTTTTCTCCCCTTTTTTTTATTTCCTCCCATGAGAGTCCGTTAGCCGTGTTATTAACCGGCAGCTCACAGTATGAAGTCAGCAGTTAGTTTTTGTTTGTTTGTTTTTTTTCATTTGTTTGTTTTTTTTTATTTCATTTGTTTTTTTGTTTTTTTATTTCATTTGTTTTTTAAACTCCGTCGATAATACAAAATAGCATACTTAACAATAAGTATATTCGATTATTCTTTTTGAAATTGAAGTAGAAAGTTTTCTGGCATTTGGTGCATTTTTTTCTCCGCTTTCTCTCTCTCTCTCTCTCTCTCTCTCTATTAAACACACACACACACACACACACATATATATATATATATATATATATATATATATATATACAAGTAAAATGAGAACAAATGGAGTATAATTCCCCTTTCCGTAACAATTAATTTAAAAGAGGGCTCAATTCAGAGTAGAGCTAAATATTACCTATTTTAGGATATTAAAACAAAAAAATCATGTTAAAAATCGCTACACAATTGAAATTATGTTTCAACAATACAAATGTATCAGCTCAGGCGATGGTAAACTACTAGCGAGTGAACGATTATTTTAATTTCAAAAGCAGAATACTTCCACTGTTTTCTCGAGAAAAAAAAACAATTAAAAATAGGTTTGTGCGGTTTACTGTGATTAACCAATCGTTTTTTTAAGCATTTCACCCCAAGCAAGGCCGGATGCCAATAGTACGCAAGGGGTTACAGAGTGGGAGCGAGAGTAAAGAGGCGTGATGGAGGAAAAGATGAAGAGAAGGACAGGGAATAGGTCAGAGCATCTGGAGATGTCGATTGACATTACATTTGAATAGTTGGAGATTATAGCTATCAGGGAAACAACTAATAGGAAGGGAATTCCACAGACGGGAGGTGTGAGAAGCTATTGGAGTAGAAGAGACGGCCAGATTTAACCATTTTGACAGTGAAAGGGTGGGACCGTGATGCCAGCCTAGTAGCACGTTTAAATTCATGCAGTCTGGGAACTAGCGAAAGTAGCTCGTCGAAGCATTTACCGTGAAAGTATTTGTAGAAAGGACAGAGGGAGGCGACGGCACGTCTGTGAGAGAGCGACTGTAGACGAGATACCAGATCAGGACCAACCACATTACTTATCCGTCTCTGGATCTTGTCGAGGATCTTAAGGCGAACAGCGGGGGCACCAGACCATATATGGCAGCAGTATTCTATGCAAGGGCGAATGGTTGATTTATAAATTTGAAGGGTGGACTCGGGCGAGAAAAACTTTTTGACGCGACACAGGGAACCAACTTTCCTTGTGGTGGATAAAGCTATTGATTCAATGTAATTGTCCCATTTCCGGTTAGCGGACAGTGTGAGACCAATGAGAGGCAGGGATGGTTCCCTGTGGTGAGTAATAGGGAGCAGTTTTGTTTTAGAGGCATTAAAGTTAACCAGCCAATTTCTGCCCCAGTCTACAACTGATTGGAGGTCCTTTTCGAGACTAACGGTCAGATTAGTTTTGTCAGCGATACCAGACTTGCTATTGAGACAGGAGTAAATAGTTGTGTCGTCAGCATAGATGCCTACTTGGAAATTTATTGACATCAGGGAGATCGTTAATGAAGATAAGGAACAGAGTACGGTCTAGGATAGAGTCTTGGGGAACACCTGCGCTTGTGGGAAAGGAACTGGAAGAGAATCCGTTAAGGACTACCTTCATTACACGGTTTTACAGTAATAATCGTATTGTCAAATAATCGACCTGAAATTCCGTATCCCTTAATCTTACGAAGGAGGCCGGCATGCCACACCCTATCAAACGCTTTAGAGATATCTAGGGCCACGGCACGAGCTTCCCCGTTATTGTGGAGTGCTTGGTAAACAATTTCAGTTATGTCCGTGAGCACATCAGCTGTAGAACGGGCAAAGCGAAAACCATATTGTTTATCAGAGAGCAGATCATGGGATATAAGGTGATTAACCACTTCGGCGTTGATTAAAGCTTCAAAGACTTTGCCGAAGAGTGGTAGGTGACCGATAGGACGGTAGGTAGATGGGTCAGAAGCTTCTCCAGAGTTCTTAAAGACAGGTACAATAGATGAGGACTTCCAACAGGCTGGAAAGCAAGATTCATTGAGGCAGTAGTTATATAATTTGGAGAGGAGCCAGTTCAGGAGCAGACTTCTTCAGGACAATGACTGGTATCCCGTCTCCACCGCTAGCCTGATGTGAGTCTGATTTTGAGATGATGTCCAAGACCAACGATGGGGTTATGTGCATCTCGATCAATAGAGCCTCGCTTCTAGGGGGAAATCGGTTGTGGGTACACCGGATGAGTCGAGCGTTGTTTTGGAAAAGAATTTCCGAGCAAAACATTCAGTATTATCAGCTGAGGAGGTCAGGACCTCAAATTGGTTGAACAAAGGAGGTATTGAAGGTTTACTGTTGTTAAGTACGCTATTGCAGAGACGCCAATAATCCTTGGAGCCGAATTTTCGTTGTTTGATTCTATCAGCAAATAGTGACTTTGCTTCATTGAGGACACTCTTGCACTCGTTACGGGCTGAGACAAAGAGACATCTGTTGCGATCTGACATGTCACTTCGATATAGGCGGAAGAAGTGATTCCTATGGGCAATGACAGCTGAGCGAGCAGCAGAGAATCAAGGGGAAGAGCATTATCGATTTAACCTTATATTTCTTAGCGGGGATGAAGGCATCGATTCCAGCATTTACCCATGAGGAGACCTCGGAAGAGCTTAAAGACCATATCCCAGGGGACATCGCAAAGGAAATCCCGGAACGAGTCCCATTCTGCTCGTTGATAACAGAAAGATGTTCTGTTGGAAGGAGCTTCTTTGCTGGGGATAGAGTAGATGTTGACAGACACTACAGCATGATGAGTTACCAAGAGGGCAGAGCTGCGAGGCGCGACATGACTCGGGATGGAGGTGAAACAGAGATCAAGCCTTACCGCTCAGGTTGTTGGAGAAACGTGTGGGAAGATTGAGAAATAGAAAAGTTAAGAGTTTGTATGTCAGCCAGGTCAGTTATAGGGTTTTTAAGCCACTTGGTATGATGGGCGTTAAAGTCCCCGAACACGAATATATGAACAAACGGATAGAGAGAGAAAACCTTGACTATATTGTCGGAAATGCTTTCGAGTACACCACAGTCTTAGGAGGATGGAGAGCGATAGAGGAAGAAGAGGTAGCTTACAGCATTGAGGAGAGATAGGCGGAGACGAAAGTATGAGTGGTCTGGAATGACCTACGTTAAATTCAAACACTAAAAAAAAATTATTATATAGGATATGACACGTTGTTGTCTCATATACATCCTAGACAATTTCATTATGGACAGATACAAATGGTAACATTATTTCGTAAGATGTATAGAACTCTGGTGCTCACCTTTCCTAAAAAGTAAAAGCGAAAGAAGTAAGGAGGTAATTTAACAAAATGCTAACTAATTATATGCTCGGCACGCTTCGTACATAAAATTTTGTAGTTGATAAATAAAAGGCTCCTTTATAAAACTAGTAAATAAGATGTTAATAATACTAACTAATCAATGTAAGAGTTAAATAATACTAACTAAACATCAATACAGTGCTATATTAAATCAAAATGAATCTTACAAATAGAATAGTAAGCTATATAAGGTGCACCGCAGTTCATCTGCTGATTATTAATATAAGAAAAAGTATTATCGAATTCAAAGTTTAAACATATTGTAAGGTAAAAGGTAGACTATGCCTACATTTTACTGTCAATTCACTTCTTTGGTTGAATAAGGAGATTTTATCAGAAAATCTGATAATTTCTAATTTTTCATGTAAGCATAGAAAACAGAGTTCATTTAAAGATCTATATGTTCTAGCGTTCTTAAAAAATTTCCATTTTACTTTAGGCGTTTTATTAGCTTCATTTAAATTTCAAAAAATGTTTAGAAAGAGATGTATATGTACTATTGGTGAAGGATAAGATACGTTAGTACCACCTAGTCTTAAAAGAATTCTTAGTACTACAAATATAAAATTTTTCAACAGCCGGATTCTCTATTGTAGAAATAGTACTTAGATAAACAAGAGTTGGCCAAACATCTGTTTCGTAATGGGCATTCATTAGAATTTTTGCAATTACATTGGTTAATATTATCAACAGTATTTATCTTGGAATGTGCATTATTATCCACATTTTTAAGTTGGTTTAAAATTTTATTATTGTGTTTCTTTATAATCTTCTCAAGATTATTGGTGAGGCTATAACTTAGTTTTAGTGTGTTTCTGTTAAATATTTTACTAAGATGCTTACTCTTAGGGAAATGTTTATCAATTAAATGGAGGAACTTCTGGCCGAAGTAATTTCTGACCAATTGATTAAATGTGGGGGGGGTACCAAATGATTTTCCTATTCCTATTTCTTTTCCTTAGATCAGTATTATCATATTTTCTATACTTGATTTCAGCGTACTTGTAGCCACTATTTTTAAAGCAGTATTATAAACACCGCTATATTCATGAAACACATATTTGGCAGATGTTGCTAATCGTACATTCTATATCAAAAATATACCCTCATCTATAGAATTACCCCCTCCCATTTAACCATGTCGGCTCGAGAAGCAGGTAGACTGGGCAATGGCATGTAGAGGGCGTGCGCTGTCCAGATTAAATGGCTCCACTTTCGACCGCAACGACAAGATCAAAAGGAATACAAGACATTACATTTGGGGCCGGCTTTACTGAAGGAGTTGCTGCAAAGGTGTTAGTGTTGGCAGCCAACATCACTTCGGGGCTCGACACCAGGTTTTCTGTCTGGATTTACTTCTATAGCCTTTTCTGTGTTTTGGATATGATCGTAAGGCAAGGGAGGTTTAAAATCAGGGTTTTCCTTCCCCTAAATGAACTGCCTTCTTGGCCTGTCGAACCCCATCTACCCGTAGCTGCTGGTTATGAGGCGCAAGTTGCCCGTCTTTGCCTATTCCCCAGCTTGGAGTTGTCAGAGGCTATTTGAAATGCATGCCACAGAAGCATTTTATAGATAGTGGTTGTTTGTCCCCATTCTCACTCCCGACTATGACAACGTTAAATTCATGAATGCACACGTGTACAAAACGGATTGAAAAAGACGCGAAAATAACTTTAAAAATGTGGAATATCATTTAAAACCAGAGCACCCCGCGAAGAACGGATATTTACCAAGAAACTTCGAAGTCGAGTAAAACAACTACATAAAGTGATATTTAAAAGTTAAGTAATCATTTTATATAATATTATTAATGCCCTATTTTTAATATTATTTTAATATTTTCAATATAGAGCACTATATATAAAAATATTAACTGTTTTATTATATATATATATATATATATATATATATATATATATATATATATATATATATATATATATATATATATATATATATAAAATATAAAAATATAAATTATCAATAAAATCATTATTGGTCTGAATAATATCCTTCCAGGGACGAAACGCATTACTTCTTTTTCCATTTTTTACGAAACGCATGAGTTTTTTTTTTTCCATTTTGTATTAATATAGATTTGTATATCATATCTTTCATAGATAGATAGATAGATAGATAAGCACACAGACAGATAACGGATACTAGGACTAGATGGAACATTTTTAACTTGGAAAACTGAAGCTTCCTATGAAAAAGTTACTATGGAAAAAACACTTCCTTTGGGCGGATCATTTGAACCTGATACATTAATTAAGATTATTATCGTTTTAACATCCGGGAAAAAGCGTACCAACCTACGCCATTAGTGGCGCGTGTTGGTTTTCTTAATAGTAGGTACAGATGTGTGAATATGTTGTTAAAATTGAGAAATATCAAATCTTAAACCAGGCAGAAGTATTAAAAGTAATAAGAAATGTATTTGAGTAATAAGTAAGATTTTTAAGAAGTAATGATCACCAGCTGGGGGAGTGTAATTCAATGGTGCATTCTAAGAAGTTGGAAGAGGGAAACTAAAACAATAAGAATGATGACACCAAAGAGAACATTATTGATAGCGCCCCTCCCCTCCTGCCAAGAAAATGGTAATAGCTGTCAAAAGAACATCAGCAGCAAATCCTTATCTTCAAAAAGCAAACTTTTAATTTCATTTTTTATGCGATATATTTATTTATCCCATATATATATATATATATGTTTATAGCATCTACATTATGGTAGTTACTATAGTGGTTTTATAACTCAAAAATAATCCCTTCCCATTTACGAACAATTGGATTCAACGGACCACTTCTCCCCAATTAGTCCGTTGATGAGAGGTTTGTCTGTATATACTTTTTATCATCACTTCTTATAAAGGTAAGTGGAGCTGTCATCAAACATATTACAGCGTGAATTTGTACAAGAGAACTGCAAATAAAAAAGCAATTTCTTAACAAAGAAAAAAAAACAACTTTTCATGCAGAACTTAAAATAAAAATGGTAGAAATATTTCTTCTCAAAATGAGGCTAACAGCAGCGCCATCAAGTATGAAAACAAAAATTAAATCAAGTAATTTAACATGCTCCATGTACCAAAAGATTTCGGTCTCAGACGGATTTTAATATTTATTCAATAAAAAATCATAATAAGGAAAAAATCGAAAATGGAGTTTCATCTCAAAACTTCTAGTCCCCAATCTGTTTTCGCTTTTCGATGATTTTTAAGAGAAATATTTTGAGTTCTAGAAATTATGCACCCACACGCATCTACAAATACACACACACACGCACGGGTGCGCGCTCGCAAGCGTACATAGAGGTATGTATGTTTGTATGTATGTATGCCAAAAAAACACTGTAAGTTACCTATACATCCGAGTTAAATATTTTTAAAACCTTGATACCATCGCTATCTTTTAGTAAACAAATTTGCTCTGCTTTTAGTCAACCACAAATTTATAGTAAAATGGACTACCATTTTACTATAGTATTGTTGGAAATCATTGTTCTGAAATTTTCCAAATTTTGGTGTGTTTGTGTGGGTTTGTACTTGCGTGTGTGTGTGCGTGTGCATGAGAGCTTGCGAGTATGCGTGTATGTGCTTTAAACAATTTAAACATTTTCATTAACCTATTTTTATTTCTCAAGCGTTCAATGATGAAAGTGATTTAAAAATTGATAAAATTAATTTCAGTCATTTGCGGACATTTTGTCATGCAATAAAGCCACTAAGATGCTACTGATTATTGAGTGTGAATTCATATGAGAAAAAGAAAAAGAAAAAAAAAACATTATTAATAAGCTTGTCCCTCAGATCGTTACTACTTCGTGTTAAATTCGATCCTCACTCGGTGACCAATTCTTGTGGTTTGGGCCAAAATTTCAGTCATTTCCTTTCAACACTTTATTAAAATCTTGTCTTTTATTTAATTATTTCAGGTTTACAGCCACATCACGTTCAAACACTGGTCCCCGTACGATCACCGAAGTTAAGCAACGTCGAGCCTGATCACTACCTAGATGGATTACTGCTTGGGAATACCAGGTTCTGTAAACTTCGATTTATGGTGGGGTAATGGATAATGACTCGAAATTATTAATCAGGGGACCGAGTTCTAATTCGGAATGGGTTCGTTATATTCACTTGCGTACGAGTACTCTTCGGTAGGGGGGGTATAAATTCACATCTTCTCCCCTCAGCTATGGGTTAAGTAGTAAGACTTATATCACGAAACCACTATTAGCTCAAAAAATAAAATAAAACTGTGTACAAAATATTTAGATTTCGGCATTAAATAACTCAGATGTTGATATACCGTTAAAGAAACAAAAAAAATTAATCAAATTTCAACTGCGATTGGGGAACAATTCTTCTCGACGCATCAGACATTTTGGATGAAACTGAAAGAAAGACGATCTTTGTCAAAAATTCAACGGAAGAAAAATCCAACCAAAAACTGATTTTTAAATATTTAAATTATTTTTCTGTATTTTATTTTATTCATTTTATAACTGGAATTTGAGTTTACGACTAAATATAAACGTTTTGTTAGATTTTAATATTGTTTTGTTTATTGGTTTCAAAAGAGTCATTCATTTTAAAATTCATTCGCTAATATCATTAATATTTTATAAGAATCCAGTTTAATTTTTTTTCTCCTCAAGGAAAACCTGTTTTTGAATACCGAAGATGTTTTGACATTTATACGTTTTGTTTTCTGCTACCAAATGTCAAGTTTCAAGAGGTCAAAGAAAAGAAAACCGCATGACTAAATGTTCAATATACAGTGCAACCTCGGTTCTCGAACGTCTCACATATCGAACAAATTGGTTTCGAACAGAAAATTTCAAATGAAAATGCCTTGGTTAGCGAACAAAATTTCGGTTCTCGAACAACATGGCCGAACGGAATTTCTGAGGCGAGCGCCGTGTTGTATGTTGTGTTGTGCTTTTCTTTTCCAGTTTTATTTTACCGTTACTTTTTTTTCTACATTGATTCCTATTGGAAAAATAGTTTCGGTTTACAAACATTTCGGGTTACGAACGGCCTTCAGAAATAAATTAAATTCGTGAATCGAAGTTCCACTGTATTTGTCATTTTAATAATAATCGTAATTATTTTACAGATAATTCATTTTATATCATTTATCTAAATAAACTTCAAATATTCATTTCGAAGAGCTAACACTTTATAGTATATCATCTTTAAAATGAATTGTTTCCGGATACATTTGTTTAAACCATTTTTTTCTTAACACTGTAAAATGGCGCAATAAAGTTGACGCAGCTGTATTTGCTATTTCACGATTTGTCGATTATGGTAGTCAGCATTTTTATTTTATTACAGAGTTACCATCTATGAGCAGATGTATTTTTCTAAGAAAATCAATGGGCCCGAACTTAGGCTAACAACGTATCATAGTCCTTACGTTAATAGGTTGAGGTATATCCCAGATGCGAGGTCCGAATTCTTGGTTTTAGATGATGAAAACAACTGCGATACAAAGTTGTTTTTTCTTATTTTTTTTGCAGTGATGTACAAGGCCCGGGAGCCACTCGAAGTAGAGGATTACTGTGTAAGACGCACAATCTATGCGGCTAGGTGGGGAAGATAACGGTTAAACAGGGCTTGAACAGATTAATATTATCATGATCAGGAAAATATCCTCTTGGGAGTCGGTTCCACATAGCAGTAGTTCGCGGGAGAAGTTGCTCGAGTAGAACTGACTTCTCACCAAGGGAATACCGAGGAACTAAGGGTGGGGGGTTGCTACGTGACCTTTAGAAGTGGTAAAACTAAGGAATGTAGAGACAGAGAAGAGAGAGGCTTGTGACGAAAGTATATATATATATATATATATATATATATATATATATATATATACACACACACACACACACACGCAGATAGAGATAGATAGGGAGACAGACAGACAGAAACAGAGACAGATAGAAACAGAAAGAGATAGGTCAATGTGATAGATATACATTGGTAGAACTAGCTTTCTAGTTTTTGGTCTAAATATGAACATGAAGTGATTCTTTTTTCAATCATTTCAAGGCAATAAAGCCACTAAGATGCTACTGATTATTGAGTGTGAAATAATATGAAAAAAGAAACAAACATTATTAAAGAGAGAGAATAATAAATGAACAGGAAATAAGAAGACAAAAGATGACGATTGAGATTACATTTAAATGTTTGAAGATCAAGATTGATTGGAAAGCAAAAAGCTGGAAGAGAGTTTGACAACTGAGAAGTGCGAGAAAAGAAACTGTTAGGATAGAACTTACGGTTACATCTAGCCGCTTCGACTGTAAAATGTTGTGATTCAACTTCTAATCTACTTCTGCACTTAAATTCTTAAATTTGAGGTGCCAAAGATAAAAGCTCATTTCAGTTACCATTTATAGAAAAGGTACAGGGAGATATGTTACGGCGGTGTGAAAGTGACTTTTCTTTCGTGTCGCAGGTGTTTCTAGCATCTGCAACCGTATTGAAGTAAATAATTTAATGTTTTTAGTAAGATTGAATATTAATATATTTTGTCGAAATCAGATGCATGGAAATATAATAACAAACAAAACGAATTTGCTCTAAGGAATGTTATTAAAATGTGCATTACTTCAGTCGAACTTACTAAGAAGATCATACAAAGACTTGTAACCACAGATAAAGAAAATAGACTTAAACAATATGGACGTCATTATTTTACCTTGAAGGGACCCTTTCAGCCAACACTTTCTCAAAAGGTGAACGTTAGAGAGACCTGAAATAATCTCTGAAACAATTCAAAAGAATCGAAAGGTACTTTTAAAGTTTTTGGTTGCCGTGAGATATGTTTACTTTCTACGCAAGCTGTTCGGTGTAAACCTCCTAATGAAACACAATGTTTACTCAAACGACACAAATAGATAAACAGTCTAAAAGAACATCAAACAACTTAGGTTCCTGTGATCCCATTCCTACAGTGAGTTACCTATGACTCTAGAGGTCTAGCTTGTTCTCGCGAGACACACTGATTAATAAAAGAAAAAAGATTTCAGTTTCAAAACAAGATTTGCTTTGTGCTATTCTTTCATTCTCATAAATTAGAACAAATGTAAACAAACTAGAAAACTACATAATGATTTTTTAAATCATTTAATTCTTACGGGGATGTATGCTGTTATTCAGGTGTCTAGGTCCGAATAAAGGATACTAAATAAAACTTTATTATTTCATTTTTAGCTTTTATGATTTTGACAACATGCATATATATATATATATATATATATATATATATATATATATATATATATATATATATATATATATATATATATATATATATATATATATATATATATATATGTTGTCAAAAAAATATATATATATATATATATATATATATATATATATATATTAAGTGTATATTGGTGTATACGAATAAATTCCAATAACCAACAATTAAAAGAGTGCTTAATACATAGTAGAGCAGATATAATTATTTATTTAAAAATTATAAGATAAATATGTTATAAAATCACTACAAAAATAGCCATTTTGTTTCAACATCATCACTTGATAAGATATCAACATTATCACTTGATAAGACACCGGAGGTGTTGAAACAAAATGGCTATTTTTGTAGTGATTTTATAACATATTTATCTTATAATTTTAAAATAAATCATTATATATATAAGTGTGTGTGTGTGTGTGTGTGTGTGTGTAGAGAGAGAGAGAGAGAGAAAGAGAGAGAGAGAGAGAGAGAAAGAATCTCCCAAAAAATGTATACACATTTCAGGAAAGAAAAAACTTGTTTTTCGTAGTTTTTTACCTATGGGGTCCTTAAAGTAGATTTTAATTATAAATAAATTAACAACTGAAAACAAAATACGAAGTCCCAAAAAGAGTATAAAATGGAAAATGTAACTCATAATCTTTTGATCAAACGTAAGAAACGAATAGAATGTTCCTTATGCTCGACATATGAAACTTTATATAAAGAGCCTCAAAAACTCGAAAATGGTGAACCGAGCGAGCACTATGTAAAATGGAAAAAAATGCGTTATTATAATCGGCGGCACAGTCAGGATTGTCCAGTAAATGCTGCCAAATGGAGGAGTGGCTTTTTTTAACACGACTCTGACTACTAGAACGCAAAAAGGAAGGCACGTGTTGCGTAATACGTGTTTTCCGGCCTTTGATTCACCTGTCCTATATACACCGCGTCAAAACGGCATTTAAATTTATTTATTACTGAACTATTTTGAAAATAGGACAGCCGATCCTTGCTGTAGGATAGAAACGTGGATCTCGTTTGAAACACAATACGCAACTTGACAGTGTCGTAGCACGAAGCAACACAAACCGAAATTCTGTCAGCGAGCACTTCCTGCCTGACCAAAGCAACTTCAGGTAAATTGGGCACCGACTAGGTAGTAGAACCACTGGTTCTTTAAACCGTTTAATTTTTCTACCAATAACGCGTTTAATGACATTTGTTACATAACCATAACCTTCAAAAAATTCTTGGATCCTTGCAAGTTCTCCGTTTAACAAGCTAGGAGAACAAATCATGAACGCGCAGTGAATCAGGGTATAAACTAAACCAATTTTGCGGCCCTTAGGAACAAAAGAGTTCCAAATTGTGTACGAGCCTGTAAAAGTGGGTTTACGAAAGATACTGGTGACAGAAACACCATGCTTACGTTCTACGAGAACATCTAGAAAGGGTAAAGTGCCATTACTCTCAACTTCCATAGTGAATTGAAGGGATGGATGGAGAGAATTGTTTCCGCAAAAAATCAATGGCGTCTCAAGCAGAAAAGGGGTCATCAATGTACCGCATATTTACTAATGTGTCTTTGATTGTTTCTTGCTTCTCGCCAAAGTTAACCTTTTATGTTGTGCTGGCCGAAAGAGTCCCTCAGGTAAAAGAATGACGTTCATTCTATATATATATATATATATATATATATATATATATATATATATATATATATATATATATATATATATATATATATATATATATATATTCAAATCAAAAAATCTCAAGTGATTTTATTTTGAACTTTTTTAGCTCTAGCTATGAATTGAGCTCTTTTGGTAGTATTACTAGACTGAAAAGAAGTTAAATTCTAATCATTTTCACGCATTTTTTCAATTCTGTTAATACACACGCACACACATATATATATATATATATATATATATATATATATATATATATTTATATATTCATACATGTTTCATTAAATAATATAGACAAGTGTTGTCTATTTTATGTAAATTTTTTCATAACGTCTGATAAGCTTAATAACAATATCATTAAACGATGAAAGAAGATCACAATATATCATCACTGTGTTGTCCATATATTGCTTAATATGTTGTACAGTAATTGACATTTTTGATAATGGCTTATGTAAGCCGAAAGCTTAGATTGGATTAAAAAATATGGATCAATATAGTGATTTCCTTTCTTCGTTTAATGATAATGTTATTAAGCTTATCAGACGCTATGAAAAGAATTTACATAAAATAAATAGACAGCACTTGTCTATGTTATTTAATGAAACATGTATGAATGAAAAATGTTGCCTAAATACACACACACATATATATATATATATATATATATATATATATATATATATATATATATATATATATATGTGTGTGTGTGTACACCAAAAATGGAGGCACAATTCAGGAAAGGAAAAACTTGTATATATATTTGTAATACTTTTCAGACATCACAGGATTAATACAAATTACCTTTTGAATTCAGCAATCACAAAAGACGCCTGCAAAGCGTCCAGTATTATTGCTGCACACGCATTTTCAATTTCTTGTCTAAGGGCCGCCATTGTAGTCAGTTTTCTGAGATGATAGACATACATCAGGGTCCCTCATAGGTAAAAAGTCTTAAAACTACGAAATACAAGTTTTTCCTTTCCAGAAATGTGTATACATTTTTGGCAGACTCTCCCCCTCTCTCTCAATATATATATATATATATATATATATATATATATATATATATATATATATATAAGGTTAATAGTCAGAGTTGAATCAGACCAGGAAAGAGTAGTATAAATCATGCTCAATACACGTGTGAAAAAAAAAAAAAAGGTAAAATAATATGTAGAGCTTTAAACTTTAAAAGCCTCGGTTTTTAAATAGAAGTTGATACAAATAAAAAAAAAACCGTTATCTGGATGTAGAATTGAACCTTCATACTGGCAGTATCTCCCCGTATATGAAACCTAACACAAAGTTGAAATATGTAAATATTAGATCCAACCACCCTCCGAATCTCATTAAACATATTCCCCAAAGGAATAGAGTCTAGGTTATCCAGAAACTCTTCTTGTTGAACAATTTTTGAGTTAAAAAAAGAATATGAGAAGAATTTGTAGAGAGCCACAAAACCAAACTAGAATATAAACCTCAGCAAATTAAACCCCATACGAAGAAGAATTCGAGGAAAAGAAAAATACTATTTGGTTTAACCCCTCTTTTAACTTAAAGGTAAAATGTAAAATAGGTAAATTAAATTTCAAGCTGCTTAATAAGCACTTCCCCCAAAAATCAGAGTTACATAAGATATTCCATAAAAATACAGTTAAATTAAGCTACAGTTGCACTAGTACAATAATAAATAAAGAAAATACCAGAGATCTCAAAAATAACGTGCAGCAAAATAACACTAGTTATTTATGCAACTGCAGAAATAAGTTTAGATGCCAATTAAATGGGGCTTGTAAAACAGAAGCCATAATTTATAAAGCAGAAGTAACTGATATTATGGTAAAAATAAAACGTATATGGATTGTACAGAACGTTCTTTTAAGCGTAGATGCTATAATCATAGATCTTCGTTTAAGCTAGCAAATCTTAGATACTACACCAAACTTGCTAGCCATATGTGGAATTTAAAAGAAATAAACAACAGGGACCCGTTCATAAGGTGGAAAATTTTTAAAAAGGTAAACCCATACAGTAATCATATCCGCATTTGCTACATTTTGTCAACATGAGAAATTAGCGATTATGATATTTCCAGATCGAAAAAACATTTTAAACCAGAGATCCGAAATCTTAAGTCCTTGCAGTCATATAAAAAATTTTATCAAGTGAATATAAGGCCGGTTAAAAAAATGTAATTTAAAACACCACTGTTATATTTAAAATACGTTTGCTCCTCACACTACATCCTTCCATATATTTTTACATCCTTCCATATTTTTTATACATTTTTAAAAATGACAAAGAAAAGCCTTCCTTGTATCGCAAAATCTTCCACGTTACGTAAAATGATTTTACGATACAATTTTCTTTTCTTTTCTACATTTTTTCTCTTTGTTTCTCTTATTCTCTTCAAAGAAAAGAAAAGTTTCTCTTATTCTCTTCACCTTCCTCGTTTCTCTTATTCTCTTCACCTTCCTCGTTTCTCTTATTCTCTTCACCCTTCCTCGTTTCTCTTATTCTCTTCAAATTCTCTTCAAGTGTTTCTCTTATTCTCTTCAATTCTCTTCACCCTTCCTCGTTTCTCTTATTCTCTTCACCCTTCCTCGTTTCTCTTATTCTCTTCACCCTTCCTCGTTTCTCTTATTCTCTTCACCCTTCCTCGTTTCTCTTATTCTCTTCACCCTTCCTCGTTTCTCTTATTCTCTTCACCCTTCCTCGTTTCTCTTATTCTCTTCACCCTTCCTCGTTTCTCTTATTCTCTTCACCCTTCCTCGTTTCTCTTTTCTCTTATTCTCTTTTCTCTTTATTCTCTTCACCCTTCCTCGTTTCTCTTATTCTCTTCACCCTTCCTCGTTTCTCTTATTCTCTTCACCCTTCCTCGTTTCCTTCTACTTCTCCAATTCCTTTCTATATTATGTGTTTGACTGTCGTGCGTTTGTTTATTTATTTTTGAAAAATAATAATGTAGCATTCTTTGTGTTTTTTTTATTTAAATAAAGCGTTTGGGTGGTCAGTTGATAGAATTAGCCTGATGAGACCGTGAGGTCGAAACCAAGGTCGCGTATTCTATCTGACCTTATAGTTTTTAAAGTATATCACACACACACACACACATATATATATATATATATATATATATATATATATATATATATATATATATATATATATATAGTTTTTCTGATCGCTGTGTTTGTTAAATAAAAGTAAATAAAATAAAGGTTATGTAAGATATTCAACATATTCAAAATATTGAAATCAACCAGTGAAAATCATGTTCACATTTTCTTCTGTTTAAGTTAAATGCGAGACAGCATGTTAAAAATTGCGTCTAATAAATTGTCAAACCACAAAAGCTTCGTGTGGTCTCTTTATTTCGAAGAAATGTTTTTCAATTATATTGCAATTAGATGTTTAAATTCTTCTGCTCAATATGGTATCGTGAAATGTATGTATTCCAAATTTTGTTAAAAAAGAAAAAAAACTCTGTTCAACAATGAGAAACGAAAAACACCATACTGTATTTCGATAAAAAAAAACAAAAAAACGGTCGATTCCGGAAGATAATGTCTCTAAGGCAAAGAGTCTTTGTATATATATAGTACTCCATATCAAGGACATTAATAATAATAATAATAATAATAATATGATAAACTGAATTAGTACGCTTATATTAATGTTTCATTTATCTTCAAGTCTCCTGAAGAGTGGATGCGATTCCGCGAAACCCAGAGTAGAGACACTCGAAAATGAATAAATTTAATTCACACGCACGCACGCACGCACGCACGCACCCCCCATATATATATATATATATATATATATATATATATATATATATATATATATATTATTGAAAAACGAGAAGAAAACGCCGTGTTGGTTCATATTGTATGTATAACCACAGAAAAAGCTCATTCGTGAGTATGAAAGGATTCTATCGAGAATAAGTAGTCAGAACATGTCTAAATTATTTAATGAAATTTGGCTTAATATATATATATATATGTGTGTGTGTGTGTATCAGAAATGTTTAAATTAGTCGTATTGACCGGCTAAGACATAAAAGACAAAGGCGGAAAGCGTCAGCAAATGTTTCTGTTGCTATGTACTGAGATCTTAGCTGTGGCACAAATATGTGGACTTGTATGCAAGTCACGAGGGGACTGAAGTGTAACATGCGGCACAAACATAAAAACTGAGTTGTCAGATCGATGGAAGAGTCCATCATATATATATATATATATATATATATATATATATATATATATATATATATATATATATATCCTATGACATAATTTTTTATTGGATTACAATGCCGAGAAAGATGAATACATAGTTTTCTCAAATAAATTATTACTAATCGAATAGAGACTACCTGGGCTAGAATGTGAACGTGAAGTGTTAATTGCATTTACAATGCCGGTTATCCGATACGCACACCATATATGCACACTTTATTATTAAATATACCGTTATCATTCCATATACCGTTATCATTAAATATAATGACATCGTTTAAATAACGTATGCGAATAATTCTGAGTTCTGTAAAGGGATAAAATGAAAAATAAATTTAAACGGAAGTTTTAAATTTAAAATATCAAATATACCGCTTATATATTTATTTGTTTTTTTGGCTTTAGTAAACAGGCCATTCAGTAGACCACATCCTATTAGCAGGGTTTGCAAGTTTGGAATGTACAAGTCAGTAGAACTTACGAAAAACAACTTTAAATACATTCACACATATTGTGCACATACAAACTGTAAATCACAATTTGTATAAACCTATATGCACGACAAAATAAAAAAAAAACTCTCTTGTATATATGTTCATAATATATGTATATTGCATATATAGCACACATGTGTTTGTATGCAATATGCTCCAACCCATTTATACACATAACGCTAAAGCCATTATGTACGAAAATCGTGTGACACGTACACACACACATACTTTTATACATACAGAAAAGGAGATTGAAAGACCAGAAGTAATCCTGAAACAATTCAAAAATATCAAAAGGTACTTTTAAAGTTTTTGGTTGCCGTGAGATATGTTTACTTTCTACGCAAGCTGTTCGGTGTAAACCTCCTAATGAAACACAATGTTTACTCAAACGACACAAATAGATAAACAGTCTAAAAGAACATCAAACAACTTAGGTTCCTGTGATCCCATTCCTACAGTGAGTTACCTATGACTCTAGAGGTCTAGCTTGTTCTCGCGAGACACACTGATTAATAAAAGAAAAAAGATTTCAGTTTCAAAACAAGATTTGCTTTGTGCTATTCTTTCATTCTCATAAATTAGAACAAATGTAAACAAACTAGAAAACTACATAATGATTTTTTAAATCATTTAATTCTTACGGGGATGTATGTTGTTATTCAGGTGTCTAGGTCCGAATAAAGTATACTACATAAAACTTTATTATTTTTTATGTGCCAAGTTTTCAAGGTGTACTCGATCATGGATCTCATCAACTTCCCGCCTTTTTTACCCTTTACCACCCCACTTTGTACTGTTCTACCATCTGTTCGTAGAAACTCGTTAAGAAACTTACTCACTGTTTTCTCTTGCTTCTTTTGACTTCAGTGTATCGTGTAAGTGTTAAATTCTCCAAGCGCTACTCATTATGTATTCCAGAAATGTGTAAGTATAAGCTTTAGTCTTATTTCTGGTTTCTGTAAGACATTCTCGTTGCTCATAAACTTTTCACTCAAAACTAAACTAACTTCACATTTATTCAGCATTAACGAAGCTTTGATCCAATATTCAAATATTTTCATCACTCAATCAAGGTATATCCAAGGTGGCGTTGAAATAGTTTGAAAATTTTTAAAATGGCTTTTACAAAGTTTTGGACTGATTTTCTGCTTTAAACATTACACACTTAAAAACACTTTACACAGATTTTCCCGAATAGGTTGTGCGTTTAATATTGCCCTGTATCTTTTATTCCGTCAAATTTGAAATATATATATATATATATATATATATATATATATATATATATATATAGAAAACATTGTTTTACGTTATACTATATTTATCGGTAAAATTGCTCAATATCATGGATAGATAGAACGTATGTAAATATAAGAATTGACACTGAGGTTAACACCAAGTGGCGACAGTCTGATTCATAAGGGAACGTAATCCTCAGGCCATGTGTGTTGGCACAGCTATTTATTATTTACTAGAAAATTGGGCCTTATGGATAGAATAAGCCGAAAATATCTGTCCTTGGTGCCCATAATACTCCATTGACCAGGACAGTCGAGCCAACATACAACACACACGCTCTGAAGATTGCGTTCACGCATGAGACAGACTGTCGTCACTCGATATTTGTCTCAATGTCCACTTATATTTATATAAAAGAAAATTATTTTAGTTTCTTCATTTATTCCTTAAATAGAGCGTCTTGCAAAAGTTTCGAAACTCCATTTTCAAATTTTTATTTTTTGCAAATACTTACGGGAGAAAAGAAATATATATTATTACTTACAAGCAAAGGCATTTGTTTTCGATGATTGCCTCAACTCTGAACATCAATAATGTTGCAAGAGTTTTACACAAATCATCGTTGACTTATTTTGTTCAAATGTTCGTTATTCCTTTATTCAAATAATCTGTGCTTGTAATTTCCATTAGCGTAATCTTTCTTTTCATAATATTCCATTGATATTTTGTTTGTGGTCCAGTTCTGTAGGCGGCCATTCCACGAAGATCTATATCTTATTTCGGAAACCATTTATTGCAGATGTAGTGATATGGCACGATGCACCGACACACATAAAAATGGTGTTGTACTTATCTCCATGAATGCTTGTATAATATTTATTTTTTATCTGGTAAGTTCTGGCTGACAATAAAGAAATTCAATATTTTTAAAATGAAAAAGATCTTGCCTTCATGATTTTTGTACAGTGTTTCAAATCTTTTGCAAGGCACAGTATGTTTTGCTTATTTGGTCTATAATTTGGGAGAATAATGTTTTTTAGACTTCAAAACTTCCTTTATCTCTCAAAATAGTGCTTTTTATTTATTTTCGTCCTCATGGCTGTAATTTGTTAAATTATTGACGAAAAACAACGCTTAAGTTTTCCTGTAATAAAACGAAGAACCTATCTTTTACAACCACCTGTTTTGAAAGAGAGAATTTTTTTTCTTCGTCTTGTAAGAATGGCCTTGGCCGGTGCAATATATACCTAAATAATTTTGCACCTAATGTCGGTAGGTATTTTGTTATCAGTGACATTGTTTAACAGAACAGTGATTTAAGATGGGTAGACAGTTGTGACAGGCGAGTAAAATCCAAGCTTGTCCCAAGGGACATGTTTAAATAAGTTGTTTTTAAGAAGATCACAGTAAGGTAGGACGTAAGCGGCTTCGTAATCTGGGATAAAACTTAACACAGTTTCCTTAATAACTTACTTTTTTTAATGACCGGACTTTACTTACGACAATAATTCAGTTGTAAAGCAGAGGATTGGGAAATGCATGCTCATGAATTTCTTTCTGAAGATAACTTTTTTTTTTTAACAAAAGGCTTTATAAATTCTGCAATGATTACAAACAAAACAGTAAGAAGAAATAAAACACATCATTTTCATACAATCATAATGTTGAAACTTGACTAATGCATGGAATAATAATACAACACAAAATGTGCTTAGAACAAAATGTATTGAAACAAGAAAGTGTACACAATATTTACATATAGTCTTTTGGTATATTCTTGGGAAGACCGTTCCTGGAGAATGTGTTGACTTAGTCGCAGTCGGGCAGAGTCTCTGGATTGAATCACTTGATTCCTTCCCTCGTCTTCCCGGTACCAACCATATTGATATGGTCGGCACTCCACTATGCAAATTAGGTGAATCCTACCACAACACATAAGAAATGAATTTGGATTTATATTGCAGAAACTTACATATGCGCCATGATAGCATGTATATTTAATTATTGTTTACTTTATTGTTTCATAAGTCGTTACATAATAATTACCAGTGAGACATGGAGACGTTTAAAATACTGTAGGCTGCGACTATAAGATTCTTTTCAGTGGGAAAAGTCATAACAGTGGTTCAAGATTTTCCACATTAAAAACAAGAATCATATTACAAAATAAAATAATTCAAAATTAGAATCTTTTAAAAAGTATTTCATACAAGAGTCAATATTCCAGGACCGAAAGGAATTTAACTAAAACAGTGCTTGTCAGTTAGGGTGTCGCGATACCTTGCTTTGTCAGGACTGTGTCAAGAATTTAAGTTAAAATTACAAAATTAACGAAAAAAAAAAAAAAAAAGCCTGTATTCGAAAAACAAAAGGAATACTTTGACAATAGTAAGAAAACTCATTTATTATAGAATTGTTTTTTCTCTGGGAGATGTTAACCGAAAAACATTAGAACGAAGAAAACTTAATTATAGTAGCTAAAAATAAAAGTTTACAAAATAGGAAAGCCCAAAAAAAATAATGTCATGTTTATGAATTCCATGTTAGGATGATAATTTTTTTCCGGTAAAACATACATTGATTTGGAAATTCTTGCAAAAATCAAATAATTGTCAGATTCTAATGAAACTTTCAAAACTTATTCGCAAATAAATGAAATTATTTTTTAAATTATTATTTTTTTAAATCTTGGTATAAATATTTTTTTTTATTTTTGTTACTATCCATTTACTTAATTTCATGAAATTTCGAGAAACTAAATTTTAAAATGAAAATCGATTCCAATCAATATAACTTTTGTTTGAAATACACCCGAGTATTTTGCTTACAGGAAATAGTAAATTTAATCCTTTAGCTTTCAATTAAAGCTAAATTGAAAGCTTCAAGAAAGCTTTTCATTTCAAAAAATAATTTTAAGCCTTAGGTATCGCGAATTAATGGAGGTCACTATTTCAAACTAAGGTCTCTACGATATTTAAATGCGGGTGTAATCCAGAAAGACAAGAATATTTATATTAATTCAAAGATGAGATGGTTGCGTTTGCTGGTCTGATCAAACTTTCTATATTTTTTCGAATCTTAAACATTAACAGTAAAACTGCAGCGAACAAACCAATCATTAGAAATGAAATACTACAAAACTACTACTGGCATCTAAACAGAAACAGGCCCGTTGGAAAACCTTCTAACCACCGTCAAGAAGAAGTTGAAATGGTACGGCCATGTCACAAGTCAACACTCTTTACACCACTATCGTATATTGTACCACCTTAGTCAAAAGAAGATGCAAGCAGATGAAAAAAGGGGCTGACAATGTCTCCAAGTGGAATGGAAGATCCTTCGCAGGGATATGTGGAGAGAGCTAGTCAGTTGCAAAGTAATCCTACAAACACACCCGGTCATGGGGTCGGTAAGGATTGATTGATTGTTTTTTTACGGTTTATCAACCCTTCGTGGGTTATTTAAAACGTAACACATTTTGAATTGTAAAAATAATTTTTTCATTTTATGATTGAATATTGCATTAATAATTTTTGAAAATAACAATGATTTATTCCAGATATAAGTCCTACTATTTAATCCATAGCTGTGGAGCGGAAATGAATGTATATCTTTCCCAATGGTATTTGCGTGTAAGTGAACCTGAGGAACGCGATTGGGGATTATGAAGGAACTATTTAATAAAGGGCTAATATTTTCACATAGAAAATAAGATTTTATCAAGCGTCTTTTGTTTAATACTGTTATAATAGTTATTTTTTGAACATGGTAGTCAGAAAAGATTGAAAATGTGATGAGTTAAGTAAATGAATATAAAGTAGCTAAAGGGCTGTGACATATTTGGAACTCAATTCATATGTAGAGAATCTTTCCTTTTACTTTTTCTCATTTGTATACAGATAAACCTCTCATCAACGGACTAATAGTGGGGGTGAATGGTCCGTTAAAGTCTATTGTTCGTAGATGGGAAGAGATTATTTTTTAGTTATAAAACCATTATAGTAACTAACAGTAGTTATGATCATAATGTAAATACTATAAACATGTATATATGGCATAAATAAATATACACTTAATATAGATATATTAATCAAAATAACAAAAATAATAGATTTCTTACAGCTACTTTTTTACGCAGTCGTTAATGTAGTGTACTTTATATACTGTACACCCATCTTTGTATACAATTGAAAGGGCCGCCAAGCGGTCACTTTGAGAACTAATACGCCTCATTCCGTTAAGCCCGCAAATCTTGAAATACATCGCTGACGATTTGGAAGTTTTTTTTTTCCTGCAAATTTTGTCAGTTGCATCTGAAGACCGTTGATGGAGGGAGGGGTCCGTAAATGAGAGGTTTGTCTGTAATTTATTTCAGATACAGGGTGTCCCAGAAGTAACCTAGGGATTTAAAATTCTAGTAATTTCAGCATTTTTTATTATTCAAAAATAGTTTTATACTGAATGAAAATTCAAACATTGAAAATATATTTCCATTTAATTATGAGAAAAATATACAGCGGAAATATCCTCCAGTTTTGACTTCACACAGACGCAGTCATTGAATAGGATTCTCCGTAACAGTTGTTAGTATGTCTGGCTAAAGATCTAAAATTTCTTCCCAGATATCTTTGAGTTGCTGAATTGTCTCAGTCTGTACATAAGGTATCCCCCCTCCCCACAAAAAATAACCAGCAGGAGAATGTGGTCCCCATAAATATTTGTAATTTCATGAAATTAGATGGATTGGTTAAATGAAAAATAACATTCCATGATTTTGGTTCTTTGTTCAGTTGGGAATTTTCCTATCTCTAATTTCTTTCTGTTCATATATTTTCTGAAAAAAAGAAAGAAAATGTATAAAAAATCTGACATTTTATGGTTTTTTTTTACTAATGTTCACCCAATACAAGACCCAAGAGCCACTCAATGTAGAGAGATACTGTGTGATGTGATATGAGCGTAAGAAAGGACAAGAGGTGAAGTTCTTGGGTCTGTACAGGAAAGCTAATGGCTAACTTAAACATAAGCGAATGAAAAGATTTCAGAAGGAACCAGAAACCTATTCCTAAGCAGGAAATAAGGGATAAATCTCTACACTTGTTCAAAAAAACCGGGGAAGAATGTGAACCGGGCGATAAGCGAACTTATCTACGCTTATTAGGAGAGAAAAAAAAATAATAACATTTTTAAATATCGAGTTAATTTTTGGGATACTTTGTATATCATTGTAAAAATATTAACGAGAAAAATGTCGATAAAAATTCTTTTAATATCTCTTTTAAGTCCCATTTTTATCGTCAATCATTCCATAAATATTTTTTGTTATTAGATATTTTAGAAGATCATTGGATTCCAATAGACTAATTGTATTTGTATCGCCATTTTAGGCACAAAAGCTTCTTTGTTGTTAGATTTTGCAGTGTCATTCTTAGTGAAATATCATTGTTTGCTATAAAATCTGGTAGTCGATAATTGGATTTACTGTAATCTGTAGTCAGTCTGCCATTACCCGCAATAAATTAGCTCATGGTGTGTCCCAGAATATATTCAAAAACATATAATAAAGAACAAGGTCAAAGAGAATACCCACGAGACCTGATATTCTTTGAAAATTCTATAACTTATTATACGAAAGTAACAAATAATCTATTAGAACAAAAAAAAGTTAAAAAATACTTAAAATACATATTTCAATTCGGTTTGAATGGTGATTATCAGATTAAAACACTTTGCATTGTCATTAATTTTGATTGTTGATAATTTAAAAAAATAGCAACGTCATGCAGCCACATGATAATATACTGTTATACATGATAATATACTGTTATATATTAAAACAAATATGATAATATACTGTTATATATTAAAACAAATAAAGTAAATATTACTGCTGTCCTCATCTTTATTGTCATATTCACGACGCTTCGGCCGTTGTACGCTCCGGCCTTCTTCAGGTGATACACGTTGGAATTTAGAACCGAACCTTTTCTTTCACCTACAGGGCTAGATTGTTCTAGTTTTACGTACTATTCCAGCTTCAGTTAATTTACTAACTAGTTCAACCAACGCATTTATTGTTTGTCTCCTTGGGGATATCAATGAATTAGTTTTTGGGACTTATAAGCCTAATGTCTCAGTAATATACATTTTTACCAGAGCTCATATTACAATTTTTGTTTGAGTTGTTTTTCTCTTGCACTCTGTATTTTTGGTTTCCATACTGTATTAAAAAATAAAGTAAAATAAATATGGATTTATCCTCATGAGATAATTTACTTGTAAGAAAATTATAATAGCTAAAGAAGTGATAATTTGTATCTAAAGTCTTATATGGCTACTCGATTATATATGTACATATATTTAAACAGACGGTAATCGTTTTACGTACAATTCTCACACATCAAATTAGAGTCCTTCGAACAAATTTGAAGTGAAAATCTGCAACATTTTAAACTCTAATGGTAGTCTGGTAATTATCATTCATACCATTATACCCCGGTGACAGATCTTCCTCGGCTTTGCACTAAGACTAATATTCACTGTTATATTCCGTGCTAATAGGAATATATACTTGAGAAACACGGTGGATAAAATAAGTAAAAGTTTATTGTAAAAACCGGTACAATAAGAATAAAGGTAACAGTTATGCACAAGGTCGTCGCAAGTCAATCCAGTAGTGAGTGCTACTATTGGAAGGTAGGTAGTTCTCGCGTAAGTCTGAGTTGTACCAGCCTCTCCACGAAGTATGATGTGGCACAAGGCCAAATTTAATGTGGGGCAATCCGGGCCCGTAGGCTCGGCCAAAAATTCTCCTTAACCTCGCATAAACGGGTTCGGGTCTGTCTACCTCCCCGGACGAAACTCTGCTGTACTTTCTAGGCAATCTCAGAAATTAATAGTTTATATAAGAACATCAATACACATTTTCTTTCTTTCTTTTTATGTGCTATGTCCTTTCAGGATGTAGGCGATCATGGCTCTCCACTCCCCATCTATCCCTTGCACCTCTCAACAAGTTCCTTCACTCTGCCACCTCCCCCAGACCACGTTCTGTCATCCACTTGCTTAAGCCCGCCAGGTATGCAATGAGTTGTTTACTTTTGTCTATCTTTCTCTCTATTCGGCCTGCGAGTATCAGATTCTCCAGGCCCTCCTTCCTCAGTATGTGTGTCAGGATATCTACCCACGTGTTAAATAAAAGATGTAAATTTTGGTATCGGTTTTGTCCCGATATATACTTTTGGTATATATATATTGTACTGCTGCAGCAGCAATAACAACAACAACAACAACAGCAGCAGCAGCAAATTAAAAAAATATTAAATAAATTACATATTATTATTATTAGAGTGCATGAAAGTTTTGACCTATTTGTTTAATAAATGCTACCCTTGTTGTCACGGGCTACATAAATATATAAGGTCTAAGGTACTTCGATGTGGCGTAATGGTAAGATTGTTTCGTGAGATCAGACTGAGTGGATTTCGATACTCACTGAGTTCTCCATACTTGAAGCCTTGTGCCATATCTACGCTACGTTTTAGTAAATCACTAAATATATCAGGTTCAAGTGTTAGAAACTACAACTTTTTGTTATTTTCACACCTCAGGTGAAAATAAGCAGAATCCTTATAGAATTTATGATTTCAGTTTTAAAAAAACAATTGAGAGCAATGAACTTTCTTTCTACATTCTCCTTTGCTAAATTTTAAAGAAATTTTAGCAAGTAAAAGGCACGCCCTTAAAATAAAAAGAAAAAGGTGCAATATAGGGATTTACCAAGCGTAGCTCAGATGTGGCACGGGGCAGAAATTATGGGGCACCCAGTGAGGATCGAACTCACTACTCAGTCATAATTGTGCTAGCAAGACAAGCTTGCTAACCATTACACCACCTCGAGGTGTCCATAGCGATTTTCTAAGCGCTGCTTAGATGTGGCACAAGGCCGGAAGTATGGAGCACCCAGTGAGGATCGAAGTCACTCCTCAGTCGTAACATGTTCTAGCGAGGAGACAAGCTTGCTAACCATTACACCATGCCGAGGTGCCCGAAAAAGTGCAATATAATAATAACGAACGATTGAGATCAAATACGTTCAAATTTGTTGAATCAAACGACTGAACATTGATACAACCAAAAATAGCTCGGGATTAACGTTATCCCGCCGTCCCAGAGACGATAGAATAAATACGGCATAAGACGAAATTTCTAATTAAAATTCTCTTATATTTTTTCTAAAAGCAAATAATTTCTTAAAATAAAAGCAAAATCATACTTCTTACCGATAACAGCGGGCTTTTAATGAATGGTAATTTTCCAATCGTAGCTTAGATGTGACACAAGGACGAAATTATGGAGCCCCCAGAGAGGATCGAGCTCACTACGTAATTGTTCTAACGAGACAAACTTGCTAATCATTACACCACGTCGAGGTCTTAATGGCCCTTTAATAAATGGATCGGTCACGCATTCGCAAGCAAAAACCAAAGAACGCTTAAGTAAATCTTTTTAAAGTGATGAACGAAACCAGAGTTATAAATTAAGAATTAAGTTAAAAATTAAGGTTGGAGAAGTTAAACTTAGATATGCCTATTATTTCTCTCTAAATGTGAAAAAAAAAAACTATCTAATTATAAGAACTAACTGTGATTCGATAAATTAAGCAAGGAATTTTTTCTGTAAATTTTTTATTAAAAATCTTGAAAATGTTTAAATAAAAATGTGATTTTCATAAAAATTACAGAAAAATTTAACTAATTTGTTCTTGTATTTACTCATTTTTAAAACTTTAATATTTTGGTAATTTTAATTTTAGATTATTTCATTTCGGGACATTTTTAAACTTTTTTAGGGACGGTGAAAGTTTTTTTTTTTTCCGGACTTTTCCGGGATGTTTTGAAGCATTGCCACCAACAGTAACACTTCCGGTTTATATTAGGTTGTTCAAAATCAATCAAAACATTAAAACGACATATCGCAATTTAGATTCATCTTTATTGGTCAATATATAAGCAATTAAAACCTACACATTTTTGCTAACAAAGTACAAGCTTATTTATTCCGATAACAGAATTCTGAAGGTGATAAACTTTTCGAAGACATTTTTTGCGGCTATTTCGTTGTTGAAGAAGACGTTATCGCAATGCTCTGCAAAAAGTGGTAGTCAGTTCGTGAAAGGTCCGGTGTGTATCGTAGTTGACACAGCGTTTTGTAGCCCAATTCTTTTAACTTCTGGAACGTCGGCTTTGCAACGTGAGCTCCAGATTTGTCGTACAAGAGGATTAGATCTTTTCTGTTGACCAATTATGAACACTGTGATGAATAATCAAGAGTGGTCTCCCCTCGTTTTGTTACTCTTCTCTTTGAGAGAGCTATTTCTGTTTACTGAGTTATAAAAAGTACACTATACGCGAACCTTGTATTCTCAATTAAATAAAGCCTTCCTGAAGCCTACACTTGCGTACTTTTGTCATTACAGACACATACACTGTAGTTTTTTTATGCATTTCATCTATTGATTGACAGTACATTTTCCTGTGGTTGTAAGTGTTTATGAGCTTCGTCTCAACCCAGCCAGTGTGCAGAACATTGTTGGTTTTGCATAGGATGCACTTTTCATCGGCTGTCACAATGCGATCAAGAAATGGGTCGTTCTTGAAGACTAAATGAACAGAAGAGCGAACTTCATAACTGCGATTTTTCTGGTTTTTGTGTGGATTCATATTTCTTTGACTTTCCAGTTCTGTTCTGTTCAAATGTTCAGAAACTGTTCCAATGCTTATATTTATCTTCCTATTGACACATAATGAGAACAGAAGGCTTGAAAACTTAATCCTCACAGAGGACATTGAGAGCAAGAGAGATAGGGGGAAAGCAGCAAGCCACCTACCTGCTGAGGTTGTGCGAATCGATGGTGAAAAGGGAGCAGAAGAAAAACTACTAAGGACACAAAGGACAAGGGATAGGAAGTTTTGGAGAGCCATGATCGCCCATTTCCTGAAGGGACACGGCATGCAGAAGTAGCTTATGAAATATATTCAGTTTAAACGCAGAAGTCGTGACAATGACTTGAAATGGCCGCACATTACGGTTTATACTCTTTTCCGAATACCCAGGGGTTGTTGTCAGTTAAAAAGGACACAACGTCACAGATGACAATTTTAATTCCATTTAAACCATGTGCAAGTAATTTTGCGTGTATGCATGTATATTTAAATTTAATGACAGGTCTAAAAATATTTCTATATAAATACTTAAAAAAATTATTAATGAATAATTTCCGAAAAGTTCAATAAAATCTTAGGATTTAAAAAATTAAAGTTTTTTTTGTTGCCTCCAACTTCATTTCTCAGGCCAGATTAAGGGTTGTCCAGACTGAGTGGGAAGGGAATGTTTTATTTAAAATTTAGCCAAATTGGATGTGTTTGCAAGTATGCTATTACTTGTGTGTAAATGTAAATTAAATGGTACAATCACATGTATGTCACTTGCGCACAACACAGGCATATGCATATACATTACATATACAATGTCACGCGTGTAACGAACATAGAATAAGTTCTTATTTTTTTTAATAGGGATTAGATTTACTACCCCTTCGCACAAATACACGTACACAATATACACATCTACGACAGATCAATGGTTAGGCGGTTGTTCACCTATCACACCCTGTTTTTGCAGCCCTGTATCAGAGTTGACTAAATTTAATGCATATTATCACTCATCATGATATAAAAATGTTCGTGTTAAACTCTAACATGTATGTAATATGCAGATGTTTCAGAAAGTTTATATAAAAAAAAAAACAATTAAAAGAGGCGTTGATGATAGGCGAATTAGTTAAGTAAGTTTTTGTTCCTTTTTTTTAAAGCAAACAAAAGATCTAATATTTCATGATCATTTCAATGACAGAATGTCAACGAGGGGCAGTAGGACAAAAAAAAAATAATATAAACTAGAAGAAAGAAAAAAAGGATTTTGATGCGATATTTATAGATGGCAGATGCTACGCATTCCAACTATATTAAAAATAGAGTCGAAGACGAAAAAACCAGAACCTGTCTTCTACCAGAAATGACATTAAAGTAAAAGTGCTTACATAAGTGTTCATAACGCACTGACTAACATAAAAGAGAATGAAAGAAAAATAGGTGATGACTGGTGCCTCCAAAAGGACCCTAATTTAAATATAACTTAAGGAGTTGTGTCACTTATTCTCTTTATAATATATAGACACTACCACTTATCTTTTTCTAGTTGTACCTCTTCGTTCCAGTGTCTTTTGTACTCCGAGGTTCACACATGGCATATCATTATGAATAAAGATATTTACTAAAGCTATCAAAATTAAGAAGCACTCTACAGAGAGACATGAGTTTAGAACGACATTTAAAAGGACACGTGTCGATGACTCGGAATTGTCTTTTTCTTTTCTACAAGAAAGAAAATTAAAAAATCAGAATAATCCTCTTGAAAGTCTTTGTATTCATGCAATGCCAATTACCGATTCTACTTGTTCAATAAGGACCTTACAGCCCGTGTCTGACACGTGGTAAGCACGTCAAGTATAGAAAATTGGCAAATGTCGGTCAGTCGGTTATTTATTCAGATTACATAAGAAACGAGATTCGTAATTATTTTGATAACAAAGGCCACAATGCCGCACAGACGCTTTCCAGTGTCGACCTAGTTCAAAAACGTTTGCGCGGCCTTGTGGGTAATGGACTGTTTTTCTTCCTTCAAACGTTCTTCCACGGATGAAACTTTGCTAGTCTCTCTTCACTTTACCGCTATTTTCCTGGCAGATGTGCGGGCAAACTACATTTCAACATTCCAGACTTTCACAGTTATGATCTCCAAGCAAAGTACATTGAGTCGACTCAGCTTCATTCCTTTCATATTCCATTAGTAAGTTCCATTTAGAGAACTTCTTCCCCCCCCCCAGAAATGTTGCAATATAGAACTGACTCCCGAGGGATTATTTCCATGATCACTACAATATTAACTTCTTCAAGTCGAGGGACAACCGTCATCTATCCTACATATGTTCATAATATGAAACCCTTTCTTCGTCTCTATACGCCCTTACAACATCCCCGTCCGGTAACCCTCTACCTTGTGTAGCTCTTTGGCCTTTGATTGGATGAAAAATAATTAAAAATGTTTTTAGAAAGAATGCACAGCGTTTCGTATTATTAGAAATTTCATGCTTTATCGACAATTAAATACGCAGTGGAATCTAAAGGTTTATTTGCTGAACGACAGCAATATTGATTTGCGCAGTTGAGATGTGCAGCGAGATAATTACTACAGGACTGTAATGAATTTCAACACGTGGAGAATTTTACATATATTTATATAAAGAATATAATTCACAAAAGAATGGAAAAAGAAAATTTATTTCCATTTATACAGATAGCTAAAAACTATGAAATAAAACATTTATTTAACCGTAGTGTGTGCAAATTCCACGTGGTTTGTTTGAAATTAAGAGGTCTGCTGTTCAAGGAGTTTCTCTCCAGAAGGTGTTCTATTGTTATCGCTACTACATCCTGGACTCAAATGAGGAAACGGAATTATTCACTCTTCCTCTTATATTCGTGAATAGCGCCAACTAATGTGCAGACAAGGTGGGGTAATCCCCTCGATTAAAGCTGGTTCGTTCTGCTCAGATTTAAATAAACTTTTCTTTAATGTTGAGATGATATTGTGAATAAACACATCATAAATGTTGACTAAACTGTGAACAAATCTTATTTGTTATTCAAATGTTACCTACAGTTTTTTTATTCAAAATTTTTATGACGTCTAATATCTAAAATGAATGAATCTTTCAAACAATTTCGCGATAAAACCGAAAATAATAACCAACAGAAAAAAGAGAAAAGCCCGTTTCTTTGCCTATACACTTGAACATTTTCCAGCATAATCTTCTTATCAAAATGAAAATTCTTATTTGCAAAAAATCGAAGTATACGATTTGGAAAGTTTCAAAAGACAATAATTGTCTATTGTTTTCCTTTTAAATGTCTTTTCTCTTTAGTAATATTCTTTTCATTGAAAATAGAAAAATCAACGAAGACAAGAAAATATCATATAAAAGTGCCACAAAGGAATGCCGTCCTTAAAAGTAGCAAAGGTTCCGGTTAGTTTTGCTAAAACAATGATTGGAACTTGAAGAATATTTAATAACTGTTTAATCGTCCCTGTTCTTTAATGATTGCATAGAGATGTTAAAAGTTTTTTATGGAAAATCATCGGAAATGATCTACTATAGAAACGCGTTACAATTATTGAATAAACGCATGCGTTAAAATTTTAAATCATTGCAATGATTTTATATATAATAGTGGAGCAGTAAACAATGAAATAATCAAGATTTTCTTTTGGTACCGATTGAATTTGAGTTCAAGAGACATAGATTTTCTTTTGGTACCGATTGAATTTGAGTTCAAGAGACATAGATTTTCTTTTGGTACCGATTGAATTTGAGTTCAAGAGACATAGATTTTCTTTTTGGTACCGATTGAATTTGAGTTCAAGAGACATAGATTTTCTTTTGGTACCGATTGAATTTGAGTTCAAGAGACATAGATTTTCTTTTGTACCGATTGAATTTGAGTTCAAGAGACATAGATTTTCTTTTTGGTACCGATTGAATTCAGAGACGCCGTTTCTTTGGTACCGATTGAATTTGAGTTCAAGAGACATAGATTTTCTTTTGGTACCGATTGAATTTGAGTTCAAGAGACATAGATTTTCTTTTGGTACCGATTGAATTTGAGTTCAAGAGACATAGATTTTCTTTTGGTACCGATTGAATTTGAGTTCAAGAGACATAGATTTTCTTTTGGTACCGATTGAATTTGAGTTCAAGAGACATAGATTTTCTTTGGTACCGATTGAATTTGAGTTCAAGAGACATAGATTTTCTTTTTGGTACCGATTGAATTTGAGTTCAAGAGACATAGATTTTCTTTTGGTACCGATTGAATTTGAGTTCAAGAGATAGATTTTCTTTGGTACCGATTGAATTTTCTTTTGGTACCGAGAGAGTTCAAGAGACATAGATTTTCTTTGGTACCGATTGAATTTGAGTTCAAGAGACATAGATTTTCTTTTGGTACCGATTGAATTTGAGTTCAAGAGACATAGATTTTCTTTTGGTACCGATTGAATTTGAGTTCAAGAGACATAGATTTTCTTTTGGTACCGATTGAATTTGAGTTCAAGAGATATAGATTTTTCTTTTTCTTTGGTACCGATTGAATTTGAGTTCAAGAGACATAGATTTTCTTTTGGTACCGATTGAATTTGAGTTCAAGAGACATAGATTTTCTTTTTGGTACCGATTGAATTTGAGTTCAAGAGACATAGATTTTCTTTTGGTACCGATTGAATTTGAGTTCAAGAGACATAGATTTTCTTTTGGTACCGATTGAATTTGAGTTCAAGAGACATAGATTTTCTTTTGGTACCGATTGAATTTGAGTTCAAGAGACATAGATTTTCTTTTGGTACCGATTGAATTTGAGTTCAAGAGACATAGATTTTCTTTTGGTACCGATTGAATTTGAGTTCAAGAGACATAGATTTTCTTTTGGTACCGATTGAATTTGAGTTCAAGAGACATAGATTTTCTTTTGGTACCGATTGAATTTGAGTTCAAGAGACATAGATTTTCTTTTGGTACCGATTGAATTTGAGTTCAAGAGACATAGATTTTCTTTTGGTACCGATTGAATTTGAGTTCAAGAGACATAGATTTTCTTTTGGTACCGATTGAATTTGAGTTCAAGAGACATAGATTTTCTTTTGGTACCGATTGAATTTGAGTTCAAGAGACATAGATTTTCTTTTGGTACCGATTGAATTTGAGTTCAAGAGACATAGATTTTCTTTTGGTACCGATTGAATTTGAGTTCAAAGAGACATAGATTTTCTTTTGGTACCGATTGAATTTGAGTTCAAGAGACATAGATTTTTCTTTTGGTACCGATTGAATTTGAGTTCAAGAGACATAGATTTTCTTTTGGTACCGATTGAATTTGAGTTCAAGAGACATAGATTTTCTTTTGGTACCGATTGAATTTGAATTAGATTTTCTTTGGTACCGATTGAATTTGAGTTCAAGAGACATAGATTTTCTTTTGTTTTGGAGTTCAAGGGCCGATTGAATTTGAGTTCAAGAGACATAGATTTTCTTTTGGTACCGATTGAATTTGAGTTCAAGAGACATAGATTTTCTTTTGGTACCGATTGAATTTGAGTTCAAGAGACATAGATTTTCTTTTGGTACCGATTGAATTTGAGTTCAAGAGACATAGATTTTCTTTTGGTACCGATTGAATTTGAGTTCAAGAGACATAGATTTTCTTTTGGTACCGATTGAATTTGAGTTCAAGAGACATAGATTTTCTTTCGGTACCGATTGAATTTGAGTTCAAGAGACATAGATTTTCTTTCGGTACCGATTGAATTTGAGTTCAATTTGAGACATAGATTTTCTTTGGTACCGATTGAATTTGAGTTCAAGAGACATAGATTTTCTTTTTGGTACCGATTGAATTTGAGTTCAAGAGACATAGATTTTCTTTTTTGGTACCGATTGAATTTGAGTTCAAGAGACATAGATTTTCTTTTGGTACCGATTGAATTTGAGTTCAAGAGACATAGATTTTCTTTTGGTACCGATTGAATTTGAGTTCAAGAGACATAGATTTTCTTTCGGTACCGATTGAATTTGAGTTCAAGAGACATAGATTTTTTTTTTGGTACCGATTGAATTTGAGTTCAAGAGACATAGATTTTCTTTTTTGGTACCGATTGAATTTGAGTTCAAGAGACATAGATTTTCTTTCGGTACCGATTGAATTTGAGTTCAAGAGACATAGATTTTCTTTCGGTACCGATTGAATTTGAGTTCAAGAGATTTCTTTCGGTACCGATTGAATTTGAGTTCAAGAGACATAGATTTTCTTTCGGTACCGATTGAATTTGAGTTTTTTTCTTTCGGTACCGATTGAATTTGAGTTCAAGAGACATAGATTTTCTTTCGGTACCGATTGAATTTGAGTTCAAGAGACATAGATTTTCTTTCGGTACCGATTGAATTTGAGTTCAAGAGACATAGATTTTCTTTTCGGTACCGATTGAATTTGAGTTCAAGAGACATAGATTTTCTTTCGGTACCGATTGAATTTGAGTTCAAGAGATTTGATTGAATTTGAGTTCAAGAGACATAGATTTTCTTTCGGTACCGATTGAATTTGAGTTCAAGAGACATAGATTTTCTTTCGGTACCGATTGAATTTGAGTTCAAGAGACATAGATTTTCTTTCGGTACCGATTGAATTTGAGTTCAAGAGACATAGATTTTCTTTCGGTACCGATTGAATTTGAGTTCAAGAGACATAGATTTTCTTTTTCGGTACCGATTGAATTTGAGTTCAAGAGACATAGATTTTCTTTTCGGTACCGATTGAATTTGAGTTCAAGAGACATAGATTTTCTTTTCGGTACCGATTGAATTTGAGTTCAAGAGACATAGATTTTCTTTCGGTACCGATTGAATTTGAGTTCAAGAGACATAGATTTTCTTTTTGGTACCGATTGAATTTGAGTTCAAGAGACATAGATTTTCTTTCGGTACCGATTGAATTTGAGTTCAAGAGACATAGATTTTCTTTTTGGTACCGATTGAATTTGAGTTCAAGAGACATAGATTTTCTTTTTGGTACCGATTGAATTTGAGTTCAAGAGACATAGATTTTCTTTTTGGTACCGATTGAATTTGAGTTCAAGAGACATAGATTTTCTTTCGGTACCGATTGAATTTGAGTTCAAGAGATAAGATTGAATTTGATTCAAGAGACATAGATTTTCTTTCGGTACCGATTGAATTTGAGTTCAAGAGACATAGATTTTCTTTCGGTACCGATTGAATTTGAGTTCAAGAGACATAGATTTTCTTTCGGTACCGATTGAATTTGAGTTCAAGAGACATAGATTTTCTTTTCGGTACCGATTGAATTTGAGTTCAAGAGACATAGATTTTCTTTTGGTACCGATTGAATTTGAGTTCAAGAGACATAGATTTTCTTTTGGTACCGATTGAATTTGAGTTCAAGAGACATAGATTTTCTTTTTTGGTACCGATTGAATTTGAGTTCAAGAGACATAGATTTTCTTTTGGTACCGATTGAATTTGAGTTCAAGAGACATAGATTTTCTTTTGGTACCGATTGAATTTGAGTTCAAGAGACATAGATTTTCTTTTGGTACCGATTGAATTTGAGTTCAAGAGACATAGATTTTCTTTTGGTACCGATTGAATTTGAGTTCAAGAGACATAGATTTTCTTTTGGTACCGATTGAATTTGAGTTCAAGAGACATAGATTTTCTTTTGGTACCGATTGAATTTGAGTTCAAGAGACATAGATTTTCTTTTGGTACCGATTGAATTTGAGTTCAAGAGACATAGATTTTCTTTTGGTACCGATTGAATTTGAGTTCAAGAGACATAGATTTTCTTTGGTACCGATTTTTGAGTTCAAGAGACATTTTTCTTTTGGTACCGATTGAATTTGAGTTCAAGAGACATAGATTTTCTTTTTGGTACCGATTGAATTTGAGTTCAAGAGACATAGATTTTCTTTTGGTACCGATTGAATTTGAGTTCAAGAGACATAGATTTTCTTTTGGTACCGATTGAATTTGAGTTCAAGAGACATAGATTTTCTTTTGGTACCGATTGAATTTGAGTTCAAGAGACATAGATTTTCTTTTGGTACCGATTGAATTTGAGTTCAAGAGATTTTTCTTTTTGGTACCGATTGAATTTGAGTTCAAGAGACATAGATTTTCTTTTTGGTACCGATTGAATTTGAGTTCAAGAGTTCATAGATTTTCTTTTGGTACCGATTGAATTTGAGTTCAAGAGACATAGATTTTCTTTTGGTACCGATTGAATTTGAGTTCAAGAGACATAGATTTTCTTTTGGTACCGATTGAATTTGAGTTCAAGAGACATAGATTTCAACTTTTTTATCATTGTCCACTGTCATTATTTCTACTCTCCCATTTTCCAGCTCAATCTGTCAATTTGAACATTAATTAAATATTTTTGTCGATAAAGAAAATTTATGATTTATATCTGTATTTTTATGAAAATATTATGTAAGGAAATTGCAATTGTCAATCTGAAAATTGAAAACCAGCCTGAAAAGAATAGTCACTAGACAGAAAATTACTTCAAACATTACTGAGAATAGTAATGTTATATTTATAATTTTAAAATTGTCAAATTGTTATTTTCATTAAAAAAATAACTACATTAAGAAACCTTTTTTCCATCAAATTGCAATTTTCTCTTCTTTAATTCTATTTAGAAATATTTGCGTGACTTTTTTGAACGAAATAATTATTTCTCGTCTTTTTGAAACAATAAAAATTGCCGAAAAGTAGTTAAAATAAAAGCGGTGTCATAGGAAAAACCGTCCCTTTTGGTACACCGTTTATTTCCTTTTTTTTTCTTTTTTTTTTTTGCAGGTACGAAGTTCCATGATTACCGGTGCTAGCCTACTTTACTCTTACTTCACAGCTCGGTGTATAAAATAACCAAGTCTAGACCAGTTTATACCCACTTTTCCTGAAAATCAACAGCTGTTTTTCTTAACTAGAATTTTATGGGATGGCTCTCGTCGATTAACTGATATGGACTCAGTTAACAGTAATCAAGGATTGATGTTTCTAAAAAGAAACAAATCTTGTTCAATTAATGCAGCTGTTTATTTAAAATAAACAAATTTCTCTTGAGTATACAAACTTGGAGAATGCCCACAAATAATGTTAGCAGACGTGAGACATTACATGAGCCATAGTATCCCCGACAATCATCCGTGGATACAATAATACACTTTTTATAAAATTGCTTACGGTCATATCACGTTGAAACATCGGTTCTCGTACGATCACCGAAGTTAAGCAATGTCGAGCCTTGCCAGTACCTAGATGGGTGACCGCTTGAGAATACCCCAAAATGTAACCGTGAATGTGCAGGTGGTATAATCGTTAACAACATGGAATTGGAAATTGTCAGGTTCGTTTCATTCACTTACGCGGAAATACCTTTTGGGAAATGTATGACTTGTATCAGGAAATCATTATTATCTAAAAAAAAAATGTTTACATTCTACAAATATTTTCAGGCGTTAAGTAATTTGCAAAAGGTTGATAAACCATAAAAACAATCAATCTTGTTAAATGGGAAAGGAGAGTTAGACTAGTGGGAGTATATTCTGGTCTAGCTCATTTTCTACTTGAGGGTTGGCCTAATTTATTTCGAGACGATATCAGATCAAATCAAATTAATAATAATAATAACAATAATTGCCGTGATGCTACACTAAACATAGCTTTTTTTTTACTTCGTATATTTGTACCCCATGGGTGGTGATAGTAATGCCTCTAGGCTGTAGGTTTTCTGTTGGAGTTTCCTTACCAAAGGAAATTCGTCGAGTGGGCCTAAGAGACCTGCCGCTTCTTAAAGATGTCACTGATAATAAACCTGGCTGGAACAGATCGTACATTCTGATCCAATACTTTCGTAAAAATCCACTGTTTTATTCTATAAAGCTTTGAAGCTTTTAAAGCATGAATGCAAATTAAATCTTCTACGTAGCTTTGAGGAGCCGTCTCTATCTGGTCTACACACGCGACAGCTTGGTAGTAACCGAAGAAAAATTCAACCAACGCTGTATTCAACCTTTTATTCTAAGAGATTTTTCACTAGTCTTGTGAGACCAAAACGTTCTAAGATAAATAATACCTTAAATTTAATAAATAGATATTAAATTTAATAAATAGATATTTTTAAGTACATTTCACGGTACTGATGAAGTATATTAATTTTCTTTCTGCTTAAAACTAGAATTCTCAAAATCTAATTACTCCAAGTCATTAATTTCTTTCCAAGGTTCTCTGAATATGTTGATTTTCTAAGCGCAGCTTAGATGTGGCCCAATGCCGAAACTATGAGGCACTCAGTGAGGACCGAACTATTGATCCTAGCGATACAAGCTTACTAACAATTACACCTCGCAAAGGTGCCCAGGTTCTCAGAATATGTGTTTTCCATTAATATTTTCTAATCGTGTAGAAACCCAAAGGCTGACATCTGATAACACACATGTGGAATGAAATAATGACAATGTCTTTTTACACAACGCACACAAAATGTACTCTAATAATAATAATAATCCGGCGGAGCAGGTGCAAATACAGAAGTACCAAGACCTGACAAGCGAAATAAGAGAAATATACCGAGCAACAGCGATTTTCAGGAATTTTTTGTTATGCATAAAGGCTTAGGGATATCTGTCATCATTGGGAGTGCGCAGGTGGCAGCACCGCTTGGAAAAGCTCATGTGCTGAGGAAAGTGTTGTCCCTCTCAACTGCGGGTAGGAGCTAAGATATAATCATTATCAACAGGCCGAAACATTTAAGAGTCTGAGACGATATCAGATCAAATCAAATTATTAATAATAATACTTACCATGATGCTACACTAAGCATAACTCTCATAGCTTTTGCTCTTCATTGATTGGAGGTGCTAACATGTACATGTTTTGTTTTGGTGGATAAAGGTGAGCTAGAGTAAATATCCCGTTCAGTGCCACAGATTTGCCTAGCCATAACCGGTTGGGCATGATACTCTATTCATGAGTTGCAAGTAGGGGAACTTATATCAGAATATAGGGCGTTTTTTATGACTCAGAAACCACATTTAGGTACTTGGGAACACTTTCATTCGGAGACTGTCAGCGCAGACTGTGTTACTCTACTTGAAGGCATTTCTAACTGGGCTCCACCTGCAAGTTTATACGCTGCTTTTATTAAAAAAAAAACAAAAAAAAACATTCACTATATCGCGCACATTTTTATTAGACTAGACGCTATGGTGGGTATATTGAACATCGTATATTTGTACCCCAGCATCAATTTGTTAGCTTGCTGTACTCTTATTCAACAATAATAATAATAGTGACATATGTGCACTGGAAGATATGCAAGAAGCACAAAATCGAAATCACTGAGAGATTATATCAGCACCAACCAGACACAGTTTCACAAAATAACGATGTAACTATCCTCTGGGACATGCCAATTCAAACTGACAGGGAAATAAATGTCAAAAGACCTGATATTATCATAAAAGACAAGAAATTCAGGAAGTGTATATTTATTGACATAGCACTACCGAGAAAAACCCCTACATAAAAATTATCGAGAAATTGACCAAATACAAGAACCTGGAGATCGAGATTAACAGATGTGGGGAATGAAGATTGAGGCTGTACCAATAGTAATTGGATCTCTAGGCCTCGTGAGAAAAAGAATAGATAATCTTACTAACAGTGTCCCAGGTAACATCAACATACGTGTTACCCGGAAGATCGCTTTATTAAGAACATCCCATATACTAAGAAAAGTACTATCAATTAAATGACAATTCTCCTATAGGGCCTAAGGACCATAGTTTGGACCCGGCTCTACAGGATACAAAGCAGGAGACATAACATACACAAACAATAATAATAATAATAATAATAATAATAAGAAGAAGAAGAAGAAGAAGAACAACAACAACAACAACATGCAAGTTGTGTTCCACCTTGATAAAAAAATAATTTTTTCCAGTTTTATTGTTTTGTTTCTTATGGGTTATCGGCCTTTTGCAGGTTATTTAAAGTCAGAATATATATTTTTTAGATTATAAGAATAGTTTGGAGATTAACATCCACTGATAAAAGTCCTACTAATTATAAACTAATTCCCGGTGGGGAGGGGGGAGAAGAAGTGAATTCACACATTTCCCAAGAAATTGAAATTAACAATTCTGAGCCGTTATCCATTACATCACATACATATCCAAGCTTACAGCACCTGGTATTCTCATGCGTTCATCAGATAGATGAACGGTGAAAATATCAATCTCGACGTTGCTTAATTTCGCTGATCGGACGACAACAGTTGTTTCACTTCTAACGCAGCTGTAACTTGATATGTTGTTTCAGATCGGAGCTCATTATATATATCAAGACAAAAATATCCATTCGCGAATAAGTAAACATAGGAAATTTTCAATGCCCTTCTTTGTGAACTTCTTGGACTTGCGTATTGTGTAAGCTGAACTCATATGAAACCTTATAAAGTTCTGAATCTTCTTTCATTATTCTTGTAGTGTTTCGCGATACTCGGTTCCGTATTGTTTCAATTTTTTTTATTTGGAAATTTTAGAACTGAATCTATTGTTCCAGCAGTTTTCAGGACATCTGTCACATTCATTTTCTATATATTTTGGAGAATTGAGTCTTTGATTTTTTTTTCTTTCTTTACTTTAAAACCATCTGGTAACCGGCTGCATATACAATTAGGATTCTTTTTTCGTTCTTAGTTGAGAATTATCAATCTTCTGTCGTGGATAAAGTAGTGTTTTACATTTACAAGTTTTTTCTTCTTCTATTTCTTACGTCAGCTTTTGGCTTATCAATTTCGTAATCGTCCGTTGAGTTTTCCACAATTCGTATCTGGTGGCCTTTGCTTGATCAAGTGGTAGAAAGCCTTATCAGTACCCCAATACTTTCCTCTGTATTCTTGTTGATTATAGTAATGCTGTTGTTTTAATAATTTCCTTGGATTTTTAATTCTTCTAATGTTTTTATGAGACTTTTTGACACGCCGATAATGGGAGACATGATTAGCACTCTTATATTCCACTTTTTTTTTTCATTTAACTTGCAAAGTTTTGATATTTTTCGGCTGTAAATACTATTACACCCCCATAAACTCGTTGGATTCCTTTTAAAAGCAGTTCATGATACAAAAGGATGAGGTTACAATATTATCAATTTTATTATTAATTACACATTTGTTGTAGCATAGGTACAGATGATAATGGGTATGTGTCCATTCACATAAATACAGTAGTAAATACTGTATGTTGGTCTACAGTTGGAGATTCGTTTCCAGCTGTGCTGGTCAAACTCTCCGCCTCTGAGCAGAGAGGATCCCCAGATGAGGCCATGTCGAAGGGCAGAGTCTCATCTCGAGAAACAACTACCCCACCCCGTTTTATACGGAGTCTACGAGGAATTTTTGGGCGAGCCTACGGACTCGGATACTCCACATTAAATTCGGCCTTGTGCCACATCTGACCGCGTTGGCGGTTGGTAGATATCCTGAAGTTGGAGATTCATTGTGGAATTCACTTGACTCATTTCTAGCAGTTGACTATTTCTTCTACGCACCACTGGCGAATCTTATATGTGTTGTTCTTGTCCTAATTATTATCTTTCAATACCAACCTTTGTTTGATTATTATATTCAGTAACCTTCCCTATGTTACAACAGTATTATATAGATTTCACTTTCGCTGCGTGTTGGACTAAAACAGAAGCAATTATTTTTTATCGAATTTTCTTTTCTTTGTTTACGATAACACGGTTTGATCTAATGTCTTGGTGATTCGTTTGAATTTCAAAAATTATTTTCATTATTATTAAGCGTGAAAGCAGTACGCCAACAAAGTGATGTCGGGGTATAAATATAGGAAGCAGAACATACCCAACATGACAACTAGTCTGATAATGTACATGTATCTTAGCGAAATGTGCATGATATGGTGACAAGCGCATAACCTTACAGTTTGGGCCCAGTTAGAAATATCATCCAGTCGGGTAACCCAGTCAGCTTATACTGTGTCCGTTTGAAGATGTATTTATATTTGACCCTCTTTTGACGCCTCATTATTCAAACTTAAAAAGAACCTCTCATTACTCTCATTAAATACACAGTACGTTAAACCTTAAGGAACCTACCCAACTGCTTAAGGCCAAGCAACTAAAAAGCAGTTATTATTATTATTATTAAAACATTATCTGTTTCTTGCATAATCTGCTTACGTTTACATCACGTTGAAACACTGGTTCCTGTACGATCACGGAAGTTAAGCAATGTTGAGCCTGATCAATTCCTAGATGAATGACCGCTTGAGAAAATCGTGTGCTTTAGGCTTAGATGTGCGGATGGTGTAATGGATAATGGCTCGGAATTGTTAATCGGAGAGCCGAGTTCCAATTCTAGTTGGGTTCGTTATATTCACTCAGACGCAAATATACTTTGGAAACGTATGAATCTACTCTTAACCTCCCAGATGTGGGTTAATTAGTAATATTTATATCACTAAATAACTATTACCCCCCCCTTCGCCAAAAATCTTGCGATCAAAAAGTGTTTTCTGGCTTTAAATAACTTGCAAGGCTGATAATCCGTAGAAAACGAATCAATCGCTCTTAGTGATATTTTAGCGCCAATTTAAATTCATGCTGTTATATGTAGGTAAGTCTTTGGTTTTTCCTGTTTCTGCCCACTGACTTTATCGCTACTCCCGCAATCTTTACCTTCACCTCAGTCATTTTCACGAAATGCGTACCAAATAATTTTTCCGATAGGGAAACACATTGAGGCATAAACACTTAATTTTGCGATTTCTGACTTAAAAAAATCTATTGCACTAAGCTTCATTATTTAGTTGTGAAAGTTGTGCATTGAAAAGTCTCTTCGTTATTTGTGCGTAGACTGTCCAGCATCCTCTATCATATACCACTTCAAAATTGACTTCTGAAATATTGATATATATTCGTCCAACATCTGTTTTCACGGATAACTAAAATGGGATTATTTTTAAATTTCTGTATTGAATAAATAAGATTTATCTTAGTTCAAATGAATTTCTTAAACACTTCAATCGAAATTTCATTTAATTTAATGTTTATTTTAATGTTATTAAAATTTTGTTTTATACGAATCATTTAAAATTTTTATAAGACGCATTCAGTTTATTGGTAAATTATAGAATGTAAGAATACAATGTAACTGAGATTGTTTTACTGATTTATGAAATAAAATCAATGGCAAGCAATAAAATCCTTGAAAAATCGTTAACGTATAAAATAGAAATGAGAGAAAAATGTTCACAATTTCTCAATGACATGAGGTTTAAAATGTAACATAACTTTTAAAATAGTTGCTGAAAGTATTACATTTTTCTTTTAATGATTCAACACCAAGCAAATTCACTGCCATTTAGTGGGACTGATATTACGCAATAGTCCAGTATTCTTTTCTGTTTCTAACATTTTTTTTGTCTTTTAGTAATTTTACTTTACTTTAAATTTTCGTTTACTTTCGTCGATATATTTAAGTGAGGAGCGTTGTTTACATTCTGTTTGATAGACTCCTGCTTTAACAATGTTTCACATTGATTCATTTTTTAAACGTTTTTTTTTAAGTGTTTTCATCATTTTAATATTGAGGTTAACCTTAACCTTTTCTACTTTCATTATTTAGGCCGTTTGTAGTCAATAAATACAAGTTTGTAGTTAGTTATCTCCAAATTTCCATAACGATACAGTGAAGGTAAAAATAAAATAAAGCAGAGAATATGCTCCCCCTTATCCTTGGGAAATTATTTATTATTATTTTGAATTGTTAATAAATATTTAAAACAGCCCGAAACCTTTTAGGATTTTGTTTTAAGTTGAATATGATACCGATTTTTTTTTTATTTTGTTTTTATCTGTACTAATTCCTTTCAGGACGTAGGTGACCATGGCTCCTCATTGTTGCGAGGCTGTGAGTAATTCGGCCATTTAGAATAATCAAACAATTTTCATTGAAAATTTAGTAGAAAATACAAAGTAATTTCAACAAATGAACATTAATCTAATATAACGACAAATACAAGCAACTGATCATAGATTGGAAAGTAATGTCTTTTTGTTTGGGGTAATAAAATTCTGAAATAAAATATAAATTCCCTTTGTGTACGTATGTGAGAAACAATGAAATGTTGTTATATGTGTGTATGAAAAAGTCAACACATGTGTGCGTCGTTCATAGTAAAGAGGATACAAGAGATTTTAGAAGTCTCTTTGAAGTTTGTCAGCGCTGTCACTTTTAGCATGAGATCGTGAAATTCACAAGCGAGAGTGGCGTGGACCTTGATGACAGCTGTGCGTATCATGTTTGGGGCCGGATTTCGTGTTTTATACACTTTCTCGTAACAAAATCGGCTCCATCCCCCACTTCCTAAACGATATTAAATTTAAATCCTTTCTTTTCCCAACTCACTATATATAACTTGTTTATATATTTCTTTTTCCCACCTTCTATATAGGACTTCTGGCAAACACACAGTGTTTTATATAGTAACAAGATAAGTTTCCTTGTTTGTTGACATGTTTAATGCTAAGTTAGACATATCTAAAGAGGAATATTTTTATTTTACAGTCAGGAGCAGCTTGAATACAACGGATATATCCTGAGAATAATTAATGTAAAACGATGCAGCTGTAACTTTTGCTTTCAATCAATCCAACAAGCCTAAAAATAAAAGGTGTTTTGTTTTTATTTCAAGAAGTAACATCCGTTTATTTATGCATGTAGATATTTTACCGCATCTGTATTGCTGATATACAAAAATGGACTGGCTGAACAAGAAATTTGAAAGACATCTTCGCAATGTTCATATCCAAATTTAGAAATTCAGAAAATCTATCTTTAAGAGGAAACGTTCTTGAGTATTCAACTGGGAGCAAAAAACGACTGGCATAAAATTCCAAGACGCCGTCTTCCTTGCAGAATCATTAGAATTGCTTACGATCTCCGAACAAGAAATATTCTTATTTAAAGTGAGAGTTAAAACTTCTGTCTCGAGTGATGACGTTACTAGATTTATAATCCCCAACAGTCTCCAAATATAAATAACTAAAATCGGTATCAATATCAACATATCTAATGAAGGAGACTGTCGACTGAGTAGTGAATTGGATTATCGATAGAAAGGATTATCAAAAGCATATGTATCATCATCTCGGTTGTTTCCTTTGCCAAAGCTCTCTTTCGTATCTGTGATCCAAACAGATTGTTAGTGCGTGGCAATATAAGTCTAAGTTAATTAGAAAGTTGACAGTAATTAGTCTACTCGAAATTTTTATTGACCAGTTTTATTCTGGTTAGAAAAATAATAGAAGTTTGGTTTTAGGGAAATGTTTTATATGCGGAAAAAAGGAGTTTTATATTCGACTACTTTTGCATAAGAAACTTATTCATTAAAAGAAATGTTTTTACTTTGATGTGAATTCAAATTTCTCTCACCCGTAGATGATATTTTCAAAGTATCAATCGATACCGACTTTGTAAACACAGAAATATTTTTCCTTGACGTTAATAAAAATTAATAAAAACTCAGCTTCGTGCCATCCATATTTATATAACTATACATAAAGATTATATTTATTAAGCGTAGCTGAGTACGGAAAAAGACCTATTTAATCAGAGGAAGATTGTACTGTGCCAAATTTTTAAGCAGGAGATTCAGTCTGCTTTGAAAAAAATATGCGACATCTTACTTTTTATGAGGTCTTGAACAATAACAACAGGCAAATTGTCTATGACTATATTACTAAAAAAGAACGTCTTTTTGTCGATGTGCGAAGCTCACCAAGGGGAGTTATCAAAATGTAAAATACTCAAACATTCAGCGTCTCCTTATATCATCCACAAGTAATAAATATTTTAAATAAATGTATTCATGCGAAAAGGAATTTTGATTGCAAGCTCGTTTCGGTTTTTTGGCGTGTGCACACAGTGTCGAAGGACAAAGTGTCGAATGGACAAAATGACGAATGGACAAGGTGTCGAACGGAAAAAAAATGATGTTGAACAGACAAAGTGTCGAACGGAATAAGTATCGAACGAACAAAATGGCGAATGGACTATTGCCGAACAGAAAAAAGAGTAGAACTGATAAAATAACGAAAGGCCAGAAATGGGCTTCAAATAGATTTTACTTAGCATGAAAGTATCCTGCCGGTAAATAATTATTTTTAAATTTTAAACTAATATAAAACCCTTCGATGAAAAAAAATCTTTCTGCATAATTGCTAACTTTTTGAACAGGGATATACATTCAAACCACAGTTAAGAATTAACATTTTTATTCGTGAGAAATTACAATTGTGGTAAAAATATTTTTTTTTTTTTTTGCATTTTAAATGTGTCTGGTTTGTTTTGTTTTACGGCATATCAACATCAATGGGTAATTTAATGACGACAAAATTTTTATTGTTATTAATATTATTTTTTTTTTTTCACAAATATATTTCTGGTAATATTTTCCCTTCAAATATGTATCGCTGGTAACATTTTCTCCCGAAAATGTATTGCTGGTAGTAATTTTTTATAAAGTATTTCTAGTATTAAAACCTATTTTTACACTTTCATAGTGTTTTGACCTCCGTTTCGAGGTTAACTATTTGCCCATAGCTAGGACCCTAACAGGTGCTACCACCCTGGTTCAGGATGGACCTGGGAACACCTGCAATTAAAGAGGTGGATGCACGCTCCTCAAAACCTCCTGATCAGAGGCCTTGCTGCTGGACGTAGTTTAAACGTCTTACCCAGGACGCGGATGCAGTTTATCGTCATACCCAGGACGGTATTTACGAAATGATGCCAAAGCTAACCAATAAAATGTTTTGAATAGCTTAATTGATTATTTTGAACCGAGTTTTTAAAATTTTGATGTTATTTTGTTCAATATTTTGTCCTTCTGAAACTTTGTCTTTTCGTCATTTTGTCAGTTCGACTCTTTTTCAGTTCTGCATGGTCATCAGTAAAAGAATGAGTCCGAAATGCGATTTGTAGGCCGGGAACACTAGAATCAAGAGACGCAGAAGTCTAAATATCTGGGAAGCATTTTGACAGAGGACGGTAAGTGCGACACTGAGATCCGTAGATGTATTGTGATGGCCAAGGCCATATTCCAAAAGCTGGGCCGAGTATTGCGAGACAGGAGGATTTCTTTGCTAACAATGAAAATAATACTGAGCTGTTACGTGACATCTGTCCTTCTTTACGGCAGCAAATGTTGGAGAGTCTCCTTAAAAGTGACTCGAGGCGACGGAGATGTGGTTCTACAGAAGGATGCTAAGGATATCATGGGCCGAGCGTGTGAGTAACATCCTTAGAGATGATGCAAACAAGGAGGAGGCTTATACTTAACATCAGGAAAAGACAACTGAAGTTTCTTTGACATATAATGAGGAAGGAGTGCCTGGAAAATCTGATACTCACGGGTCGAATAGAAGGAAAGTGAGACAAGAGAAAACAACACGTGATATACCTGGCGCGTTTAAGCAAGTGGATGACAGAACGTGGTCTGTGGAAGGTAGCAGAGGGAAAGAACTTGTTGAGAGCTGAAAGGGATAGAGGAAGAGGTGGAGAGCCATGATCGCCAACGTCCTGAAAGGACATTGCATATAAAAAGAAAGAAAAGATTTTGTTCATTCGACACTTTGTTCATTCGATACTTCTGTCCGACGTTTTGTCCATTCATTATTTTATCTTTCGATACTTTGTCTTTCGACACTGACCTACTATCATTTTTGGAGATGAGAGACGGTCAATGCGAACGGAAAATGAGTGGGATCCTTTTAAAAATAAAAGGAACGTAAAATTCATTTAAAATCCATTAAAAATAAATTTCATTAAACTCCATTAAACGTAAAATCCATTAAAATCCATTAAACGTAAAAAATCTATTAAAATCCATTATAAAACAAAAAGAATGTTCTCAGGTTTGTAGAGCGCCAGGATTTCGTTACATTGATTTTTACGGCTTGTAAAACACGTTGAAACATATTTTGGATTGTAATAATAATTTTCTTTTTGTGCGAGTGAATATTGTATTAACAATTTTTTGTGAAAATAACAATAACTTTTCCAGATCCAAGTCCTACTGTTTAACCCAGAGATGGGGAGAGGAGATAGATTTATACGTTCCTCAAGGGTATTTGTGAATTCATACCTTCCTCAAGGGCATAACTGAATATAACGAACTCGGTTCACTTACTTCTCATTTCCAGTCGCTATCCATTGTACCACCCGCACACATAGTCATTAACAACCCAGATATTTTGAGAAGGTATTGTGCCACTGTGTAAAATAGTATATTTCCCTCAAACTTATACATAAGAACATATGTTGTGCCAATAAATAGACTGCACGAAACATGTTGTTAAAAAAAAAGTTTGTTTTTTTATGACGAAGAAAAGTTAATTTATATGCATAGAATCTTTTTTTGCAGCTGCTCACATCTATCACAATAAAATGATTTTGTTAGAAAAGTAAATAAACCTCGAAGAGTTAAAACGAAGCTTTTATAATATGAGAAGACGGGCAAAAAAGTACAAATCACAGTGTTTTGAAATGTGACAAATTTTCTATCTTCTATTATTTATATTTTCTTTGGGGATTATTCAAGTAAATGAAAACCTTGGAGAATAAATAAATAAAAAAAGCTGATTGATTTAAAATATCGGTAACTTGTTTGGATATTCACTGTTAATGCATAACTAACCCCAAGACTAAAAAAATGGCGAGTATTACTTTTCTTTTTTTTTTTAAGGGTAAGATTGTGCCTTAAATAGAAGACCAACGGGAAATTGTAGGATCAAGACAAATTTTATAATGGCAAATGTCGAACGGAGTAAAAACTGGGTATTACCGTCTACTTTAGACGATAGAATAACGAGAGGCTTTCAGTGACGCTACTTTAACACTATTTTCATGGCAAATGCTCAGACGAGTCCTATTCTTAAGCACCACAAGATCAGACCTTTACAATCAAGATTCGCCACAGAATCGGTATTTTGTGGAACAGGCTCCGAAGTGTATGCTTCCTAGAAAACAACACTCTTAATCTCCTCAAGTCTAGTGTCAATCGTTATCTATCCGCCATATACTCGTAATCCTATTTTCACCTCTTACGTCTATATCGCACACCTTGAATGGCTATTGGGACTACTTCTTTTCTTATTTTTTTAAAGGATAAGATCGACTGTTAAATTGAACCATGATTGAAACCAAGAGAAAACTGAAAGATGAAGATAACTCTTATAATAGCAGCTTTCGAAACAATGTGCCGTGTCCCCTCATGAATGGTGGAAGCAAGGAATGTAGCTTGTAAGAATATTTGCCATGGAAATAGCAAGAGAGTAGCGAGAGGTTGAATGGTGAAAAATAATTCATCACCCACAAGTCCGTGAAGACGCTTTTGAACCTTATCAAACAGGTAAGTGAGGACTGGGCAAATCCAACCCAGATTTGGCAGCGACACTTCATATTGATTTGATTTGGTTTTTGTAAAGATAGAGTATAGCAGGGGGGGTGGAGTCAGATACATACTGGGGCGGTACAATGAACCGACAATTTTTCCAGCATCTTTATCAATAGATTGTATATATGAGTTTCCTGCATCCCTTCTGTTGCAGGAGAAGAATGTTGTTTTCTTCGAGAAAAGAGTAAGTACATTCCATCAGGACAGACGTGATCAATTCATACGTGCTGGACAGACATGATATGGACCTATAATTTTTCAGATCATCTGTTTCACCCTTTGTTGGTAAGAAATATGTAATACCTTCAGCGATCCATTCTGGGACTTCATTGGGATTACTAATAACTATTGATAAAGTTTGTGCAAGGGTTTTATGGAATAGTAAATAGAGCCAAAAATTGGGTACCTTGTCATTTCCTGTGATTTTCCATCTTTTGGATTTCTTTAGAGCTCACCTAACATTATTCGTGGTTATATTTTCCCATTCTTGTAGAGGTTTATCTATCATTTATCTATATCCACTCTGCATTAAGGTTATGTTCCTTTGCGGAGCTCCAAATAGTTTTCCAAAATTTCTGCACTTTTTCAAAAGATGGTGACTTTTTGGCATCTATAACTGCTTTTCCAATTTTCCTGTAAAATTTCTTAGGATTCATTTGGAATATCTTATTTTGGCGATAGAACTTACAACGCTTTTCGTATCGTTTTGTTATCTGTGCCTTTAACTGAAGTTTCTGTTTTAGTATTTCCTCGATTGGTGGAATGTCATTTATCAATTTAATTTTCATATCCCGTTTGATCTTCCTGCATTTGCGCGTTGAAATATTTGGGTTTCTTGAGATGTCATCTAGAACCGATAACTCTGTTGAAACTTGACTAATGCATGGAATAATAATACAACACAAAATGTACTTAGAACAAAATGTATTGAAAGTGTACACAATATGTACATATAGTCTTTTGGTATATTCTTGGGAAGACCGTTCCTGGAGAATGTGTTGACTTAGTCGCAGTCGGGCAGAGTCTCTGGATTGGATCTCTCCTTCTTCACCCTCGTCTTCCCGGTACCAACCATATTTATATGGTCGGTACTCCACTATGCAAATTAGGTGGATCCTACCACAACAAACTCACATTTGATTTCCTTTATTTTTCGCTTCAGTTTTGCCTTCTAAGCTGGTTCTTTTTCTTTGTTGTTTGATCTTTTCATTTTCTTGACATCAAGCCTCTACTAAAGCTGTCGCGTATATGACATTATTTTCTTCTGTGATGTCTCCCAATGGTTTGTCCGTTAACAGTGTTTGCAGTGCAGCGTTGTATATTTACACAATATGTTTATTGGACTTTGTCATATGAATTTGGTGAGCTGGTCTCTGCCTGACATTTGCGTGCGAGTTACTCTGCTGAGTACTTGAATGATATGGCTTTTCGCTTCGGTTATTTCACCTATGTTGTTTTCAAGGAATTCTGCCCTAATGTCATTTAAATCAGTGACATATTTTGGATAACTGCAGTTGTTTATGTTGTAGGTAGATTCTTCAGTTTTATTTCCTGAGAGATTATTTCGTATCTCATTTATTTTAGTTATTACCTCATCTTCTGTCATATTATTTATTTCCAGTCTCATCTCTTTATTGTTTGAGTGGTGGGCTATTTTATTCTTGCTTAAATTTAGTTTTATCTGATCTACTTCAGCATTTGAGAGTCTTTTATTTCGCACGATATCCCTGCGGATATTGGCAAGCATGTTTGGGCTGAGATCGGGCCTTATACTTGTTCCTAGCATAGTTCCCCATATTTGGTATGCCTGATCCGTGATGTTCTTTTGTGGATTTTCGAGTGCGGTGAAAAAGATAGAGTCCATTTAATTTGTTTTCTTTTTAATTGATTTGGCATCGAGTCACTTGGTCCAAGGTTGGGAATAGTCTTGATTTGGTGACCAAGTGTCTCATCGTTGTTGGAAGAATTTGTTCTAGAGACAGATTTTTCGACTCAGACTGGTTCCTCTCTGAGGGACGCGACCCTTGTTGACCGGAGTGACAGCCGATCTGATATGAGTATTTGTTTGTAAGCATTGGAATTTGTAATTTTTGCGTTTTATCCTTGACCACAAAGCATTTATTATTATTATTTTTATTTTCTTTGATTTCTGGCGTTTACACATTTCTTTCCGGGTCCCGCCCATGGACCTAAGGTTAGAAATGGCATCATGAGACTTTCCACTGACAAAAAAAAAAATTACATAGATAAAGCCCTTCGTAAAGTGTGGGCTGTACTTGTCAGAACAGTTTTTTGTATCTCTTTGAGGCATGGACTTCCAGGAATCCCTTCAATTAGTCTACTGGAATCTTTTCCAACCAGTCCTAGGGCTCCAACTACAACAGGGATTGTTGATGTTCCCATATGCCACATTTTCGAGATTTCTATTTCAAGGTCCTTGTATTTTGACAGCTTTTTGAATATCTTCAAAGATACATTGCAGTCTGCAGAGACTGCCATATCAATAAGGGGGCACTTTTTAAAAAATTATTATTATTATTATTATTATTATTAATATTATTAAAATAAAGCAATTATTAGATTTTATTCTAAAAAAAGCGATTCTACTATTCGGCTTATTGTATGTGTTAAACTATGAAAAGAAAATTTAAATATTCTTAAGAGTATAGTTCTTTTTTTTTTAATGTCAATTATGTTAATGAATGATTACACAAATAAAACACAACAGACAAACTGAATAATCAATGAAAGATAGATTTAAAGGCATTAAAATTGGCCGAAGAAAAGGAACCTCCACGTTAAACGTTTATCGTTAATGATTAACAATTTCTGACATTTTAGAGTAATAAACGCATTCACAGAAATGCCTGTCTTTTTACGAGAGAGGGGGGTAAGCTTATCTTATACAAAAACAGAAAATTGCTCAGATTAAATATGCTTATTCTAATACCTCCCACTTTTTGCTCTCTTCCCCTCCCTTTCTCTTTCTCTTTACTCTCACTCTACATACATCTCGTTAAACCAAAAGACAATATATTTTTCCCCTAAGTAAATAGTAAATTATATTTATCCAGAGAAAGCTGTGGCGTCACTTGTGACCTAGGTGAATTTTCTGGTACCCAATTACAGAGTCGCATTTGTATGGATCATATCCCTTATACCAATATTTGCAAATGTCAATATTCATCTAGAAACATTGGCTCATTAGAGCAGTACGTACAGGCAGCACTTAATAACCTAATCTTTCAGCTTTCAAATCAAATATCACTATTTTTAGGCGTTCTTAATTCCCTACATTGTCTAAATACTCTTTAAATATAAACTTTATTTTAGACAAGAATCTTTTGCTCGTCAAAAGTAAAATAATAATAATAATAATAATAATAATGCTAAGATTAAACGTGCTTATTTTAATCCCCACTTTCACTTTCTTCCTTTTTCTCTCTTTCTTGCTCTTTCTCTTACTTTATCGCTATATACATATATGTATCTTGCTAAACCAAATTTAATAATAATAATGTTGATAATCTATAATTTAAATGAATAGATAGTCTATCAAATCGAGGGAATTTTTATATGGCGAAATGTATTTATTACTCAGCATTTCAAAAGACTTCCTATATTTTTCTTCTAAAGCGTTCGTTTTTCATAAATCGATGAAACATTGTTTTTGTCATTATATCTCGGAAATAATCAATAGACATGTCAATAATCTTACGGAAATTTCTGATTTTTATCGTAGCTTCTATCCTTTGACGGTCGCCATCTTTTCGAAGTCTCTTTTTAGCAACTCTTCGCACTAAGGGAATGTTGCTGAGGCAAAATGTTAGCAAAAGTTCTTGTTCTTCTATGTGCCGTCCATTCAGGACGTTGGCGATCATGGTTCTCCATAATTTCTAGTCTTTTGTAGTTCTTAATAACTTTTCTCTTTTTTGCTATCTCTCCTAAACCTTGTTCCGCCAAGCTCGCTAGGTAGGTTATGCGTTGTTTCCCTCTGTCAAATTTGCTTTCAATTTGTCCTGTAAGCATCAAATTTTCCAAGTCCTCTTTCCTCATTATGTGCCTTAGAAATTTCAAATGTTTCTTCCTGATTATAAGTGTTCGTTTTGTTTCTATTTTCTGTAAAACTCCTTCGTTGCTCTGTAGAACCATATCTCTGTTGCTTCGTTTCTTCTTCATCTGTGTGTAGATTGTCCAGCATTCCTTGCCATATACTATATACATATATCATATGTTTTATTAAATAAATACAATGGCAAGCAATAAAATCCATGAAAAATCGTTAATGTATAAAATAGAAATAAGAGAAAAATGGTCACAATTCCTCAATGTTATGAGATTTAAAAAGTAACACATTTTTTCTTTTAATCATTCAACCCCAAGCAAGGCAATAAAGCCATTATGATGCAAGTGGTGACTGAGTGTGAGAGAATAAGAAAAAGAAAAAGATTAAAGACCGGGAACAATAAAAAAGAGGAATATTTCAATTTGACTTCTGCAATATTGATGTATATTCGGCCAATATTTGTCTACACGGATGCCTCAAACGGGATCATTTCTAAATTTCTATATAGAATAAATATGGTTTATCTGAGTTCAATTGTTTTTCTTAAACACTTCAATCAAAATTTCATTTAATTTAATGCTTTTTTTACTGTTATTCGAAGTTTGTTTTATACGAATTCTTTAAATGTTTAATTTTTTTTCTTTTGATCATTCAGCCCCAAGCAAGGCAATAACTCCACTAAGATACAAGGGGTGACTGAGTGTGAGAGAATAATAAAAAGAAAAGCATTAAAGAGCGAGCACAATAAAAATAAGAGGAATCTAGAAGACAATAGATAACAATTTTTGAAGATCTGAGTTGACAGGTGAGCAAGAACCCGGAAAAGAATTCCACAGATACCAAGTTGAAAACTGATGACATCAGGAAGGTCAATTATGAAAATTAGAAACAACAATGGAGCCCCGAGGAACACCTGCATTTGTGCAAAATGAACTAGAAGAGTGGCCATTCAAGATAACTTTCATTTCGCGATTTGATAAGAAAAACTGAATCCGTTTAAAAATTAGTCCAGAAATACCATAACCTTTCTAATTGTGAAGATTATCAGTATGCCAAACCTTGTCAACTGCCTTCGAGATATCCAAAGCAAGAACCCGAATCTCACAATTCTTATCTAAAGTTTGATAGATTCTTTCATCAATAATTGTTAATTGTCAGCAGTTGACCTAGTGAAGCGAAAGTCATATTGGTTATCTGATAGAAAACCCTGCTATATGGGATGCCTAACCAGTTCTGAGTTAATTAGAGTCTCTAGTATTTTGCCAAAAAGAGGTAGAAGGCTAATATGCCGATAGTTAAAATGGTTCATTTTTCAGAAGCAACAATCAGAAAACTGCCAACCCAGTGCCCTCATAATAAATAGTGGTAGCCACTGATCAGTCAGATCACCAAAAAGTTAAGACAATTAAACCACTATGACCATGGAAGAAAAAAGAACCGTTAAACCATATCCTAAACAGGAAACAATGGATAAACCTATAATCCTGTTAAATAAACATGGAAGAAGTAATTACCGGGTGACAGATGAGCCTATCTACTCCTATTAACCTGTTTAGAGCGCAGGAGGCTGGGCGCTTTTATCGAGACAACATTTCTAGGAAGGTTGGCTAAGGGTAATTAATAAATTTTAAAACATCTCTTAATGTCATCCCAGGATTTGAAATCAAAGTAATATTATCATAAAATTAGATCACTTAATCTAGTTGAAATTAATACAGATATAAGAGGTGTTTCATTAAGACGGATCAAAGTCAGCAGTAAATAAATCAGTGCTATTGGTGAAAATTTATCATGTATGGATCATGTTATTTAAGTCATAGCAATTATGTGTGAAAAATAATATAGCCCAAATGTCCGCCAAATCTGAAAGAAAAAGAAAAAGATCATTAGACGCTTAAACTTAATTCACATTTAAAATCAGTCCAAGTCACCTTTGTTCACTCCGTATTCCATTGGTAGGAAGTAAGTTCCACTCTAACATCTTCCCGCGAACCACTGATCTCTTTCCTTGATCACTGCAATCTTAACTTATTCAAGGCTAGGGATAACCGTTATCTTCCACTACTATCCACCCAAATTGTAAAGGGTGAACCTGACCGTAAAGAAATTAAATAAATAAAATAAAAATATGCTACGTTAAATACGGTACAAATTATTCATGTTAATTAATAAGTGGTTTAGTCAATACAATGTACTAAATGTTCATAATAATATAATAATTCCCAGTGATAATATATTAGATATTAGTATAAAAGAAACTCGCTAAATAACAGTTATTTAAAAAGAAAACAATCGATATATACTACGACACCTTAAAATATGTATTTCCATGAATAATGGTAATGAATGAATAACAATCCACATAACTACAAAGATTATTCAAAGACTTCTTGAAAAATATTAATTTAAAGATGTGCACTTGTTCATGTGTCATTTTAAGTTGTTAAAAATACGGGGATTAATGTAATGTATAGATATAACATCTTTATTATTATAAAAACTCTGTATGCTTGTGTGTTTGCCAGAAGTCATATATAGAGAGTGGCTGAAAGAAAGATGTAAATTTATTATCGTGTCGGAAGTGGGGAGACAAGGAAATGATGTGTGTTCGTCTCAGATGATGACCTAAATTAACATCTGGATTGTGGATATAAATGGTTCCATTTATTTTCGCTTTTTGCCTCTCTTTCTTTCCACCTCTCTTTCTTTCCACCTCTCTTTCTTTCCACCTCTCTTTCTCTCTCTCTCTCTTTCCAACTCTCTCTCTATCTCTCTCTCCACCGCTTTCTCTCTTTTCACTTCTCTCTTTCCACCCCACTCTCTCATTCTTTCCACCCCCTCTCTCTCTTTCCACCTCTGAGATTTTGTGCGTGCTTATTTATATTTCAGCTTTCTTTAAATAAACAATATTTTAAATATTTAAAAAAATATTTTTGCCATATTTAAAAAGTATTTTTAAGTGAATATGATTTTAAAATATTTTTTTGGCATATTAAAAATATATTTTTACGTTAATGTGATTTTAAAAGTATTTTAAGTGAATAATATTCAAAAATAAGAGTTGTTTATACAGTAAGTATTTTTTTATTTCAACTTTCTTCAGACAATATTTTAATGTTGAAATCAACTTCAGTGTTTTATAACTTGAACTCTCAGTGACCCTAGTAGTCTATTACGTTGTTAAAATCGTCCATTTATCATTACATTTGTGATATTTAATTTTGTGATTAGAAAATACTTTTAGAAAATAAATTTTCAAAATTAAAATGAACTAATTTCTATATATGTTCGTGCTAACTAAAGATTCGAAATTATAAACATAAAAATTCGAACTTATAAAGTATGAAAACGTAACACTTATTTTATGAATAAGATTAACTATCAAAAAATAAGTCTTTCAAGCCACAGTAGAAAGCATGAAGTTCTACGTTGCTGAAAGCTAAAGTTTAATAAAGAGGATGAGTGATTGGCTTGACGGAACATAGACATGGATTCTCCGGGCTATACTTGGTGCATCATGGAAAGATAACAAAACAAACAAGAAGCTCTACAGAAAACTGCAAAGTGTAACGTAATTACTACAGTTAGAAGACTGCAATTCATTGGGTGCATTTGAAGGAGGAAAGAAGAGTTGTTAAGTACTTTTGTGAGAACCTAAACACGGATAACGGAGAGAGAAAAAACAATTAAAACCAACCTAGATAAACTTCGAAATGATATTGGTTTGAATAATAAACAACTAATGAAGATCATTGAAAACAGGCAAGAATGGAAGAAACTACTCAATGATATTTGTGTTCGCTCAAAATAAAAATATCATTTCTTTAGTAGGTATTATACAATTGACAAAAGTTATATTGTTTTTCTGAAATATCAGTATGCTTGTGGTAACATCAGTTTCTACTTAACGTCACTCTTGTCACAGATTTGCATATATGTGACGGCTGACTCAAAAGCAAAACTTAAAGAACTCCAAGAGAATGTAGTAAAAGAAAGTGAGAAAAAAAGAATAACTATTAACTGTAAGAAAACTGGATGCATGGTTGTTAGCAAAAGAGAGAATGCAAGTTGTAATCTGTGTATTGGGGATGGCAAAATCGATCAGGTTCAGAAATTTAACTACTTAGAGAATGTACTAACAAACAACGGAAAGTGTGACAGAAATCCGAAGGCAGATATAGATAGCGAAAGATACCTTCGAGAAACTGAGCAAATAGAGATGAAAATTTCGTTATAAAAGAAGAAAAAATCTTGACATTCTATATAGCATCTAATTTTTTAATAGTCATTAAATGTTTGACAATCTACTCTCAGATGAAGAAATAACTTCAAGTGACAAATATGAAGAATGCTGAGAATACCATCGACAGAACATGTGAGCAACAAGGAAGTTTCAAGGAAAATAGGAACAGCAAGGAAACTTATACTTACAATCAGAATGAGACAGCTGGAAATTATATGAGACATATAACAAGGAAAGAAGGACCGAGATCTTAACACTCACAGAACCTATTGAAAGCAAGTTAAGTGAAAAGATCGAGTAAAATTCTCTGAATGAATAGCAAATCAGGGACAAAGAAGGATGGAAAATTGTAGAAAATTTCTTAGAACAACAAAAGATTGGAAGTTGTGAAACGCCATGATTGCCCACACTCTAAATAAACTTAGCACATAAAAGAAGTATAAAACAGGGACAAAGAATGATGGCAAATTGCAAAATTTACTTAGAGCAACATAAGCTAGGAAGTTGTGAAGCGCTATAATCGCCCACACTCTGAATGAACTTGGCACATAAAAGAAGTATATAGGAAAAGAAATAAAACTGTATGCAATGTTCATTTATTTAAACAGAATTTTTTATTTATAAAAAAGGGGATATTTTTGCACTGAATATTTATGGTAAACACTGACGAGAGGGATACAGCTGATGATGAGAGAATTGTTAACATCGTAAATCACCGAATAAAACTGAGATCAAGAGTGAAAAACAATAAGAACGTGACGTTCAGAGCATCAGTTTCCTCCCTTTTACGATTGAGTTTCACTTCAAAACATTAATTTGACTTCCGCACCCCCCCAAACAGAAATTATAACTAATTTCCGTTTTGAGGATGCAATTATAATGGCGAATATATCATTTTAACAACTAATCATACGTAGCAGTTAAGAATTAACTTGGAAAATACTAATATGACTTAGTTTTTGCTGGCAATGGAAGCTTACACAGCGGATTAAAGTAAAAAGGTTGTTCCCCTCCATAACAACTTATGACCGCATACAGAAAGAAGAACACAGTACAAAAATGGAACTAAGTTGATCTGTTTTACGCCACCTACCATATTCACCTACCATATTCACCTACCATATTCGCCTACCATATTCACCTACCATATTCGTCTACCATATTCACCTGACATTGCATCAAACAATTATTATCTTTTTCGATCGTTGCAAAACACTTTGATGGGGAAAACATTCTCTAATTAAAATCCAATTCAAGAGTTCGTCAAAACAGTTTTTAAATTCAAAACTCGCGGAAATTTACTCAAAAGGTAAGTCGTAACAAGTGATAATTATGAATATATAATTAAATAAAATTCAACTGTATTTTCATTTTTGATAAATTAAAAATAAGATAAAATGTAACTGTATTTGAATTTTGTAATTGTACAAAAATGTTTTGATAAATAAAGCTCATAAATAACAAAATTGAATACGTTTTTTTAAATTAAGATGTACAAAACGCAATCGGATGTGAAAGGGGAAAATATATCGTCATTTATTAAAAGATTATTGTCACGTTAATCATGCAACTAGTCTAGTCTCCAATGTACACACCAATTAAATTTTCATTTCAGGCAAGTAAAATAACAGTCGAAATTAAATAAAAAACATCTATAGAAAACAATACAAAAGTGAAAGTTAACACTTTCACTGCTGCGTTGTTACCCGGCTGTGGTGGGTAAGTTGGGAAAAATAGGGAAAAAACCTATTTGCTGAGGCGGAAACACTGGCGGAAATATCTTATGGGCACCGACATTTTGGTTTCGATCGGATATTCTGCAACTCAGCCTAAGCTAAACGACACTCCAACACACAATATAATAAAAAGGTGTTATAAAAAATACTGTATTATATGTTCATAAAAATATGTCTACACTGGTTTTTTAATAGTACTAAGTGTTAAGATATAACAAAACGCTAATGACTGGCATTCCACCGTGTCTTTAAAACTTATAAATACGTTAACAATTATAAATACGTCAACTGCATCAGAAGAAAATTATCATCGGTAGTTTTGTGTATTACTCGTATATAGCAAGGAGGCGTGGTTTTTTGTCAGTATTGAATCACCCTGCAGTTTTGAATCATCTTGCACCAATAGCCGTACTTCGTCCTAAATCCATGTCACCTTGATAGGCTTGATTTATTTGGAAAAATATTAAAACAATCCAGAATTTATATTGTAAACAAACTGCCTGCACTGCATACGGATAGAAAATGAATTCAGTAAATACACAAAAATAGAAAAGATTGTAAAACAAGGATGTGTCATCTCACCGGACTTATTCAATCTTTACAGTGAGGCGATTCTGAAAGAATTAGGTCTACCAGAATTCATTATTAGCGGCAACAATTTTAAGAATATAAGATAAGCAGATGACACAGTGTTGATAGCAGACATGGAAAGTAAACCGCAGACACCCCCACAGAATGTATTAAAGGAAAGCGAGAAGAAAGGACTAATTATCAATTGCAAGAAGACAATGTTTGTTAGCAAAATGAACAACCCAAGATGCGAACATGAATTGGAGACGCCCAAATCAAGCATGTACAGATATTTAAATATCTATGAAGTATTCTAACAGGGGAGGACGGAAACTGCGATAACGAAGTTCCAAGGTGTATTAGAATAACGAAAGATGCATTCCAAAAGCTAAGCACAATATTAATAAACAGGAAAATTTCGTTGGAAAACAAAGAAAAAAGTACTGAAATGTTACGTAATATCGGTACTCCTATATGGCATTAGAATACTGGACAATCTACCCGCAGATGACGAAGAGACTTGAAGCAACAGAAAGGCGGTTCTACAGAAGAATGATGAGAATCCCATAGACTCAACATATGAACAACGACGAAGTTTTAGAGTAAATGAAAAAAAAGGACACTTAAAGTCAGAAAAAGACAATCGAAATTTCTAGGGTACATAATGAGGAAAGAGGGTTTAGAAAATTTGACACTCTCGGGACAGACTAAAAACAAGAGAGACATAAAAATCAACGCATAACCTACGTAACGAACTTGCGTACATGGTTGGCAGAACAGATATCAGGAGAGATAGCAAAAGAGCAAACATTGCTAATAATTACAAATGACACAAAGGATGTTGTGGGGAGCCAAGGTCGTCCACATCCTGAAGGGACACGGCACATAGAAGAAGAAGAAGAATCGCCAATTCATATCATATTGTTGAGGTTCTTTACGAGTAGATATTTATTTCGTATCTAATAAATAGCGAAAATCTAATGCAAGGACAGCTGTTCCATCATCGACATTCCAAAATTACCCGGTGACACATCAAATCAAATAAAATGAAGAAGAATCTTTTGAGTGTTAGCGCGTGTGATTTCAGTGCACCAGCGAAATTAATATTCACTCTGGCTATAAAATCTGGATCTATTCATTCATTTCGCCAGAATTAATCACACCTTCAAAGAAAAGAGATGCTATAATCAGTGTTGCAAGGCAACGATTCAAATGATTTTTATTCAGTTCAAGATTTGAGGTATGGGAAATGAACCGCATCTCCACTTTCTTTCATCGGATGAACGATCCAATAGAATTACGCTTGATCTGGGCAAAAGAATCACAGCTCAGCATACTGGACGATATCACTGCGTTTACCTGTCCAATCTGATTGGCTAAACATACGCTTATATGCTTTCTTCTTATTATTATTATTGAGAGAGAGAGAGAGAGCAGCGCGTCAACGAAGTGAAGCTGGCTTACAAATATATTTAGTAATGGACATGCTTTTATCTCGCTAGATAATGATAGCACCCTGTTTGGTCAAAATTCAGTCTAGGCCAAGGTATATGTAGGCCGTGCTCAGCCAAAATCACATGCTCTCTTTCTTGGCCGTACTGACAAAATCGAAAGGATACAAGGCATTACATTTGGGGCCGGTTTGGCCGCAAGATTTGCCGGAACGTTGTCAGTGTTGACAATCAACCTCCTTCGGGTCTCCACTCCGGATTTTCTGACTGGATTTACTTCCAGAGATTTTTCCGCCTTTGAATACGGAGGTTTAAAATCAGGATTTTTCTTCCTTTAGATCAGCGTTTCTCAACCTTTTTACCCTTGCGTAACCCTTAAAATAAATTACATATTTCAAGGAAACCTTGCTCAAAAACAAAATTATTTACCATATCTTTCTCATTTTATTCTCATCGTATTTCATGTGGTAAATATGATAATATAAGTATATATTTTTGAATAACTGGTTTAAGGAAACATTTATACTTCTTTGTCAAATTCTTCGGTAATGCTAAATAAAATTGATACTGTTCGTTTATAATACTTCATCAGAGAGTTTTCATTCACAAAAAAAAAATCTAAACTTAAACATAAAAAATAAACATAAGTAGCCATTATCATATACCTATAATATAAATGTAACAAAACGAAAACAGATTGCTGTATCAGTTTTTTTTTTGTTTTGTTAATTGCTGCCTAAGTTTTTATTTTTTTATTTTTTTATCCTTTACTGGCAATGTTGAAAAGACAAGGTAAATGAAGAATTAAATAAAAGCCAAAAGTGCATTAGCTTATCTCACCTGTAATCGCGGGACCCTTGGGGACATTTTGCGGAATCTTAGGGTTCCGGGGAACCCTGGTTGAGAAGCGCTGCTCTAGATGGACTGCCTTCCCGAGCTGATGAGTTCTACCTACTCGAAGGATCTGGTTACGAGGCGCCAGTGGCTCCCTTTCGCCCCTTCTCTGGCTTGGAGCTGAACATATATGTACAAATATACGAAAACTCATCATGATACTCAATTTGATAATGATACGAGAGGTTTTGATAAAAGTAGCGCATAAACTTATAAGTGGGGTCGAGTTAGAAATACTTTCAGGTAGGCTTACCTGTTCAGACTCCGATTGAATATATTACCAAGTGTCTAGATGTAACTCCTAAGTGTCCTTGGTTGTCTCATCCTTGAAACTTAAAAAAAAACTCTCTTCATACCCGGCCTCCCTCACTACTTCCCCTCATAAACAGTGCACCATACTCAACTTAGGGAACGTCCCCAGGTGAGACAACTGACATGCAAATCTGTAGAAGTGAATGGGATATTTACTGTAGCTCATCTTCATTCATCAATACAAAAAATATACCTGTTCACACCTTTAGCAATTACAATCAGAAGCCATGAAACTATTATTATTATTATTATTATTATTAAACAAAATGATTGATATAACTCTGCCAATATTTTGCAACACTTAAAGAAGAGCGCGATTAAAAAAAAAACGACAGAATGTTTAACAATATTTCGACTGTATGTCTGTCTTTATCAATTAATTAAATAGTTTAGTCGTTGAATTTAGGATACAAGAATATTTTTTTTGCAACACGCTATCGTGTGTTGAAATGTTCGCAGTATATAGCATTATTAAAGTTATCGCATTAATTTTTTGTCAAGATTTGCAAACACTACTTTCGTCCAATTTCGCAAACCACTCGATGAAATTTCAATAAACTGATTTGTTTGGAAAAATATTTAGACAAATATATATATATATAACGTCATCCACAGACAGACTGTTTCGCTGTTTACAGCTCATCAGTGTGGCTAGACATCCGGTTGCCTCTAGCTAGGATCGAAACCCGACTGAATTGGTGTCAGTCGGAGCTTCTAACCACTAAGCCGTCGGGGCACGGTAGGTGGATTTTTAGCATATTTATTTTTAGAAACATGCCCAGTGACTGACAGTGACTCAATTCGCTTTCATGAAGAGTCTCGCTATATAGCTATAATAGTCACTGTTTACCAACCCACACCTCCTCCCCAGAGTGCTCAACTGAAATTAATTTCAGGAGCAGATATAACGTCATCCACAGACAGACTGTTTCGCTGTTTACAGCTCATCAGTGTGGCTAGACATCCGGTTGCCTCTAGCTAGGATCGAAACTCGACTGAATTGTATAATTAATATATATATATATATATATATAATAATTTCTTTAACTTTAAGCTTCATGGTAAACAGTACTTTTTAAGAAAATTTTTTTTTCTTTTATCCTTTTTAACAGTGAAGAATAAATTCTTGGGATTTCTTACTCTTAAACATGCAACATACAAATATGAGTAAATATTTTTTTCTGGAGCTAAATTCAAACTTTTTGAAGCCTTTGATTTTTTGAGTTGTTTGTAGTTCTCGCAAACACAGGGCGAAATGGAAACTAGATTCTTGTATATATAAAATCTTAAAGAATATAAAATAAAACTTTTAATTTTTCCAAAAAATATTTATATTTAGCTTTGTAAAATTTACGTTGAGACAGGGTGCTTTAAAATAAAATCATTATAGTATTTGAATTAAACTGAGAAGAGCAGCAAGGAAAAACTTATTTTCATAAAGAAGACTGCGCTATAACATCCTTAAAAATAAAATATAAGGACTCTTTAGCATCTAGGTATGAGCCGTTGTTTTTACTATACACGACTTTATTTTAGTGGCTTTCATTGAAGACTAAGTGACAACATGTTTCATCTTGACGCCAGCACTCTCCTTAGTATTTTACTTGATTTTAATAATGGATGGTTTTGATTTTCCTCCATTTTAGTTTTTCTAAACCCTTCATAAGGCTCTACGAGACTGTTGCAAGTGCTCCATTAATGATGGTTAAAACCGTCAGCTTCATCCCCCACATCTCTTTCAATGCTATTATTATTATTATAACAATTATTATTATTATTATTATTATTATTATTATTATTATTATTATTTACTTTGATTTTTGTTGTATACACATCTCCTTCCGGGTCCCAACCAGAGACCTAAGGTAAAAAATGGCTTAATGATATTTTCCACTGATTATCTTTGTAATAAAAAATTTAAAAAAAACTTTGAGCACACATATTTTACATACATAAAGCTCTTAATAATGCGTGAACTGTACTTGTGAGCACACATTTTTGTATTTCTTCTTCATCATCATCTTCTTCTTCTTCTTCTTCTTATTATTATTATTATTATTATTATTATTATTATTATTAACTTATTGTATGTTTACAACAGTTGTAACTGGTTGCCTACCTCAGAGATTAAGTGATAGCAAATGTCTTCAACACTCCAGCACTATTCTCAGTATTCTACAAGTTTTAATAGTGCTACTGTTTGGGTGGTTCCGCTAATTACAATCTTTTATTTTCCCTAATCTCTTTGGGACCGTTCCCAGCGATCGGTTCCAAATGGAACAAATGGGCTTTTTTCTCCCCGGATAACAACTAAAAATATGTCTTGAAAAATCATACAGTGTTACTTATTCATTCGTTCATTCATTCTTAGAAGCATAGATCTATTCAGCTACATGCGAAATATTTTGCTTCTAAATATGGCACATTTAATTTCATACTACGCGACATTATACTCATGATATCAAGCGAATAATCCGAATCGTTGATTTGTTCTTTCGACTTTACTGACTGATAAGATATCAGCTCAATAATATTTTTCTACTTGTTGCTCTAAACTATGACAGTAACTTTTTTTCCCTTCATTTTTATATAAAAAATAACTGAAACATATCGTTGCAGATTTCTGTTTTCAATTTGATTTAACATTCCTAGATACCATCTTGAAACTTACTCAAAATTTAACCCTTAAACGATGGGCATCATCGACTAGTGTTTCATTGGAGAACAGCGAATATCATCAATTGATGATTTAAACTTTTTTTCCTAAAGATACGAGCATCATTTATTCATGATTCGAGTCTAAATGACTAATTGGCAACTTACAGATTCATAAGGTTACGTCATTTTCTGGGTTTTTTCAGAATAAGCCGAAAACAGTGCTATGCCTGCATGCGTATTCCGTGGAGAGAAAAGAGATGGAAATGTTAAAAACTTGTCAGAAAGAATGCACAACTTCATAATGTATGGAATGCCTAAATAGTATATTCCCGTTAAAAATATTATATTTAGGTACTTACATTTGTTTTATTTCTATTTTTTTTCTTTGTTTTCAAAATTTAACCCTTTAGAATATAATTTTTATAGTTTGGTATTTTTCCATCATTATTTCTTATTACTAAAATGTTATTTTTGTTGGTACACGTGTTTGAGTTGTTAACCCTGTTTTGTTTTTTATTTTTTATTTTATTGCTTCAAGTCTCTTCTTCATCTGTGAGGAGATCGTCCAGCATTCATTGCCATATAGGAGGAATGATAACGCATAACAGTTCAGTACAGTGGAGTAATGGATAACGGCTCGAGGAATCGGAGCGGGTTGAGGAATCGGAGAGCCGAGTTCGAAGTCCAGTCGAATCCATTACATTCATTTATATGCTAATACTCTTGGGAAAGGTATGAATCCTCTTCTTCTCCCCCAGCTATGGGTAAATAGCAGGAGAGACTGGGTTCTATAGACCTGGATGGCAACTGGTCTACCACAGAAAGTAATGGCAACCAACTGCTGAAAAAGTCTGCTTCGTCAGTCATATATCTAAAGATGCATGATCGCTTAAACGTGTATCACGTATAGCACATTACTGGCTGAATTTTTTCTTTGTTTCTGATGAAATTTTCCTGTTTCTTAATACTTTGCTTAGCTTTTGGAAGGTATCTTTCGCTATCCCAATGCACCTTCAAATTTCGGTGTTACATTTTCCGTCCACTGTTAAAACGATTCCTAGATATTTAACTTTTTGGATTTGCTTGATTTTTTGTGTCTCCATTTCATAATCCGCTGTTCTTTTTGCTGACAAACCATGCATTCTGTCATTTTATAATTGATGCTTAGTCCTTTCTTCTCGCTTTCCTTTACAGCCTTCAGTAGGATTTCCCGTAGTTTCTTCAAGGCTAAAACAATGTATCTCTTCATGAGATGAGTACTTGTGTTAGCACAATCATCAACAGCTTCCAAATAGTTTCGTCTACACAATTTCACTCAGAAGGCTTGGGTCAAACCGTGGTATTCTGTCACACGCTGGCATCATCTCCTCAGGTGGATATTATCAAAACCATAATGAGTTTAATATTCTTATGTTTTAGGAACATGGCATTTTACGAATCGTGCAGAGAGGCAACAGTAATCAAAGGTCGTTACTAACGCAAAATGTTTATTTCTTTTTTATGTGCCATATCTCGTCAGAATGAAGACGATTAGGTCTATTCACAACATCATGTCTCCTGTAGCTCTAAGCAGTGTGTGACTCTTTATGATTGCTCTTTGTTTTCATTCTGCCATCCATTCACACGAATACTTTACGTTGGTTACCCACTGTTTCCCTTTGTCCTTCTTGCCTTCAATATACCGAGTGAATGTTAAATTTTCTTTCTGTCACTGAAATTATGCCTCTTTCGGGTTGTTAGACATGAGTGTTCTAGTTCCTATTTTCTATAAAACTTCCTCGTTGCTCACATGTCCAGTCCATGATATTGTCACCATTTTTCTGCAGAACCACATCCTTGCCGTTTCGAGTCTCTTCATTATCTGTGAGAAAATTGTCAATTATCTATTGCATATTGGAGGATAGATGCAACATAGAATTTCAGCACTCTTTTCTTTGTTTCTAATGAAATTTTCCGATGTCTTAATACTTGCTTAGTTTCTGGAAGGCACGTAAAGCTATTTCGAAACATCTTCGGATTTTTGTGTCACATTTTCCGTCGTTTGTTACTATACTAACCAGAAAGTTAAATTTCTGTACTTGTTTGAATCTGACATCACCAATTTGTACCTCGCATCTTTTTGTCTCTCTCTTGCTAACGGCTATATATTCTCTCTTCTTACAATTAATGATTAGTAGGGCGAAGTTCACGCAAATAAAACTTCTTTTTTTCTCTCTTGACACCGCTATTACCCTTGGTAATTTTTATTACTTAAAAAGCTATTTTTAGAATTTTTAAAATGCCTAAACATATGAGAATAGAAGTGATTTTAGCATTATATGAGAAGTGGTTTTAGCATTATATCTGATTTCAATCAAAATTTATTTATTTATATATTTATTTAATTGCCATTAATTTTCCAACCATTATTCTGGTATGTCAATATATATATATATATATATATATATATATATATATATATATATATATAAATATATAAAATATATTTTTCCATAAATTCTAACCATGTTTAAAAAATATAAAAGTTTTTTTGCACTTAAATTAAAATCTAGTTCTAACCATGTTTAAAAAATAGAATAAATATATATAATTTATATATATATATATATATATAATATATATATATATATATATATTTATATTCATATATATATTAATATTTATTTATTATTGCAATAATTGCAGGTGGCGTAACGATTACCACCACGGGAAATGAAATCGCCAGGTCGAGTTCTAATTTCGACCGATGCCGTTGCTTCATACTAATGTCCTTAGAAATATCATTAATTCCTCTCTCTTCCCTCCACTTATGCGTAAAGCGGCCATGACTCTCTAGTTTTCGTTAGAAGGGCTACACTAGATTCAAAATCATGGAAAAGGAAGCAGGAAAACCTATTCCAAGAAGATTCATGGCGATTCACAAAATAAAAAGAAACTTTTGGAAAACGAATAGGTCCCGGATTACCTGCCTTGATGATAATAAAAATATTTACCGGCAAAATAGCCTGGGGTGGGGAGGTTATTTTACCGAGACCGATAAAATAAGCTTAAAGCATGTTTGTCTACTTTATCGGAATCAGCAAAATAGCTTTATTCCTTTGGAAAACTGTGTTTGCCTGTGTCTAGAAAAGAAAAACTTCTTTATTTTTTAAAAATCAAATCAATGTACTTTCAGATATTTAATGTCGTGTAATTGTTTTTTTTTTTGTTTATTTTAATACAGATATCAGTAATGATGAGTGGTAATATTAGCAGTTTCCTTATAAGGAAACATTCGGCATTAATTGTCGAAAGCAGTAAGTGCTACTTTCGGTTGAAATTTAGAAAATCATTCACTTAAAACAATTTTTCAGGGAAATAGGTTTCTCAAGTCCAGTAGCCATTATCGCTCTTTCCAGTATTGATGGGTAAACCTTCGTAACTTTTTGTTTGAAACAGTATGACATTCGCACTTTGAATAACATGTGGTGTCCATTTTAGTAGTTGCTGCTGTTGAAAGTCTCAAAGTGGTGTGGTTTCTGTTATTTGGTACATTTGTTTGTGATTCTGTTGCGCTAGTTTACAAGGTTCGAAGAAGGATTGTCCTCGTTAAGACCTACATATTTCATTCGATCGAAGCAATTTTTAACCATTGATCCGAGAAAGCGGTTGTATAAAACTGACAGCTTAAATATTTCTGAACATGCTTGATGCCATTCATGACATCCATTTGAAAAACTCGATCTGGCAAGACTATCTGATACGAGGCTGGTTAAGTAAGTTCGTAGCATCGATTTTTATCAGGTGTTTTCATTTTATAATTTGTTGGTGCATTCATTTTTACGGCTTATCAACCCTTTGTAGATTATTTAAAGCCAGAAGATATTTTTAGGACTGTAAGATATTTTTAGATAATAATAATTTAGTTATGCAAGTCTTACTAATTAACCCATAGTTGGGGGGAAGTAAGGGATTCATACCTTTCCCAAGGGTATTTGTGCGTAGGTGAATATAACAAACCCAAAGGGAATTGGAACTTGGCTCCCCGACTAACAATTTCGAGCCATTATCCATTACACCACCCGCTCATCCATGTTTACAGCGCCTGGTATTCACAAGCGGTCACACATCTAGGTTATTGTTTAACTTCGATGATCGTACGGGTAACCGGTGTTTCAATGTGATGCGATTGTAAGCCTCATTGTATACTCGTGTAATATTCACCACAGAATTAAGTGCATTGACAAGGAAGGAGGTATTGCTTAAAAATAATTATTTCCTATATAAAATAAACACTTTTTCTTCATCTGGCTACAGACTTATTGACGTGCCTGTGTTTATATTGATAACTTCTGTGTTTAGTCTAGTATGGCACAAGGACACACGTATAAATCCCATCCTGCGGATAGAACTGATTTCATAAGCAAATGATCCAGGAGACAATTTTGCTAAATTTTACGCTACGGCAGTCGCCTTCCTATTTGATATTAAGGGATTAATGTAAAGATATGTAATTATACTCCCAGCAGAAATCGTATATGTTTGGTGTATGCAAAAGTGCCCAGCACACGTTATTGAAAATTAGAAACTGAATAGATAATTGATAATCGGTTATTCGTTGGCATCTTTTGCCGTTACCTAATACATATGTATCTGTACACACATGCACATACTTCAAGCAAGCATTTTCGTACTCTTTGTTTCGTCTCATGAGAAAAATATACTTCAATGAAATCATTCTTATTAACAACTCTCAGTAGGCGTTTTGTTTTGATTTTTTTATTTTCAAATTTACAAACTTTTCAACCGAAAAATAACCTCGTGCTTTGAAAAACAAATAATTCTTACAAAGTCAATGGACTTTTGTAGAACAATAAAACAAACAATGGGAAATAATAATTCATAAAAAAAAAGAAATTGCCGCAGCTCTATTGAATTTATTTGGTCAAAGGGAAAATTTACTGGAACAAACACATCACTCGGTTTTAATTGAAAATGAAGGCGGTTTTTGCGTGGGTTTCATGTGAGAAAATAATGCAATGATTCCAGAACACAGTCCTGAACAATTGAAATTTAAAATAAAATGCTTATATAGCACCCTCGAGACTAACTAGATTTGTTTCTCATATATATATATATATATATATATATATATATATATATATATATATATATATATATATATATATATATATATATGTATGTGTGTGTGTGTGTGTGTGTGGTTTTATGGTTATTATTAAATAATTAACTTTAAAAAAGATCTCTTTAAATTGGAAGTATGTCAAAATACATACATACTGCATATACGTAAATTTCTTCATCAATTCATTCATTAATCAATAAATGCATATCTGTATTTACACACACACATAGACACATACACACGCAACGCACGTATGTACACCAACTAACTCATTAATACACAGAAATATACTTAAATTCATAAAGTATTCGGAAAAACAATAGGTGATAAGTTAGCGCTGGTTCACACTTTGGACGATCGTAACAATAATATAATCCTCTCGTGCATAACTGATTGCCGAGCCCAAAATCTATTACTATTATTATTATTATTATTATTATTAGTAGTAGTAGTAGTAGTAGTAGTAGTAGTAATAGTAGTAGTAGTTGTAATAGTAGTAGTATTTGATTATGTCATTATTCTGTCTTCGAGTTACACGTGCAAACTATTTTAGTTGTTGCTGCTGTTGAAAGTCCTTAAGTGACGTGGTTTCAGTTATTTGATCCAGTTCTTTGTGATACTGTTGTAGCCACATTATTTTCATGCCGTTGTATGTTGACGCTGAATATCTGTGGCTATTGACGGAAATAGAGTAAACAGTAAGTCTTCTAAATCAGCACCAACTTTCTTTGTATCATTCCCGAAAAAAAAAACTGCTCTAGACAAGCTCATCATTTCAACAAATTCATAATTCCTGTCATCTGTATTGATTTTTGCAGTTGTTTCAAATGCGCCAACTATTATAGGCACGACCTTAAACTTCACTTTCCACAGTTTTGATTTTAGAGTCTTTTTTTTTTTTTTTTTTTTTTAAATGTTCACTTCATGGTCCCAATGGCAGAGCTAAATCTACGAACAGGCACTGTTTTTCTTTTCTTTTTGTTGTAAATAAAGTAAGATCTGTCAGTTCATAGTTCAGTCTTATTGGTTTTCTACAACAGGCTGCGTTTTGGCACTTCTACGTGGTGTAAACGTTAGCAAGCTTGTCTCGCTAGATTAGTGAGGTCGATCCTCACTTAGTGTCCTATACACTCGGTCTTGGGCCACATCTCAGCTACGCTTAGTAAATCACTACAACAGACTGTGGTTTCTGCAGATCCCCTTTGTTTACATGTTCGAACAAAAATCGCTTGAACATTTCTCGGAATGTCTTTCTTTACCATGCTGTATTGTTTATATATTCCTTTTGAGCTTATTGCATTCATTTAAGATGCATTATTATTATTATTATTATTATTATTATTATTATTATTATTATTATTTTAACTTGGTAAAAATTCCTATAGCTTTGTAATATCTTTTCTTCTAAGTGATACGAAACCACGACATCCAACGTCGACCAGAAATATATTCGGCCGCGAATAGTTTTCTTCGTAATTTATATAATCTTTCTTCTTTTGTTTCAGATATTTATATTTTTTCAACATTTTCTCATGAAACAGTTGAATATTGTCTTGAAAAGAAACTGTTAGCGCTACAATATGCACTATTTTACAATTAAGCGTTCATATAATTAAAGCCGTACATTTGTCAGGTGGAAAAATCAAATGACACGAGACATCAGCTACAACTCGTTTTTTATTCAAAATGTTGTTCGGAAAATTGAATCCGTTCTTCGTGTAGATGAATATTAAGTATTCTTTTCAAAGTTTTGTAACTTTTATATATTCATGCCAAAAGGTGGTTTTGAAATTCTACCATTTCTAACATGGTAGAAAGATTTCTTCTTGTAACATTAATGAAGATTTCTAATACATCATTATGTCTCCATGTATACGTATGTATACGCCTACACCGACATTTGGGTACCGTGGATTTTAAATACTTTCGTTTTCAAGCCTAAATTATTTGCCCAGGGATGAGGAGTCAAACCAACTTTGTTCATGGTACGCTTTAAATGATATTAACTATTATATGTGGCTATGAATGGATGTTGACATGCAAGTTCGTACTTTATGTTCTCGTAACAGGAAAGTTACGCCTCAAAAACCTTGCATAAAAGGCAAGAGATATATTAAAGAGGCACACTTCATTTCATTGGATGAATCTTTAACTAAGATTCGTTTCTTACATTTTTTTCTTCCTCATAATCCACTAGTATGAGAGTTACAATTCTTTTTTCATTTCGATATTTTGTACAGTGAATAGTTTTCATCCCCTTTGTAGCTTAAAACTGGTTCATTGTGTCTTGTGGCTTCCAGGCCACTGGGTTTCATTGGCAGTCAACCCGCTAACTCTTTTCACAGTGAAATGACTTTATCGCTTTAAATACATTTAAACATTAGCTTGGGTCCAGTGAAAATCTTTAAGGAAACTTGCCTGCTTGAGTGGCTCTCTTCATCGTATCGTTTCTGTTCTGATGGACACAAGAAAGTAATCAGACACGCAAAATTTTGTTAAGGCGGAGACACTTCCTACTTCAGAACAAATTGAGTACTTAAAACCCGTGCGGCCACACAATGTTGTATTTGGTGTTAAGAATTGTCCTCCAGTGCGTTTGTGCAAGTAGAAAGATTGTCCCTAATCTAAGTAGCCACAATTTGACTATAAAAAAAAGCCCGCTTGAGAATACCAGGTGCTGTAAGCTTGGATGTGCGGGTGGTGCAATGCATAACGGCCTGGAATTGAAAATCGGAGAGTCGAGTTCCAATTCCAGTCGGGTTCGTTATATTGACTAACGCGCAAATGGAAAAGAACGAATCTACTCCCCAGCTATGGGTTAATTAGTAGGTCTTGTATCAGTTAATCATTATTATCTCAAAAAAAAAAAAATGATTACAATCTAAAATTATATTTTGGCTTCAAATAACATGCAGAAGGTTGATAAGCTGTAAAAATCAATCAATCCATCATGTAGTAATTATAACCGTACGCACAAGACTGAAAGCATGCAGTGTTTCGAAAAAATATAGCATGTAATAAATGAAAAAAAAAATTAAGTTAATTCGCTTTGAAATGAAATAATTTGATATTTAAATTTCGATGATGTGACAAATTCTGTGTGTAAGAAAAGACATTGAATACTGAAGGTAGAACTTTGAAAACTAATTCAATACCATTTTTAAGTTATTTGAATTCTGAGATGAAGCAATCTCATTACAATATTTTGACTATTCACATCTTCATTTTATTGTTGCTTTTTATCACAATTATAAAAGCAGAATACCTACTGATCCTAAAAGTAGTATGAAATAGAAATCTAAAAATAAACTTGAACTCGCATTCTGCACCCCGATAGATCGTCTTTCATGGGGGAGGCCTTAACCAGTTTGGCTACAGAAAATATGGCTGGGCAGAACATAAAATTATAAGCCTGAAAAGCATCTTCAGTCTTGAAAAATAGAAAGAAGGATCAGCTTCTTACGGAGAAATTAGCTCTATCGGCCTAACGACTATTTCAAATGTACTGCTAATTCCCAGTTCCTACTATCTGCCATATTTGTTTATGGTGATCGGGCCTCATCGATGCAGGCAGACAAGCCAAATAACATCATCAAAGCAGACGATATCACCAATGTTGTCGGCATTCACTAGAAGATATCTTTCCATGAGTAAACAGAATGGTATTAAAGCAGAGATGGCAAGCGTACACTCTTCATTTCATTGTGGTTGGTGGTGGCAAGTATGAGTTATTTCCGATGTTAATAGCTATAACAATGTGCTAAACTATTAACCACACATAGTTAATATTTCTTTCTATGTGCCGTGTCCTTTCAGGACGTAGGCGATCATGGCTCTCCACCTCCCTGTATCCCTTGTACCTCTCAACAAGTTCCTTACGTGTGCCACCTCCTCCAGGCCATGTTCTGTCGTCAACTTGCTTAAGTCCGCCAGGTATGTCATGCGTGTTTTCCTTTGTCTCTCTTTCCCTCGATTCGACCCGTGAGTATCAGATTCTCCAGGCCCTGCTTCCTCGTTATGTGTCCCTGTCTCTCCCGGATGTTAAGTATATTTAATAATAGGTCTAAAATGTAATAATTTATTTTAACAGAAAGAAAAAATGACACCGTAGAGTCGACAACTTGGACTTGCTGATACGGTAAGTCATTATTAAATCCCCATTTTCTTTTTCCAAAAATTACCTAGCTAATTATAATGTCACCACTTGTCGTGTCTTAGCATACGGGAAATACGGTAATCATTGAACAATATGAAGTTTATCTTTGTTAACCAAGTAAAAATAAATACTGGGGCGAAGGTGTGTCCTGAAAGGTGACCAGGTGAAAGGTTTCAGCCATCACAAATAGAATGTAAGGAACGTTTTATTGAATTGTCTTTTAGACAACTTTCTCATAAATCTCAAAACAATCAGCAGAAACTGATTTCTCAATCTTCCTTTAAGCGAAGAAATTGCGTAGGCTTTTATAGTTAATTGAAATGTGCCAAAGTGAATAGAATCTTTCCTGGCCGAAAATTGCATTAGCATATACAAATAGTATGCAGAAACTGTACCGGAATTCTGACGCCTGTTCGTTAATTTTGTAAACAATGGCAATGTCAGTTTTTTTTTTTATCGAATATTCCTCGCACGAAGACGTTGAGAGATATTTTAGGCATCAACGCTTAAAAAATGTAATGGAAAAATAAAATAATATATGATAGACCAAATTTCTAAACAAAGCGAAAATTTATGTCTAGACACGTAAAGAACAGCTTTGTCTATTTAATTTTATCCTTTTTCAAACTAAAACGGTTTTAAATTGTAAGTAAGCACTAATAAATTTTTATATTGTAAATTATCACTACAGATGTTTTAAAATGTAAATAAGCACTAAAATGTTTTAAATTATAAATAAGCACTACATTTGGTTATCCTTAAGGAGAGCAATGTCTCAATTTTTCAGAAAAGAGTATATTTTCCTAAAGTTCATCTTCCTTTTGGACCGTATGGAATCATTAGCCTCCACAGATTATTACCTGTGAATAACCATGCATTCTTGGGAAAGATAATGGAGAGTTGTTTCGCGTTGCCTTCACCACTGTTTGGAATTTAAAATTGTGCTTCTTTTAGTTGCCACCCAAGGATAGGGAGCCTAATCTACCCTGCCGTTTGGTGAGAAGAAATTTCGTGCTTTTTCCGAGGGCATTTATGTAAAAGTAAATGCAATAGACTAGCTCAGAATTTGAACTCGGCTCGATGATTCCAATTCCCCTACAGATATCCGTTATGCTATCCTTACGCGATGGTAGATGTTTAATTTCTAACTATTCGCTCATCAAGAAATATTTTAGAATTTTAACTTTTAAACCTACTTTGTGGATTAGTGTTTTCGGCAAACATTACAGGTGAACTTCTATTCATTGGTGGGTGGTTTTTAAATTTGATCGCCAAAATTAATGAGTTCGAATAACACCTTCTACTTAGTGTTGGGATTTTGTTTTTTTTTTAGAAAAGGAGTGTTACAGTTAACTAATGGTAGCGATTTCAGTCCCTGTATCAGGTAGTGAAACAATAATAACGAACAAAAGAAACTCCATCACAGAAACAAATAACACAAATATCAATACATATAAAAATATACTGTATGAGCCAAAATAATGGCACCTGAAGATAACCAGAGGATACTTGGCCGAAACGTCTTGCCTATAATAACATCTATAATAATCAAGATGTGAACAATTGTTTTAATAAAATCGAACAATATTAATATCAATTAGGGCAGGTAGATTTTTCACTTTTTTAGAAAATCAACATTGTACTCGGTAAGAAAGCTGGGATTTGATGTGATAAGTCCTGCCACCAAACATTAGATTCATAGCTCTTACTAATTTTTAAGCATTTAGTTTTAAGGACTGTTTGACAAATGTACAGAAATAGCTAATTTGAGCAGGGTTTTGCTTACAAACTGACTTCAAAATTTTACTATTTCGAGAATAAATCCAAATAAAGTTGATATATTTTGTATTAGATACATTGAATGGAAAAAATATTCAAACCAGTATTTTAATTGTGAATCACCACAAGGAAAATATGCAATTTTCTTACTGTATTTGATAAGTAAAAACTGTTTAAAGAATTGTAAAAGATTACAAAAAGGCTACTCAATAAATAAGATTTGTTAGACTATTTGTTAGATGATAATTAATAAAGACAGAAAATAGATAAAAGTGTATATAACACTATAATACTGCTTGGTACACATTATATGACAAAATGTTTTAAATTTGCATTGTTTATTAAAAAAAACACACACACACTACAATTAATGCACTGTTTAACATATTACATCATAAGTGTTCTGTATAATTTCCCTTTGAAGTAAATGAAGGTCTTATTTGTTGACACAATGCTTTAATAATAATGTCCTTGTGCCGTACATCTTGTTGGTATACAAATTTGTAAAGCTCCAGAAAATTATAAATTTTATAACACTGTGTTAGAATTTCAACGCTACGATTTTGAACCTAAACTTAATCTTTAAACTCATTTCCCCATAAAACGGTAAAGAATTGGGGGAACATATTTTGTGCTTTTATTTATCATGTCAAACCCCAACTTTCAAATTGTGCCCTAATAATCCAAGTGGTTCAAATTATTCAGAATCATTTTTCGGGAAATTTTTTAACGTTGTTCACTATCATTGTGTTCTTTGTTGTTTTTGTTTTGTTTTTTCCAGTTCATAATATGTGAACATAATCAAGAATAATTTGTATTGTTAAGTTTAATTTTTTTCATAGTGAGGAAAATGCCCCCGCCCCCGCCACCAACCAATATAATAATAGACTTACATGCACTTAATAAATAGATAGTAGATTTATATTTTTCTGAATTTAAAACCGGTTGGGTATGGAGCTAGAGACTCCCCCCGCCCGTAAAATTCACTTTCTACAGAAACCCCAAAAGCAACATTTAGTGTGATGAAGCTGTGGTCCTCTTTACCATAGGAAGTCTCAAGATTAACAACAATCAACAGACATATAGGCAATTATGGACATATATACAAAATTGTTCTCGTATTAATGAGTGACAAAATAAAAGACATTATATTTAATATTACTATTCTTACTGTTGTCAAAGAAATGACATATAGAGTTCAAAATTTTAGCCATGGATCAAAAACAAATAGTGTTGTTAATAGCTTTCCCTTCAGATGAAAACTTTCTCTTGGGTTATAATGTGGAATGTTTGCAAAAAATAAGTTTTTTCCATTTTTCTAATATTACACCGTAGCAAGATAGTCACATGAAGCTACCAATACGTTGTGTCTGATTGAGACATTCGTAATGAGGCTTTTCCGAGCAAAATTAACACGAAATAATATCAATTCTTGCCAATAACAAATATATTTATTCATTTCGCTTGATTAGAGATAATCCGTTTCGCCTTCTGACACGCGCAGATTTCTACCAATGTAGCAAGAAAAGAAGAAAAGGCCTACGAAATCAAAAAGAAAGTATTGACTTTTTTCTTAATTTAATGCTATGAATTATAAACGAATTCGAATATCTATCATTCTTTTTTATATCTGAAGGAAAAATAAACAAAGTCACCTATTGTTTATATAAGGAAAAGGGGTCTGAACTTGAATATCATAACGAATGTCAAAGATAGGAACTTGTAATGTTTTAACAAATCATGCAGGTGGTTCTTGGATTCGCTGGACTTAGAAAGGGGATTTATTTAAAACAACAAAAAAAAAAACAAGGTCCACGACACACAAAAAACATTAGCCAACAAACAGTCAAGAATACAAGACGTCAAATAATTTGATTTAATCAGGCATTTACCGTTCACCAAGGAGCACTTGATGAACTTGACTCATCCTTTGTCGAAAAGGGGTCATACAAAAAGGGGGAAGAGTACTCATTGGCTTCTATCTAATCTTCATTCACGATCAAGACACCTATATTTATTTTTTCCGAAGAAACCACAGAAAAGGCTAATGTTTGCCCTTTCAGTAAATAGTACGGGTAATTATTTATTCTCAGACTGACAGAGAAGATTATGTTGAAGAAAAAGGAAAGGCAAAACGTTAACAATAGCGAAATAAATCAGGTTCAAGCTTAATTACATGGCGCAGTATTTAGTGGATGGAAATTGTATTGAATTATCACTTCAGCGAGATTTAAGGTTACGGTCTGATGTTCTTTTTGTTTAATATTTGATTTTTTTCTTAGCAATGGACACATTCGAATAATTAAAATCAATCAGTGAATAAAGTTAGCCATTCATAAAAATTTCTTTAATGGTTATCGATTAATTAAACACTTAAAATTACAAACTACTATTTTTTTCTATTCGACCTGAGTCAAGATAATAGAATTCCTAGCCCTGCACAGTAGTTCTGAGTTTCATAAATTTATCAATGGCTGTGTAGTATGCGCCTCGCCGGAACTACAAACCTTTTTTGAATTCAGAGTGGGTCATTCATTTCCATTATCAACTAGAGAAGCCAATCTGCTTTACTATTTAACTCATAGCAAATACATATGTATGTATTTAAAAAAAACCATAGAGGGCATCCATGTATCTGTGATAATTTTAATGATCAGATAATAGGAGAGTTTAAAAAGACGTGAAATGCAAACATCATTCTCTCTAATTGAATTAATTTTGTAATTTACTAGCAGTGATAGAAAATTAATTCAGTAAATATACAAAAATCGAAAGGGGTGTAAGACAAGAATTTATCTTCTCACCGGACTTATTCAACTTATACAATGAGTTGATTCTGAGTGAATTAAAATTCCTGCCAGGATTTATTATTGGAGGCTACACTCTTAACGACATATGCAAATAAAACAGTGTTTATAGCAGATATAAAAAGAAAACTACAGGAATTCCTACTGAAGGTAACGAAGGAAAGCGAGAAGAAAGGACTAAGCATAAATTGCAAAAAGACAGAATGTATGGTTGTCAACAAAAGGAACAATCCAAGATGCGAATTAAAAATTGGGGATATCAAAATCAAGCAAGTACAACAATTTGAATAGTTAGGAAGAGTTTTAACAGAAGAGGGAAATAGCGACACTGAAATCCGAATGCGCATTAGGTGAAAGAAAGATGCCTTCCAAAAGGTAGGTATTATGAAACAGGAAAACTTCATTAGAAACAAAGAAAAGACTGCTGGACTGTTATGCAATATTGGTCCTCCTATATGACAATGAATAACGGACAATCTACTCCCAAATCAAGAAGAGACCTGAAACAACAGAAATGTGGTTCTACAGAAGGATGCTGAGAATTGAAAGCAACGAAGAAATTTTAGAGAAAATGAAAAGAACACTTATAGCTAACATTAAAAAAAACAATTGAAATCTCTAGGGTACGTAATAAAGAAAAAAAGGGTTTGGGAAATGTGATACTCACGGGACATATTGAAAGCAAGGGAGACAAAGAAAAACAGCGCATAACTTACATAACGTGATTGTGTAAGTGGTTGACAGAACAGAGATTAGGAGAGATAGTAAAATAACAAAATTTTATTACGAATTACAAAGGACAGACAAACCGTGGAAAGTCATGATCGCCAACGTTTTGAAGTGTCATGGCACATAGAAGAAGAAGAAGAAGAAGAAGGAGGAGGAGGAGGGGGAGAAGAAGAAGAAGAGAAGAAGAAGAAGACGAAGACACCCGTCATGGCGCTGGTAATGTCCTTTTCTTTTCTTTTGCTGTGATACGCAGTCTTTTCCTTGTTTGTGAGATTCGACCTGCCGAAGAATATACTCAAATCAATTGTAAATTGTAATGCCAATGATATAACTATATACGGTACACCTCTAAAACTCCTGATGATCAGAGATTGGCAGCTGATCTCACATCCAATCTTGCGCTAACTTCCCAATAGGGTAAAAACTGGCTGGTTACATTCAATGCCTTGAAAATATTTCATCATCGCCGATTAGGCCCCGAACTACCGCCAGTCAGGATGAACGAATCCCCGCGCCTTGGACCGGCACCGTTCATTGAGAAATTTGGGGCTTAAACACACACCTGACCTCAAGTGGAACTCATACATAAGATCCATCGCTAAAGATGCAGGTAAAATTGCTTGTTCCCTGTATCGCATCAGTAAGTACCTGACTCTTTATGCTACCCTTTACCTTTAAAATGGGATACTGTTGTCATATTCGGGCGGGAGCTGCTCAATCGTTATTTTCCAGTCTCAATAGGGTTCAAAAGCGTCTCCGTCTTTTTGGGTGACGAATTATTTCTCATCTTTCAACCCCTCTCCCACAGGTAGGGCGTGGGAGCCTTTCACTGCTATATCGATACTTGGACGAATTATATACCATGGTCCAAACAGATCTAACCTTCCCGGCTAGAACCCGCCATGACACTTACATTGTAGCAAACCACCAACATTCCCTCCGTATTCCATCAGTGAGAAGTAAGTTCCGCTCAAACAGCTTCATCTCGCGAAACACTGCTCTGTAGAACCAACACTCAAGAGGATGTTTCTCCAATCACTACAATCTCCTGTCCATATAAACTGCCTCCTTACTTAACCATCTACCGCGAGTGGTCCCCGGGCCTTGTACAGGATGAACTTTGCAGTAAAAAATATGAGCTTCTGTTATAAAAATGGTATTAGGGAAATTGTTGATAGGTATGATAAATTGAAATATCTTGATGGTCGTTTATTCCTGTAGGCATCGTGGAACAATTGTTATAGCGATGCGTAGTAAACGAGTAATCGTGAATTCATTTTTAATAATAAAATATTTGCTTTCTTCTTTTAGAACCAACAATGATATGCAAATATACCCAGTATTGAACAAAAGAAACCGCTTCAATTATTTTAGGAACAAAACATAAAAAAATAAATATTACAATATTGAAAATTATGATCTGTTATATTTTCCAAATATATTTTTCAAATGCCAACATTACTTACTTCCCTTTACTCCCAAGCTGGGATCTAAATAAGACAAAAATGGTTTTATTTGAATAGCTAAGCAATTTAATTGTAACATATATCAACAAAACAATCTTTTATTTATAAAAATCACAAAGGAATAGATTGGAAATTAATTAGTTATTTTTAATTGATTTTTTTAGTTCAATATCCAAATCAGTTAACTACATTAAGCAGGAACTATTAAATTATACAATATACAAAACGCTTATTGATCGATATAAACAAAAAAAAAACTCTGTTCATATGAGTTTTAATTAATTTTGAGTTTTTCCAAAAGCCATCATTAAATAAACTTTTGAGATGTAACGATTATTTTATGATCTAATCATTTTTTTTTTTTACTTTTCTTTATTAAGCATCTCTTCTATTATTTCCCTGAAATTGCAATTTATTATATATAGTCAAGAATAGTGCAAGATTTTACGTTCAGTTTTTACATCAAAAATAGGGGTTGCACTATACACAGGTAATTATTTTTGAACAGGTTAGAAATCATGCGAAAGTACCGTATTTAAATCTTCGTATCAAATATTTTACGATAAGTGTTTTTTTTTCTCACAATTTTGGGATTGCTTTGTATTAGTCAGAAGTTGGTGTCGCATTATATGAAAAAAATCAGGTTTGGGGGTCGCACTATACATAAAGTAAGCTTATACACGAGTATACACTATATACGATTTTAGTAAAGGGATTTTATTCTTTATTATATTGTTAAACATATTTTCTTTATAAATCCTATATGTATCAAATCCTTTCCAATGATGTTATAAAATCTGGGCACTATCAATCCTTCAGGTTGCGCAACATGTAGATTTTTACAAGGTGGGATTCTAAGATCCATCTTGTACTTTTTGCTATTTTTAAACATAGCTGGAGCGGGGAGGAATGGATGCCACTACTAAGCTTCTCGCAGACTGATCGCCAACCAAGTCTAAAAAGTCTTCTGCTGTTTTACCCATAATTGTGGGAAGAATAGATCGATTCATGCCTTTCTCAAGTGAAGTGGACACAAATTGTTAAATCCGCCGGAATTTGTATTCGACTCGCCTATTCTCTGCTCTTAACCGCTAGGCCACGATCACCACATCTGTTATGAGATTAAAATCTGAGAAATGAACAAATCTTCCTTACTATGTTGATCAGTGATCATATCTCTTTTATCTCTACCACTTGTAAAGACCATCTTTGAATAAGTGAGCAACTTTGTTGTTTTGTACGAATATTTAATGATTGGTGTACAGCTGATAGTTATGTATAGCTGTTAGTTATCGATAGTTGGATGTCATATGTCCAGGCATTCCGAATGATTATTTATGACATTTATTAAAGGAGTAAATAAAACACACTCGTTGTTTTAAAAATTTAAGAAAATTACCTTCCCTACTATTTAGCCAAAAAAGGACTTTTAAAATCTACCAAAAATACATCATAGATTATGAAAGAAAATACGAATAACACCTAAGAGTAATATTTTAAATCATTTGACCATGATAAGGCTTACAGAATGAATTCTAGAACTTTTCAGGTACAATGTAAATTTCAGTAACCAAAATAGGGAGCCGTTTCAATTTCATTTTTTCATGACTGAGACATTTTGTCCTTTCCCTCTAAGTAAGCCCAGATGCATACATGCATAATTACACAGACACGCACCCACGCATGCACGCGCATACAGACATACATATATACAGATCGAATTAAAAATAAAAATCACAAATAGACACATAAAAGAACATACTGTTTATATATATATATATATATATATATATATATATATATATATATATATATATATATATATATATATATATAGCAATTGTGCACGCATACAAAATACAAATGCACACACGCACGCACACATACACTATGAAAAATAAAAATTTTCCAATGAAAGTGGATATAAAAAAGAAAAATCGAGAAGTATAAGCAGTCACTTGCTGATGCCATTGATGAGTGGACGGAGTGATTCCCGGAGTGTCCGTCTATGAAACTCTGGAGTCAGGATGCTGAAGGTAACATCAATCAGTAACAAACCTTTTACTTGTATCTTGTATTAATTCTCTCTCTTTCTCTCTCTCTCTCTCTCTCTCTCTCTCTCTCTATATATATATATATATATATATATATATATATATATATATATACATATATGTGTGTGTGTCTCTCTCTCTCTATATATATATATATATGTGTGTGTGTGTGTGTGTGTGTGTGTGTGTGTGTGTGTGTGTATTCCTTTCCCGTCTATTGAACAGAGGTAGAGGTTTATTCCTTGTTTCCTCTTTAGGATTTGGTTTCCAGTTCCTTATAAATGCTTCTCATTCTCTTTTACTCCCAATAACTCCTTGTGTCTTAGTGGCATTATCGCCTTTGCTTGGAGTGAAATGATTAAAAGAGAAATATATATATATATATAAGTCGAATTCATTACATACGCTTCGTGTCACTGGATTATGGAAGTTGATGTTCAGAGAGTGACATTCATGTTGTACAAATGTCTGTCACAATAATTTCTCTAAGTTACATGTCTATTCTTCCATGTAAGAATGTGGTCAAGCTAAAAATCGAGTAGACAGCAATCACACACACACAAACACACACATACACATACATATCTATCTATCTATCTCTATCTATCTCTCTCTCTCTCTATATATATATATATATATATATATATATATATATATATATATATATGTGTGTGTGTGTGTGTGTGTGTGTGTGTGTGTGGAGGAGTCTTTCAACGTATGAGTATCCTACAACCTCATTCAATTTTTATGCTTGCACTCCCGCAAGTAACCTGCATACAAGTCCATGTATTGTGCAACAACGAAGATCTATTGACAGAACAAGAGTAATATTTTTTGACGAAAACAATATATACATATATATGTGTGTGTGTGATTAGAGTTTGGCCTTTATCATTGCATATTCTTTTATTTGTGTTCTCTATAAAGACATTTCTTTCCTATGTGTACATATATGCATGAATATACCTACATGCATAATCACTAACAAATATAGACTTAGGTAAGTAGAAGTACTCATAAATCCTCTATATATACAGCACACGCACACACACGTGTGTGTGTGCGTGTGTAGCGTTAATACGTTTTTATTAATATTTTTATGTTCCAGAAAATGATTATCTAAATCCGAAGCCGATTAATTTCATTGCTCAGAAAGAAAAATATGAAGTCTGCTCAATGAAACTGGTCTATGGTATTCTGCACTAAAAGCTTGACCTGAAATGCTTTAACCTTTTCCTTTCATTAGAAAAACAATTGTATTTGTGTTGGACGAATAGAGGAAAAATAAATTGTAATTTCGACAAATGCGTGTTTTTCTATTCATTCTATTCACGCACACACGTACTGATGAATGAAAAATAATGGCGGGAAAGGGAGTTTTTCTTTTTAAATTTACATAAGTATGTCAGTAAGTGCTTTGATAAAAAAGAAGTGTTTATTAACAACAATCAGGCAAATCAATCTGCAAAAAGCCTATTCATTATTTATATACATATTTATTTACTTTTGCATATAAAGTTTTCTTTTTTATGGCAAGTCTGGGAAATCATTTTTTTTTAAATGTGTAAATTTTTTTTTAATTTTTAAATGTGTAAAATTTTTTAAAACGCGTAAAATTATAGTTATAAATCCATGCATATGAATTTCTCAATATTTCACTATAATCTTTTATATGTTCATCCAAGTGACTTCTTTATTGATTGATTTGCTCCTTTTTTATTTTATTTTTTTTTTACAGCTTATCAACCCTTTGACTAAGAATAGCACTTCTTATGGGAGTGAGTATTGCATTAACAATTTTTTGACTGTAACAATGATTTTTCCAGATCTTCTTTTATGTACCGTGTCACTTCAGGACGTAGGAAATCATGGCCCTCCACACCCTCCTGTCCTCTGTAGCTCTCAATAAGCTTTGATTTTTTGTTATTTCTACCAGACCCTATTCTTTAAGTATGTCACACGTTGCTTGCCCTTGTCCCTCTTTCCCTCTATCCGCCCTGTGAGTATCAGATTTTCCAAGCCCTCCTTTCTCATTACGTGCCCCAGAAATTTCAGCTGCCTCTTCCTGGTATTAAGTATGAGTTTCCTTTTTGTTTGCATCCTCTCCAAAACCGCATCGTTGCTCACATGTTCGGTCCACGGTATTCTTAGCATCCTTAGTATCCTTCTGTAGAACCACAACTCTGTTGCCTCAAGTCTCTTCTTAATCTTTGAGGACATTTTTCCAGATACATGTCCTAGTAATTAACCCATATCTGGTAGGAGAAAATGGATTCATACCTTTCCCCGAGGATATTTTCTCAAAAGTGAATATAACGAACCCAACTGGAATTCGAACTTGGCTCTCTGATTTCTCCATTGCACCACCTGCACAGCCTACTTCTTTAAAGTAGACCAAAATAATATGTGTGCATATCTGGTCAGGTTTTACACAATATGAGATCTTAAGGTATATTCTCTTTCAACCATAGCGAGAAATTAAAATCTACGAAACATGGGTTAAATATTTATGATAATATTCATTAACAGTCTTGCTAGTAGTTATAGGAGGACATAGAGATGTCCTGAATGGGCCAAAGAAAGGTTTGGGGGAATTGGAAATCAGAGGGAGAGTCAAGTTTATCCTGATAACGGCATTACTGGATATAGGTTAAATTTTGAAAAGAATGATAGAGTATTGAAGAAACTTAATGTCTAGCATAAATTACCAGTTATTACTGGTGTGAAGACTCAATGATTTTGATAAACTTTCAAAATATAAGGACGTGGAAACAGATATTGCAAGAATGTAGCATTTACACATAACCACTATTTCAATAATGATAGGAGTACAAGGAATAATTAAAAAGAATACTACTTTTGCAATAATTTTCACCTTGTACAAGTCTCAAGTGCCACTCGAGGTAGAGGGTTACAGTGGAAACGGCAAGAGGCAGAGTTTATGAGGTTATGTGGAGAAAATAACGGTTAATCCTAGACTTGAACAGGTTGAAATTGTAGCGATCGGGGAAGCATCCTCTGGGAAATCAATATCGCAAAGTAGCAGTTCACGGGGAGAAGCTGCTCTCATCAATGGAATAAGAAAGGAACAAGGGTGATTCACTACAATGGACGTGGCATGGCAGGCCTTAGTCGTGAAGGTTAGAACTGGTGGAACTAAGGAATGTAGTTTGTTTGAACACTTTCCATGGAAACAGCGAGAGTTTTACTATGTCTTGTCTGTGGATTGTAAGGTGGGGAAAAAAACTCATCAACCATAAGGCCACGTACCTGATTTTGGTCTCTATCAAGACTAGGAAGTGAAGAATGGCAATAGTACTCCATTTCTGCTTAATTTGGCTCTTTATAAAAAATAAAAATAAAATCAACCTTTAGTAGCACTAATTATGAACAGTATACTGAACGTATTTGAAAATTAGGAATATGTCTATTCTCAGTAACTTTTATACCGTCTAGCACTGAAACACTATTTATTATAGTAGCAAATAATACCAACAAACTTTTGGCCAATTTTTACATACATTAAAAAACGGATAAGAAGGCACATAAAAGAAAAACACCATAAATAAAACTAAACAAAAGTACATTGGTTAACGAAACATGTATTAAGGAAGGGTTGTTATCCAAATACACAATTTACACAGTAAGTCCACTGTTTGGCTCCTTAGCCTTTGTTAAGATATCCAACTAAGAGAAGGAAAACTCTTGACAACATCCAATGATATGAACTGGCTCTTTTTTGGGGGAGGGGGTTATCGGTTGTTCTTGATCAGAGTGGGATTGACCCAGTGCAATCGCTATCCTCAGTTTTAAAAAAATTATACACAATTGAATCTTGTAATGATGTCTTCCGACGGCCATAATTGACAACTAGTTGAGAGCCATCATGTCTGTATGTATTTTAAACTTTTAAAGTTAATTTTTTTTAAGTTTAAAATATCGCGTTCCAACGTATTCAGCGTTTCCTATCTGTGCATCAATGTTTACGTTTTATATTCGCCCTCCCCTTTGTGGGCATGTTTAGTTTCCCCATGGACAGAAACATCATTTTAGTCCGATGAAGAGCCGAAGGTCGAAACGCGTCACACATAAAAAACCCACTTTGTCGTTAATATTTCTAACTTTGTTCTGATATATAAACATTTATATATTATCTTCTCCAATGTATGCAAGATAGATAGATAGATAGATAGATAGATAGATAGATAGATAGATACTGAAATTACTATCTATCTAGCTTGCTAGATAGGTAAAAATAATTATAAAGCTGTTTCTATTTTAAATAGATAACTGTATATTTTAAGAGTTCTCCTCATACTGTTTCCCAAGACATCGTGACGACACTGAAATGAGATTTTAATTTTAGTGGCCAGGAAATGCCAACATCCTTAATGGCATTTAACCCCGAGCGGGAAGGAAATGAATACAGGGATATTTCTACCTGATACCGCTCATAAAAATCCATTTCTTCAGTACGCCAGGGCATTCAACTGGAGCTGCTGTCAAACAGCCTGTTGTGGATCTGACCTGTGAAAAGTTTATGAAACAAGGCACCATATCCTTAACTCTGAAGGGCTCGCCGCATGTCAGCTATTTATTAGTTGCTATTGATACGGAAACGACCTTGAATCGTGTCTCTTTTTAATAGGTTCTGACTCACTTGTAGAACGAGAATGGCGGTCTTTTTAGATATTGTTAAAGAAACGAAGTACAAGACATATTTCTCTTTTTAATTTCTTTTTTTCGTTTTCAAAGAAAAGTTACCGGTGTAAAATGAAGTCTCTCATATTTTTAACCGTCAAAATAGAAAAAAAAACAAACAAAAAAAAAACATCTCTTACTGATGATGATTTTTTCCAGGTATTACCGGTGCAGAGGCCAAGTGAATCATTAATTTTATCACTAAGTTACCCTTTCAATTACTTGATTTCGTTATGCCTAAAATGTATAAATATGAATTAATAATAATCGGATAATAAAAACATCTAAAAATTATCATTCTCTTTCTCTTTCATCCCCACACCACCCACATAAGTCTTACGGCCATATCACGTTGAAACACCACTTCTCGTACGATCACCGAGGTTAAACAACGTTGGCTCTGGTCAATACCTAGATGGGTGGTCGCTTGGGAATAATAGGTGCTGTAAGCTTGGATGTGCGGGTGATAACGGCTGGGAATTGGAACTCGGCGAACAGGGTTCCAGTTTCAGTCGGTTTCGTTATACTTACTCGCAGATACCCTTTGAAAAGGTATGAATCCACTCCATCTCCCCCAGCTATGGGTAACATCCTTCTGTAGAACCAAATCTCAAGTCTTTTCTTCATCTGTAAGGAAATTGTCCGACATACTCTACAGTTCAAAAGTTTGAGGGAACCCATTGTATTTTTTTTTAAATTGACCTCAAAAGTAGTTGTTTTGTACTTTAAACAAGAGAAAATTATTATACATGGTTAAAAAAAAGTGAGACATGATTTTTTATCAAAAATTAGTAAGACTTGTAGCAGTAAATTATCATCTGCAAAAAGTTTTACAATCTAAAAATATTTTCTGTCTTTAAATAACCTGCAAAGGGTTGATAAAACGAAGAAAAAATCAGTCAATCAATTACACACACACGTTCTTATTTTATATTCCTCGTCGTTTCAGGACGTGGGCGATCATAGATCTTCAAAACCTTCTATCCTACGTAGCTTAAAGCAATGTTTACCTTTTTACTATCTATCTACCCTCTGTTCTGCCATCCATTTACACAAGTTCATTAGGTCGCTTACTTAATGTTTTCCTTTCTCCACCTTGACTTCAATATGTCCCGCAAGTGTCTAATTCTCAAATCCTTCTTTCCTCATATATTCCAGAAATTTCAACTGACTCTTTCTGACTATATAACTGTCTTTTCTGTCTCCATTTTTTCTTAAAACGCCCCCATTCCTTCGTCCATGTTATTCTCAGCATCCTTCTGTAGAACCAAATCTCAAGTCTTTTCTTCATCTGTAAGGAAACTGTCCAACATACTCTACAGTTCAAAAGTTTGAGGGAACCCATTGTATTTTTTTTTTTTAAAATTGGTCCCAAAAGTAGTTGTTTTGTACTTTAAATAAGAGAAAATTATTATACATGGTTAAAAAAAAAAAAGTGTTGATGATTTTTTATCAGAAATTTAATTATGACAAGAATTTTATGATTAAATTTTGCTCTCGTCAAAATATCCTCCTTTAGCCTTGATTACTGCAGCACATTTTTTTTGTTATTCGTTGCAAAAGTTTTTGAAAGTATAAGTTTAATAATTGATTCCGTTCTATTTTTCAATGATACTAAGATCTTTTTTTTCATTTTTCTTTTCTTTTTTTTTTTTTCACTCTTCTGTCAAGTTCATCACATTCTAATTCTGCGGCGGCTTCAAACTTTTGAACTGTAGTGTACATTGCATATATTGAGCACACTTTTCTGTGTTTCTAACGACATTTTCCTGTTTTTTAATACTTTGTTTAGCTTTTGGAAGGCATCTTTCCATATTCCAATGCTCCTTCGGTTTTCTTTGTTACATTTTCTGTCGTCTGTTATAAGATTTTACAGATAATGCCTAGATTTGCTTGATCGTGGCTCGCATATTCTCTTATTCTTCTTGATAACGACCATACATTTTGTCTTTTGACAATTTACGGTTAGTCCTTTCTTCTCGTCTTCCTTTACAAACTTTCTGTATTCCTGTAGTTTTCTTTCTATATCATTTACGATGCATTACGTATTTTACGTTGTTAGGCATCAAAAGTAAATCTTGGAAGGACTTCGAGTTTTCTCTGTACACATTTACATATATATAAAAAAGAGGGGTACTTCACTCATTTCGAAATAGGCAACTATGTAAAATGTGTGTAAGAATTTTAGGTTTTGGCATCTACTAAATAAAACTAAGAGAATGTAATTATTTCATCTACCATATTTCTTGTTGCCGCCAACTCCTCACAGATGAAGAAAAAACTTGAAGCATCAAAAATGTGGTTCTACAGAAGGACACTGAGAATACGATGGACCCAATATGTGAGCAATGATGAAGGTTTAGAGAAAATGGAAATAAAAGAGCCACTTATACTTAACACCAGGAAGAGACATCTATCTATCTATCTATCTATCTATCTATCTATCTATCTATCTATCTATCTATCTATCTATTACTGTTTGTTTCTATTACTCTATAACCTATTCAATCGATCTTACATTTTGAATGACGAAATCACCTTTCTGGTGTGGCATATAATGAAGAAAGACGGCTTGGAAAATTTGATACTCATAGAACAGACTGAATGCATACGGGGCGGAAGAAAACAAGACAGAACTTACCTAATGAGCGTGAGAAAATGGCTGACGTCTTAAAGGGACATGTCACATAAAAGAAGAAGAAGAAGAAGAAGAAGAAGAAGAAGAAGAAGAAGAAGAAGAAGAAGAAGATTGCATAGCAATATTTTAACACATGAACACAAAGCTGGTGAAGTCATTTTATTTTATCATACAATAAAAGTCAAATAATATTTTACTAATCATATTTTCATATAATAAAAATAAAATAGTAACATATTTTTTGTAAACGCTGATGACATAAATTAAAGTAAAAGGAATTAATAATTTTCTTCGAATTTTCTAAATATAACTTATATAATAATAGCAATCTTTTATTTAGTTACCCATTTTCAGCCAGCTTCATGCATAAAAATTTTTCAAAATAGTTGCTTGATTATTTTGGAAAGTCGAGATCTATCGTTCTTTACACGTTTTTCAAAATGAATGCATCCACGTGATGACAGATGGAAATATTTTAATTCCGTTTGTTTATTAAACAATTCACGTTCTTAAACAGTATGATTTGCGTATCTTTCTTTAAATTCTTTGCCAGGTGCTCCAATATATATATATATATATATATATATATATATATATATATATATATATATATATATGTGTGTGTGTGTGTGTGTGTGTGTGTAGAGAGAAAAAAGTAAGAGACAGGGTGCGATGGATAAATTGTCGTCTAAATTACGCAAAGCTGAAAATAACATTGGTATCTCATTTTAACAGATATATTTACCAAAATTACACAAAAATATCTTGAAATACTAAGTAAATTTATCCAATAAAATTGCCATTAGCTCGAACACGGCCTACAGACGACTTGGTAATCGCCTGTATCTCTTCTGGATGGTCTTCTCGTTTAAGTAGGTGAATGTCGCCATAATCCTTGCCTTCAGTTCATCTTTTATTGTTGGTCTCTCACTCAACTGCGCCCCCCATATATATATATATATATATATATATATATATATATATATATATATATATATATATATATATATATATATATATATATATATATATAAAAAGACAATAGAAAAACTGTATTATTAACTTTTCGTCCATCGTGGACTTTTTCAAAGCAAAAACGAAATTATTGAAAATAAAATAGTTATTAGCAACAAACAAAATGTCCTTAGCAACTAGAAGAATTTTTAAAACACTATTGTATTCATATTGTCAACTGAAAATATGAATACAATAGCATTTTCTAAATTCTTCCAGTTGCTAAGGACATTTTTTTGTTGTTAATAGTTACTTTGTTTTAAATAAATTCATTTTGTTTTTGCCTTGAAAAAGTCCACATTGGACGAAACGCATCGGTTGATAATATAGTTTTCCTATTGTCTTTTAACTTCATACATATTGTCTTTTCCTACAGGTTAATTCTGAGAATATATATATATATATATATATATATATATATATATATATATATATATATATATATATATATATATCATATATATATATATATCTGGGTTTTTCTTTGTTGTCACTTTCGCCGTATATGTTTTCTCTCTGCAGTTTCCTCGTTGAGGACAGTTCTTTTTATTTGTATAATTATATTTTTGTTGTTTTTGAATTGCTGCTATTTAGTTATGTTTTTTACTTATTTGTTCTATTATACATGCAACTGTGGTTAATCGTTATTGTGTTTCTATTAAATATACATATATATTTAATTCACTTGGGTTTTCCTTTGTTGTCACTTTCGCTGTATATAATGTTTTTCTCACTGCACTTTCCTGCTGGGGACATTTGCTTTTATTTCAATAATTACATTTTTGTTAGTGTTTTTGTATTGCTGCTATTTAGTTTTTATGTTTTTGTTTTTTTCTTATTTGTTCCGTTATCCATGCAATCGTTATTGTTTATAACTTTAGTTTTGTGTTTTATGAAAATGTTTTTCTTAGTTTTTTTGTTTTTTGTTTTTTTAAATGTCCTATGCTTGCGTCATCATCCTTATTGCATAGCAAATTAAAACATTTTATTTTCTCTTTATATTTTATGATTTTGGTATATATTCTAATTTCGTTTTGAATCAACTATTATTTAATGCTATTTAATGTATATATATAATATATATATATATATATATATATATATATATATATATATATATATATATATATATATATTAACCTCACCAGCTCTGTATAGCTATGAACCATACTTGTTCATATAGATTGTTGCGATGAGCCTTCTTTGGTGCCTCGATTTTACAAATTTAAGCTCAGTACTAGATTGGCGGTAAGATCTCATCATTTTACAGTTGAATTGGCTAGATCTAACCGCAAGTTCTATGCTAACATTTTCTTCTTTCGCACTTCTCCTTTATGTAACTATCTTCTGTTTCCTTGCTTTCCAACTAAAAATATAAAAGCAATGGTAATCCTTAACTTCTGCCTTAGTTCTTGTTCTTTTATTGTTATCTCCTCTTAATAATATTTTCCTTTTTCCGACATTCTTTCACACTCAGTAACCTCTTAAGTCTTGGTGGCTTTATTGCTTTGCTTGGGGTGAAATCATTAAAAAAAAACGTTTTGTATCTTTTATTATAAGAGAACTAACAGAATAATTTTCACCTGATGTTGATAATTGATATGTTTGTGCGTATGGAGTGAAGATCACGCTTCTCAACACTCTTAAGATTCTCGCATGACGAAATGCTGAATAGTATTATCAAGCAATCGATCAACATTGCTCTTGTGCATACAGCTGCATATTATCTCGTGATCCATCTACGTGAAAGAATCATTCCTGACAGTTTCAATGTCTCTAGTTACGGTGATGACTAATCCGCCGATACGAGTTTTGCCAGCTTCGCTTAGTCACCCTTTGCTAATCAATGGCTACAAGAATAATGTTCGAATCTCTTGAAGATGGCTGCTGGGGGGGGGTCTCAAACTCCCTACAAATAGTGGTATACCATTTTATATTGTAGACGAAAGAATGCTTGAATAAAAGATCTGTTTAAAGCAGTGTTCATATCTTTTAATAAAACTGCTATATATTTGGCTATTTAAGTTCTCAAGAAGTTCAGTGCATTCATTGAGTTTCAATCATTTCAGCGATGTAGCTATATTAATTTCTTATCCAAAATTCTGGGAACTGAAAAGATCCGAAAAATGAACATTTGTTTTCATAGAAATAATGTTTTCAGAGCTTCTTTAACTAATAAAACATATGCCAGTCATTTTATGGTTTACCTTTATCTTATTTCATTGGCCACAGTACAAATAAACTGTGATGTTACTTGTGAATTTTCTCCACTCGCTATAAATATTAACACGGTTCATTTTACAGTGTGCTGAACTGCTATTTAATATCAACTCTCTAACATGGCAGTGAACGTTGGGCAATTTCCCCACAGATGCTGAGGACAGTTGAGGCAACAGAGATTTGTTTCTATAGAAGAATATGGAGAATACTGTGAGTGGGGCATGTGAGCAACAACGAAGTTTTAAGAAAAACAAACAAAAAGAATACTACTACAATACAATTCCCCACCAAGCAAGGCGATAATGCCACTAAGACGCAAAGGGTACTGAGATTGAAAGACAGTGAAAAGACTTTAGAAGCAACCGGAAAACCAATCCTAAAAGGTAATAAGGAATAAACCGATTTGTTCCTATTGATAAATAAATATAATTCATTAAGAAATGCACCAAAGTTAGGATGTAAAAATATAGGATATATATATATATATATATATTGATAATAATAAAATTAAATATATAAGGTCTTTAGAACTAAGCAATCATAAAGTAAATTTAGAGTATTTAGGTAACAATAAACAGAAACAACGTAAGTATAACATCATATGGTTTAATTCACCTTTTAATCGTAATTCTTAAACTATTATCGGAAGAATTTTCCTAAATTTAATGCATAAGCATTTTAATCTTCCACTTACACTAAAAAAGATTTTTAACAAAAATAATGTTAAGATCAGCTATAGCTGCGTTAATAATTATAGACAAATCCATATCCCAACATAATAAAATTATATTAGACAACAAAAGACAACGTAAATTTCTTTAAAAATTAATGCAAATCCCAAAAAAATATGATCTGACCTTTAAATGGTCAATGCATGACTGATAATAGTGTATACCGAGCGAGCATACATTCCGGTAACGATGTTCAATTTTATTTTGGCTCCACTGAAAATCATTGGAAATATCGTTTCTACTATCATCGAATGACTTAAGGTAATATAAAATACAAAAACAGCACTGCTCTCTCCAAATATTTCTGGCAATTAAAGGATAATGATTATTCACATTCCATCTAATGGGATATTATAGCAACGTGAAAGGAAATAAATGTAACTTGTGTCTTCCTGAAAAACTGGTTATCTTAAATAAACCTAGTTTATTACACAAGAGAAATGAATTGATGGTTACATGTAGACCTAAAAATAAATATCTGCTTAAATACGTTGATCCAGATTAATTTTTTTTATATAAATTACGGGTAATATATAAGTAAATTACGGTTTGGTTTACTTTTTTTGTTCTTTTATATATAAAAAAATAAAAAAAGGACACGTAATCTCCTTTTAATAAAAATTAATATTCACAACTCTAAAATAAATTTTTTCTAATTTTTTTTACAAATGCCAAATGTAATTTTAAAATTAAAAACTGTAATCCCAATATAATGTAATAGACATTAAGGTCAATATTCAGTGGTGATAATCTGTTTCATGCTTAAATACAATCTTCAGATTATGAAGATGGCCTGGAGTTTGCATTTAAGCATGAAACTGTCGCCGCTAGGTGTTAACCTCAACACCCACTTTCATATTTACATATACCCTATCCCTTGACCCCTTTAAACCAAAAATATAACATACCTGAAAACTATATATATAATATATATATATATATATATATATATATATATATATATATATATATATATGGCCAAGTTGTTAGAACATTCGTTTTCCGACACGAGACCAGAGTTCCAAATTTCAGCATGGTTGATTTATCACGAAATTGACTACCTGGTGTTATCAGCTTGGAAAGGCGATCCCAGCATGCAGCAGTTTTGGAAAGTGTCTGTAAACCATATCACGGGTTGACCCATGTCTTGTGAGTGAAATTGGCTAAACAGAACGATGAAACTTAGAATAAAAAAAAGAGTTGAAATTTCTGAGGCATACAATGAAGACAGTGGGCCTGGAGAATTTGACACCCACGGGACATATTGAGGGCTAGAGGGTAAGCGGCGTGTAACTTTTGGTAATGTATGATAGAACATGGACTGGGAGGTATAGTAACATTGCTTCGAGAAAATCAATCGATTTATCTGTTTACCTTATGAGAAAGCTTCCAAAAACGAAAAGTCTTTGATCACAAGACCTTCGGATATGAGACTGTGTTCTTGTATATGCTGTGCTTTGGCTCTCAATCTTAGGATCTCAAATGGATTCTGACGACTTTAACGATGAAAAAAAAAAAAAATGTTAGGCTCTTAAGTATTTTACGGTTTCTTTTTTTTTCCTCGATTCTCGAACTAAATGTAAATATTTTGGGATGCTTTTCTTACTGTTTCGGCATAAGGCTGGTGGTCTATCGGTGCGGTTATAATTCTTATTACTGTTATTTAAATTTAGTGCATTTGCATGTTCACGCTAATTAGACCTAGTCAGATATCCAGCACCTTCCCCAGTTTGATAGGCGATACAAACGACGCCGTTATGTGTATAGTCTCAGTCCTTTTTCGAGTTTCTAATTCATTCAATATTTTTATCAAGTTTCCAAATCCATCAATTATTATGATTCTAACATTAATCTTTGTATTTTCTTGAGTTGCTGGGCAAAAACTTGATATTTTTCCAATTTTTCATTTTCTATCATTTTCGACATGTCTAATTTGTTCTTTATCTTTTTGTTTTACTTTTTCTTTCACTTTTCTATTTTTTGAATATATTTTTTCTTTTCCTTCACTGTTTTACTTTTTTTTTTTTTTTTTTTATTTACTTTCTTTTTCTTTTCTTTTTCTTTTTTATTTTCTATACTGTTTCCTAGTTTTCTTTTACTTTTCTATTTTTATTTTTATTTTATTTTTCGTTTTCGTTTCTATTTTTCTTTTTTCTGTTTTTTTCTATATTTTCTTTTTCTTTCTTTTTTGTTTTATTTTTACTTTTTGTATTTCATATTCTACTATTTTTAACATTTTGTTTTCTTTTCTTTTTCTTTATTTTCTTTTTCTTTTCGCTTTCTTTTTCTTTTTGTTCTGTCATTTTCTTTTCTTGTCTTTCTTTGTTTCTCTTTTGCATTTTTCTTTTTTTCCTATTTATTTTCTGTTTCGTTTCCTTTTCTTTTGATTCTCATTTTTGTTTTTCCTTTATGTTTCTTTTTCTTTTTTCTCTATTCATTTTATTTTTTTTTATTATTTACGTTTTATTTACTTGCAACTATCATATTCAGTTTCCTTGCACGAATTGATGGCTAGTGTGAATCTAAAACTCGCAGGGATTTTTACACTTTTTACTTTCTAATATAGTCTGTCGTTTTTGTATGAGCAAACACACGTGATTTTCACAATTTTCGGTGCATCACATGCTCCGTAATCCGTTGGCCCTGTTTTTATCTTTCTTTTTATCCACCTTGTCACATTAACTCTTGATGTATTTCCAATGTCATCTTTTTCTCCATAAAAGAAACATTTGCCGCTTTTCTGATTTTTTTCTATATTTTTCTTTGATACCATTTGTCCTGAATCATTTATTCGGAGCTCTTTTTAGGTATTCCCGCTTAACTGCTCGTCTGCGATGGTTTCTATCTGCCTTTTAAAGTCGACGCAGACGATTTTCTTTACCCATTTTTCTTCCCGTGTTTCATTCTTTCTTGGTTTTGCGGTCCTATTTCAAAGAATTTTGTGCATATTTTCGAAATCCTACGCTAAAAACTATTCGTCTTCATCAAGCCTTTCTTGGTACATACAGTCTACGTGGGGGTTAAGAGCCCTGCGCAAACGTGCGTATAATTCCCTGAACTGTTATTCCAACATTTAAGTTCCTTTCTTCTCCAGTCCAAGAAAGGTTCTGAATGCTCAGCCATTTGTACATCTCATGTGTTCGCCTCTTTTTAAAAATGCCTCTTCTTTTGTTTTTATCAGATTCTCTTGGAAGATTCTTTTCTTATTCATTCTTTCATTTCCGCTTGCTTTATGGAGTCGCATTCCAAGATAGTTGTAAATGTCATTTGTGATTAATGCCCTAAGTGATTGGTTATCAAGTAATTCAATTTAGCCTGCAGTCAAATGTTTTATTTTATTTTATTTTTTTTTTTTTTTTTTTTGTGTGTGTGTGTGTGTGTGTGTGTGTGTGTGTGTGTGTGTGTGTGTGTGTGTGTGTGTTACGGTGTATTTTTTTCTACCGACCTCCATTCCTCTTCAATCACTAAAGTTAATGTATTAATCAATTTTCCAATTAATTTCTTTAAGAACAAAATCTGAGATCGTCTATAGTTTACTTTTACCTGAGTGACGTTTTTCAGTTCTTTTTATGAACTGCTATCCTAATTTATAATGTTTCAATTGTAGACTTAGTAATATTACGGGTGTGTCACTGGATACACGAAATTAATCCCTGAAAGGTACTTCTTTTGATAGCCCTTTTAGGGAGGTTTAATGGACGATAATCTCTACTCTCCAACTCTTCCTGAAGTTAGCTATGAATATTACCAGTTCTGTTAGTCTACAAAATTTCATATTTTGAGGACCCAAAATTGGAGAATTATATCCGTTGCCATTCTATAGTCAATCCACTCCATTGGAATCTATTTTTGCCACAATTTGTCTTCCTTGAAACTCATCTGCTCAGGGGATAATATACTCAAGGTATAACTTTAACAGACCTGGAAGCCATGCAAAAGCGGTGGGGGTCCACAACAGGGGGAGGGCATGTAGAGATCTAAATTACTATTAAATAACAATTACAAAAAACAGTTTTAGCAAGTAACTTGTTAGTAATATCCAATAATTAGTTAATTATCAACTATACCTATTGTTAGGAAGTACCTTAAAACTGTAACAATTATTGACTTATTTCTATAAGAGCAAAGTTACAAAAGAATGAATAAATATAACCTCTTTTATAAATCAAATGCACAGAAATCACTTTACCAGACCTAGAAATTGATTTAATATAATCACTCCACTTCATGTCAGCGGAAAAAGAGAACCAAAGATGGCAGACAGAAAAGTTCCTTTATAGTGATTAAATGAAAGCAGTTTTGTTTTGGAGGCATTCAAATTTACAAGTCGTTCCTTGCCCCTGTTAACCACTGATTGAAAGTCCTTTTCTAGAACAGTTACCAGTTTTATATTGTCGGACTACCTACTAAGATAGGAGTAAATAGTTGTGGTATCTGCATAGATACTTAGTGAGGAACTGATGACATCGAAAAAGTCGTTGATGAAGATCAGAAACAGTGTAGAAGCAAGGATAGAGTCCTGAGTGGCCTATGCATTAATATGAAATGTGGTAGAAGCTTGTCCATTCAACATGACCTTCATTACATGATTTGTTAGGAACGATTGGATGAGGCCAAATATTCGTCCAGAAACACCTTGAGCTTGAGGCGAGGACCAGCATACCAAACCGTGTAGAACACCTTTGAGATATCTAGGACTATAAACCGAGATTCCCCTTTCTCATCTAAAGATTGATAGACAAATTCAGTGATGGCCGTTAAAATATCGGCGGTAGACATGGAGGAAAGGAAGCCATATTATTTATCCGAAAATTTCGTGTGGATTAAGATGTTTAACAAACTCAGCGTTGATTAGAGCCTCATACTTTGCCAAAAAAAAGATGTAAGAGACTCTAATAGGTCGATAATTCAAGAGGTCAGATGGTTCCCCAGAATTCATCATAAATACGAGGGAGTTACAGAGGATGAATTCCAGCGAGCTAGAAATTAATAAGTAGCGAGGCATTTATTGTAAAATTTAGAGAAAACAGGAACCAGTTCAGGAGCAGATTTTTTTAGGACAATTGCAGAGATACCGTCGAATCTGCAAACCTTGTGGGGATCTAATTTAGAAATGATAGCAGAAACCATGCGAATATCACACAGTGGTAACCAGTCCTAGGTGGGAAATCAGGCAGAGATACTCCAGACGAGTGGAGAATGGAGTTGGAAAAATTAAAGAAGTATTTCTTCTTTTTTTTTCAATATGAAATTTTTCAATAATATTTTGCAATTATAAAATACGCACCAACATAACCTTGTCTTAATTACTCAGACTCTTTTTCTAAATAGTTGGTAGTAAATTCTCCAAGCATAATTAAAAAAAAATCCGCTGCTTAGAAAATATCTAACATCATTTACACAGCTGCATGTACGTTCACTGGCTAGTGTCCCTTATAAATGACGTAAATTGCTAAACTAATGTACCTTATAAATAACGTCAGTGACTAAACTAGTGTTTCTTATAAATGACGTAATTGGTTAAACTAGTCTCCCTTATAAATGACGTAGAGAGCGAAATTAGTGTCCCTTAAAGATGATGTAATTGACTAAACTAGTCGCCCTTATAAATGATGTAAATGGCTTAACTAGTGTCCTTTATAAATAGCCTGAAATCTTGTGTTGCTCCCATAATTTTTGCCATTTTTCAAAACTTAGAAAAAAAATATATGTTTATCATCTAAATCTGATATTACTTTTTTTTCAGTGAATCATTAGCGTATTACTTTTACTATGTACTTCTTTGACACTGACAATTATCCGAAATTACAATATTTTTCAATGAAATGAATTGTTTCTGCAGTATCCTATCTATTTTAATAATGGGTGAGTTTTAATTCTAAACACAATTTGATCACAAAACCTTTTTAAACAATGAGAAACATTTTTTATCTCAAAAGACTTTCTGTAAACTACTACATCAGTTTATTTTGACCGCATAACAAATTTGATGTGTTCACACTCAAAAAGACCTTTTACAATTTCGTATTTTATAGTCAATTCCTTTTTCTGGAGGCAAAAAAAATGACAGTCGGAATTATCTTTAATAATATAAATACTTAGAATACTTTTAATAAGTCAAGCATAAAATAACTATGAGCCATTATTAATGACCCAAGACTTATTAGAAACTGTCATTTTTTTTTTTAAATTGATTAGTCTTATTATTACATAAAATTACAATTACTTGACCATTTAATTATTTATTTGTATCAACAATAAATGGACATTTTTTATATAAAAATGTGTACCTAAGTTGGATCCACTTCAATAAAATGTTTGGTCCACCATTTAAACGTGTCTTAATAATGACATTTTTAATGAGTTTCATAATTTAAAATAGTTGAACTTTACCATAAAAATGTATTGTATTTTTCTATTAGATTTTTTAAATATATTTTAAAGAAAATTTGTAAAATATTAAATTTACTAAATTTGATTATAACTTTAACTTTATTTGGTAAAATTTTTAATAAATAAATATTTCTAATAATTTGGCAGTGCGAAAAGTTATATTTTTTCTTGTATTTATGAAGGTCCGTAAAATTAAAATCCAACATCCTTTTAAATATCTGTTTGAAAGAAAAACAAATATTATTCATAAAAAACAAATTTTATAATCAATATGTTCCTTATTATGAATAACAATATCATAAAGAAAAAAAATTAACTTTATAAACTACTTAATGACAATTTTTTGCCAATTTCGCATTGAAAAAGTTTGTCATTTCTTAACGTTAGAATACTGTAAGTCCAAATAAAATAAAATAAATTATCATACTTACTTTAGTGTCTTAATTAATAAGCTTAAGTTAATCTACTGGTAAAAAGTTAAGATTTCTTTTTAAAAAAACTAAATTTTAATTTAGGTCTCTACATGTCCGCCTCAGTCATGGACGCTAGTTGCATTGCCGCTATAGGTATCACCTTGCTTATGTTTTATTTTCAATTGTAGATTTCTTCTGCTCTTTTATACAATCAAAGTTCTTACATAACAAGTAGACATGTCATTGATCTGTAGTTACTCGTCAGTTTATAGTTCGTGTCCTTTTGGATGAGTATTGTCATGATTCTGGTCTCCCATACTTAAATTCAGTCATTTTTTAATGTATTAAGCGACTTATACATTTCCGGGCCCAAATCCATACATTCCATGCTGGTGGTACATTCCATGTTGGTGGTTGGCTATTTCTGGAGTATGTTTGAGTCTGTAACTTGAAAGCCGGTATAATGATCTGTTCCAGATGTCCCTACTCTTTAACTTTTTCGATCCTCATGGGATATAAATATGACCCCCCCCCACAAAAAAAAGATCTGTTAATTAATCCCAGTTGTTATTTTCTGTAAATAGTCTCAGTTGTTTGTTACATAATAATACCATTACGACACATTTGTCCCACCCATAAAAATATTATCCTCTGTTTAAAAACCCACTTAATCAAAAGAGTAATTCTTATTAAAGGTTTCGGGAATTTATTAATAACAAAAGTATTTAAAAAATAAATGTGCAAAATTCATACCACAACGTTAAAGCCATGCTCAAAAATATCATAAGGTTTATTTTTACAGTCGGGTTTCTGTCTTGGGTCAAGGAAATAAAATATGAAGTTTGATAATAATGAAAAACGAAACCAGACAAACAAATATGGTAATAATGATGCTTCTTATTATTCAAGTAATGTTGCATAATTCAAATTATCTATTTTTATTGTGTTTTTTACGGCTTATCAACCCATTCAGGGTTATTTAAAATCTATACATATTTTGGATTGTAAGAATAATTCCGATTGTTATTTTCTGTAGAATATGCGACTGAATATTTCATTGACAATTGTTTTAGAATAACAATGACTTTTACAAATCCCACTATTTACCCTATAGTTGAGGAGATGGATTCATACCTTATCCCAAGAGTATTTTTGCCTAAGTGAATGTGACGACTCCGACTAGAATTCGAACTCGACTCTACGATTTCTCATTCCGAGTCGTTATCCACTACACCTAAAACGCATCCGTCTGGTTATTTCTCAAAAAACATTTTTTCAGGATATTTAGACGATTTTAATATGTAAAAACCTTATAAACAGAAAGCTATCGATATCTGTTCTTCTGTAAGCCATGTCTCTTCTTGACGTGAGCGATCATGGCTCTCCACAATTTCCTGTTCTCAGTAAGTTTTGTTTTTTCACCATCCCTCCAATTTTCTGTTCTACTGTTCATTTACACAAGCTTGTTGGGTGCAATACTCGCTAATCCTTCTCATCTGTTCCCCTTTTCATTTGAGTATCAAATTCTCCGAGCCTTTCTTCTTCGTTACGTTTTCTAGAAAATTCAACTCTCTCTTTCTGATTCTAAGTATAACTGTTATTTTTGTTTCTATTTTCCTTAAAATTTCAGTGATATTCTCAGCTTCCTTCTGTAGAACCATATTTCTATTGCCTCAAGTCTCTTCTTCCTCTGTGAGGAGATTGCCCAGCGTTCACTGTCATATAGGAGGATTACATAACAGTACTCTTTTTTTTGTTTGTAATGAAATTTCCCTGTTTCTTAAAAACTTTGCTTAACTTTCAGAAGCCATCCTTCGCAATTCCAGTCTAAAATAGCCATCCTTCGCTATTTTAGATTTTGATGTCGCATTATTCATCCTCTGTTAAAATATTTCCCAGATATATTTACATCTTTGTATTTGCTTAATTTTCGGATCTCCGATTTGTAGTTTGCATCTTTGACTGTTCCTCTTGCTGACAATCATATATTCCGTCTTACAATTGATGATTAGTCCTTTCTTCTCGCTTTCCTTTATTACGTTCTCTTGGAGTTTCGGTGGTTTCTTTTCTGTGTTCCCTATCTTCTCTTTGCTATTTGTATATTTTGTATTGTTTGAATTGTATCCGCCAATAACAATTCCTAGTAGGACTTCTTGTTCTCTCAGGATCTTCTTCCTGTAAATATTGAATAAGTCTTGAGAGACACATCCATGTTTTTCTATTTACGTGTATTTACTGAATTTATTTTCTCTCCGCATGCAGGTGTTTTGTTTCCATTATAAATTCTGGATTATTTTTGTAATATCAGATGTCCTAACCTAGCAATATTAATAACATTCGGAATAAATTCATGTTTGTTGTGGTAAACCCTCTTACAGTATAATGAACTCTTCCTTCTCTCATAAATACAAACTGCGAGAGTCGGACGGGAGCGCAGAGTGTGAAGTGAAGTGGAGTAGTAGACGCAGTGCTAATCTAATTACTACCACTATTGTTTTGTATATAACTTCAATATACTTTTTCAACGTATCTTCGTCTACCGTGTCTTTCTTTTCTGGCTCCTAAACAGGCCACAACAATGTTAGAGACTAGAAGCCTTTTGGCGCCTGTCTTTGTAATTTTATCCAAACGAATATCAGCCTTTTCGCACAAAATCTATTCTAATGATCTCTCTGCAAACTGTTATGATGGCCAGTATTTACATTAGTCGGACTATTGTCCTCATCTTTGTCGCCATATTTGTCACAACGTTTCGGCCAGGAAATTGAAGGCTCCGGAGAACTTCAGGTGGTTGGAAATTTCGGACTGAACCCTAATTTCGATCCACCAAACATGGCACTGTTCTAATTCCAGAACCATGTTTGATGGATGGTTATCGAAATCTCCTGCTAATTTTCCCTCTGAAATTCTCCTGCCTTAACCAGAAGAAGGCGGGGAGCGTTCAACGGCCGAAACGTTGTGACAAATATGGCGACAAAGATGAGGACAATAGTCCGACTAATGTAAATACTGTACATAATACCTCATCTCAGAAATATAGACAAACTCTGTTATGATGGCGTAGATTCCAACTGTTTTATCAGGCAACTCACATTAGACACTAAGTATAGTTCGGAACGTTGGCGATCACATCTCTCCGCCATTTCCTGTCCTTTGTAGCGCTAAGTAAATTTTGTCATTTTGCTGTCTCTCCTAAACTCTGTTGGGACATCCATTTGCACAAACTCGTTAGGTAGATTATGCACTGTTTTCCTCTGTCCCTCTTGCTTTCAATATGTCCTGTGAGTGTCAAATTTCCCAAGCTCCCTTTCCTTATTATGTGACCGATAATACAATATCAAAAAACAGACTTAAATTAAAACATCTCTTTCTCCTTCTCTCTCTCTCTCTCTCTCTCTCTCTCTATCTATCTATCTATCTATCTATCTATCTATCACCTCCACTCACTGTCCGTTCAGGTTGTTTGGAAGTCATAGCTCTACATATTTTTATTCTAAAATTTATAAAAAATAACTGTAGACAATGGCACAAGAAACTTTAAATAAACACATAATGACAAGTAATTGTAATTGTAAAGGTTTTAAAATGCATTTTTCCGGCATTTTACTTCAAATTCACTAAAATTGGTTGAGTGCATTTTTTTCCTTTTACCTATTTTGATAATTTTGTAATTTTTTCTGAATTTTTGAATAAAAAGATTTCGTTTGAAATTTACTTCTTTATAAAATGATGAATAATAAATTTTTATAAAAGGTAAATAATAATATCGCATTGTACTTGGTTCAATTTTTATAATCTTGTAAATAAACATTGCCAATTTAGTGAAAAGTGTATAAATTATGGAAGCTGGCAAAGGCGCGTTCAATATGTAAACAAAGAGAAAAGAATATAAAAACCTGAGTTTCTGCTACGGATGTTTATTCCTTTTATGGTGACTGCAGTGAAACAATGTCTTCAATGTATCTTGGGTACATCCGTTTTCCGTTTTGGCTCAGAAGTAAGTTAGGATAACAATGGTTAAAATGGTCGAGCTCAAGTCAGCTTTGCGCTGAGTTGGAACGACCAGTTCACTTCATGATTAGGGCTTCTAAAACACGACCGGACAATGTTGTTGTAAAGTGGAAAAGAGAAAGATTCTTCCCTTTCTGGAAGTGAGGTCATAAAACCGCGCATGGGACTAAAACACTTTCTGGTTTCTTTATAACTTGCATCATGGAAAATGAATTTCTTTTTCGTTTTTTTTTATTGTTTATTATTATTTTATTTATTGGTTGTATTTCATTTATCCACAAAATCAAGGGAATAAACGCCCTTTTGACATTTTGTGTGTACAAAGGTTAAACATTGCCAAAAGTTGCATGTTTCTGACTTAAGAAGATAAGAAAAAATGGTATGTCGAGATTGCAAAGATCTAGAGTGAAAATGAAACTGGGACTGGTAAGAGGCGGACAACTGCATAAGGAAAAGAAAAAAACGCAACTGATATTGAAATATCTTCTCTCTCTTTTTGTTTTTGTTTTCTTGAAAAAAAAACTATATCTGAGATCTTTGTATAAAGGTTCACCAGTGTGAGAGAAATTAATTATTTTTTATGCATTCATAACTTCATAAATGTTTTTCCATACAGAACCACAAGAGATAAAATGTTGCTCGGTATGTGATTACGAAGAAGAAATAAATATTGATTTCTTCTTTTTCTATATGCTGTCTCCCTTCAGTACGCTGGCGATCATGGCTCTCCACATTTTCCTGTCCTTTGCAGCTCTTAATACATTTTGTCTTTTTGTTATTGTCTTGGTAAACCCTCACATACAGTAGAATGAATTCTTCCTCCTCTCATAAATACAAACTGCGTGAGTCGGATAGGTGGAGAGACGAGTGTGGAGTAGTAGACATCGTGCTAATCTACTTATTACTAACACTATTGTTTTGTATATGTCTTCAATATACTCTTTCAACCTACCTTTGTCTTCCGTGTCTTTCTTTCTGGTCCCTAAACAGGCCACAACAGTTATCTCCCCTAAATCTTCTGCCATTCATTTACACATGCTCGCTAGCTAGGTTATGCGTTGTTATCCACTGTCCTCTCCCCTTGCCTTCAAGTTGTCCTGTGAATATCAAATTTTCGAAGCTCTCTTTCCTCATTACGTGGGTTAGAAATATCATCTGCCTCTTCTGATGTTAAAAGTGCCTCTTTTGCTTCCATTTTCTCGAAAACTTCGTCGTTACTCACATGTTCAGTCCATGGTATTCTCAGCATACTTCTGTAGAACTACATGCCTGCTGCTTCCAGTCCCTTCTTCATCTGTGACATGATTGTCCTGCATTCACTGCCATATAGGAGCGATATTGCGTAACTGTTCAATTCTCTTTTCTTTGTTTCTAAGAAGATTTTTTTTGTTTTTTAATACTTTGCTCAGCTCTCTAGAAGGTACCTTTCGTTATTCCACCGTTTCTTTGGATTTCAGTGCCACACTTTCCACACTCTATTAAAATACTCTCCAGATATTTAAATTGTTGTACTTGTTTGATTTTTGTTATCTTCAATTTGTAATTTACACGTTGCTTTTGCTGACAACCATATGTTCTGTCTTTTTACAATTGGTTTTTAGTCCTTTCTTTTCGCTTTCCTTCACTACCTTCTGTAGAAATTCTTGTAGTTTCCTTTATGTGTCTACCATCAACACTGTGTCATCTGCATATTTAATATTGTGTCCTCCAATAATGAATCCTGGCAGGACTTGTAGCTGTCTCAAAATCATCTAAATAAGTTGAATAAATGAGAAAATATACCCCTGTCTTACAGTCCTTTCTATTTTTGCATATTTCCTGTATTCATTTTCTATCCTTATGCAGGCGGTTTACTGTCAGTATAGGTTCTTCATTATTCCCAAATATGTCAGTGTTATCTAACAATTCTTTATAATGAACTATATCAAATGCGCTTGCATAATCTATAAAACATACATATACTTCTTTTCGCATTTCTAATACTCCTTCTGATTTAAATCTCTTCAAAATAATGCGTAATTTTGATATAGAAAATAAAATAAACATTTTCAGTTTAAGTTTCATAGGCGTAGGAGTTTAACAACTCTGAGATTTAGAGCTTTGTAAATGAAACATATTTGTCTGTTTGTGTACGAGATTTATGTAAATGAATAATCTATGCGTATTAGATATTTAAGCAGGGCAGGTGCCATAAGTAGATAAATGTGCTGACTGTAAAATGATGTGTAGCATGAAATTATTCAGATGTCGACAGCTTGTTCTGAAAATCGACACTCAAATTCTAACATTTAGATGGCTTTGAATACTTACTATAAGTACAGCAGCAAACGTATATCTGTTTCATTCATCTCTAAGCTCTTCTCTCTTGGAAAACGTACGGTATTTTCCGAGAAGAATTCTTAACGCCCATTGTCAAGAACATTTTTACTATGAAATATACGATATATGGGTTTAATTTGTGTGCGTTTGTATACGTAGATTTTGTATGTACGCATATATACTTCTAGACAATTATATATATATATATATATATATATATATATATATATATATATGTGTGTGTGTGTGTGTGTGTGTGTGTGTGTGTGTGTGTGTATTTGGGCAGCAATCCTTCTTTCATGCACATTTTATTGAATAAGACAGACAAGTTGCTTTGATTTAGTCTTTTATACAATTTCTGATGTGATCTAATTTTTTTTTTTCTTTTCAGATGATAAATTATATAAAAACTGTCCGAATGTTCTTTTTATCCAAGCGCTTTCGGCTATACATTTAGCCATTTTCAAGTTTGAAATATATTAACTGTTAACAAGAAATAGTTTGTTGCATGTATGTATTTATATAATGTTTTCATTTTCAAAACACGGTCATTGTGTCCATGTTCATAGTTGATATTACTGAGTGTTAGTTTTTCTGTTTTTATTAATAAGGCTTCCATTATTTTTAGCCTTTTTTGCATGTAGATGATGCTATTATATTTGTATTGTCAACAAGTATGTTACGAATAGGGTCCGGTAGATCTCCATGAATATTTAAATGAGATATAATTCAGCTATGGTCAGAAAGGTGTAGAGTGAGTCTTCGTGTCAAATATGTTATAAATATGTATGGCCTATATAATTATTTCTGAATTTTGATTGATCAGGAATCTTGACCGTGTTTTGAAAAGTGTTTTCGCCATAATAACTTTCAAATAGTATGGCATTATTCACAAATCTGATAATCAAACAAAAAATGGGATGAAATGTCAGAGCTTGATTCAACTGTAAACGCATGAACGCCTCCTCCTTCTTCTCACGTTTACTGTAAAGCTGAAGTTAATAAGTGTTTCTTCAGGAAATTTTCCCTGTTAACGCTTCAATAATTCTTCTCAAACAATCTTTGCATCAAAGGTTGTTAGAATGCCACTTTAGGATGGAATCATATAAAGAAACTATTGGCTAAATGGCAAATACCAATTTTGGACCTAGTTTGTAGCAGATTTTGTCCACTTAGCTGAAATAATCTAAAGCAAACATTCACGCAAGACAATCTGTGTGTTATATGTAATGTGCATGGCAAATTTGGAAAGCATTAAATGAAAAACCATGGGGTTGTGGCCGAACAGTTTTTCGTAGTTTTTGGTGATACGCGGGGAAGCAAGGAGAACTATCTTATTTCTTGTGTGATGTAAATGTTTTGCGACATGTTTGAAGAAAATCGGATAAAAAAATAAGGAAGTTATTGAAGTTTATATTTTAAGTAGTACGAAAAACCTAATTTTTTCACAGTTTTTGCAATTTCTGTGTTAAGCCAATGCCGCAGGAAAACTATCAAGAATTCTACATAAACCTCGTAGCATGATCTTTACTTTGAATGAAGTGTAAAGAATATATCCTCCAGTAAAAATGTTTTTTGTTTGTTTTTTTTTTTGCAAAAATTCGTACCCAGTTTCACTTTTATCGATTTTTCTACAAAACACGGAGTACCTGGAGATTGAACAGTTGGTCTTTGATTAATTTAGAAAATTTGCAACATATATGTACAATTTCATCGAAATCGGTCGGGAAATGTGGGCGTGCATAAATAGCATACACACACAGACAGCTTCTGTTATATATTATTATTATTATTATTATTATTATTATTATATTATTATATATATATATATATATATATATATATATATATATATCGATAATATAATAATGGTTAATACACATACACATACATATACACACACACACACACACACACACATATATATATATATATATATATATATATATATATATATATATATATATATATATATAAATATAAATATATAAATATATATACATACATACATACACACACATACAAATATATATAAAAATTTCCAAGAGGATAGAATTCACTCTCAATGTCCAGGACAGTGTAAGGATATAATAAAAAGGCTTAAACACTAATATTCCATGGTTATAATTTATTACATTGGAATCGTAATTACGATCCAATTCATCAGATCTACAAATTCAAAAAAAAATCAGAAAAAATAACTCCGGGAATAAAAAATAAAATTTAGTGAGAGTGTATGTATGAGAGTGGTGGGGGGCCAATATGAGAGGTAAATGAAAGCTATAGGGAGGGGTAACAGACGAAAGAACAACAGGAAGACCTAAAAGTGAAGGTGGGGATTAAAATTTAACAGAGAAGTTTTAAAGAGAGGAGTTAAAAGTTAAAAGACGGTTTAAATGAGTGAGATACAGATAAATATGAATTATTTTCCGATGCATGATTCATTACTGTTTTCCTCGTCTTCATATATATATATATATATATATATATATATATATATATATATATATATATATATATATAATTCGCATGTACTTATCAAAGTGTATGCAGCCATGTTTATTTACAAAACTTCTTCATTTTACAGACGTAGTATTTGCACCTCATGTCTAACAATATTTGGACAACTTCAGGTAACTGGGTTTTTAATTATCAATTATCCTTCTTCTAGATTTGTTGCTAGGAAACCCAGTCTGTCCTGCAATTTAACCATCTGGGACGAGGAGAAACCTTTCCCAAAGCTATCTCTGCGAAAGTGAGTGCAGCTAAATAGACTAGAATTCGAACTCAGTTCACTGACCTCTCGTTCCGAGCCGTTAGCCACTACACTACCTACACACCCTAAAAGGCATGAACCTATCTTGTTCCACCGATACCATTTCCCACCTTTTCCAGCAAATATTCCTTTCTCAAAAATTCAAATGATTCTTCGCTGTATTTGCGCGTTATATATAAACATATAAGCATAACTGAATGCATTTTATTTTCGCACAAGTTTTATGCCCATTTGTAGTATCATGAAGCTTTATTTTTTCTGGTAAATTTGATCAGAGATTGCTTTTTTATAAGGTAAGTAAAAATTTCAGACACTAACACCAAAATGTATAGGGAAAATTGATGTCATCAAGATTTTAAATTTCCACGCTCCTTTTTAAACAAAAGACTTGAAAGGAAACTCCCAACAATATTAGAAAGAGCTATAACGGCTAGTGGACTTGAAAAGTATATTTTCCAGATTTTTTAGAGAAAATTTATATAAATTTCAATAGTAACGCTAACAGTTTGATCAATGAATGTCGAATGTTTCATGCATGGAAACGACTATTTCCATGATTTCCGTTGCTATAATTAAAATATTTAGAGTTCATATTCTTTATACATAAAAATTTAAATTAATCTGCTGTCTGGATCCATATCACAAACTTTCTACTGAATCAGTTTCCCAACGCTGTAACCACTCGGCTATCAATAATCATACACAGGCAAAAACATTTAAACATTCATGCCTGTATATCTGTGTGTGCGTTTATTCAGTTTCTGTGCTTGTACGGCCAGAGGGATTCAATGTTAAGAAGGTGGATATGCAATTAAGTGTAAACAAACTAAAAAGTGCGTATATAAAAAAAGAAATGAATAACTATAATTTCTTATGCATGTGGGAGAGGTCAGTTCATATTTGCGGATGCTTGTGTACGCATGCGTATGCGTGTAGGTGTGTTTGCATTATATAACATAAGGTGACTACGTATCGACCTAACAGGTTTGACTTGTTTCGAGATAACATATTCACCAGAGACTACCTTACTTTCAGTGTGTGGTCTTCGAACATTTGGCTAGATCTGCCAAAAGAACATTTTTTTCATTTTCGTTTTTGCTTTCCTTTCCTTTTTGAGATGCTTACTGATCAGTTTTTATTACTGTTCGAGGGAAAGTAACGTGCCTTCTATAGAATACATTATTCTAAGCCCATTGAAGCTTATATTTGTGTAAGAAAGATAAGCCCATATGTGAGCAGAGGTTTTATGCATTAAAAAGTTAAAGAAAAAGAACAATGACGCTTATCTTGAAATCATTTCTAGATATGTGTTCTAAATTTTGGCAATGTTTACGAGTTACTCGACAACAAAACCAAACTCTATATAACTTCTCTCTCTTGCTCTTTCTCACTCTCTTGATCTTTGTCTCTCTCTCTCTCTCTATATATATATATATATATATATATATATATATATGTGTGTGTGTGTGTGTGTGTGTGTGTGGGTGTGGTTATGCATGTATGTGTTGGATTGGTGCATAAAAAAGGAAGCAAAACAGCAATTTTTATTAAGAAATAACTCGCCTATAAAAACGCCTGATAATTATGCACCAACCCAAGATGATAAGTAAGGTACACTATCCAACAATTGAAGTATAAATAGAATATATGAAAACTATTTGTTGAATTTGGAAAATTATTTATTTAAATATTGGCATTTCGCTACTTCATGTAAGTATTTTCAAAATAGAAAGCTGCGTACATAAAATTTCACCAGCAGAGCCTATCCAGACAAAAGGATCATTTCATGCGCTTCTTGATCGATGGACTGTGAGTTTCTTTTTCTATTTTATACTCTTGTTGAACTTGTATTCATTTTATTAATTATTTACACACACACACACACACACACACACATATATATATATATATATATATATATATATATATATATATAATATATATATAAACAGTATTAACTTTTTGTTATATGAAGAACAATTTTAGGGGAAGAAATATGACGAAGTGGTAAATTTTCATTTGACGCATTTCATGCTTTAAGACTTCACCATAAAACTTATCCTGATTAAATCCTAAAGAACGAAACCCATCACACGAAAAGAATTTCTACTTTGTCATACTTTTTTCTCATAGGGATGCGTACGTAATTCGGTGCCAGTAGCCTAATGATGAAAAAAGAATGTATTTTACACAGCAAATCTTTATTTTTCAACATAATATCCTTGCTTGTATGGTGGAACACACCTATTCTATAGTTAATAGACTCTCCCACCTATAATAAGTAGAAGTAGTAAGAGTAACGAGTCAGTCAGACAGTCAGTCGATGTCGGACGACAGTTAATCGAATACTAAAGTATCAACCAGATTAATCTGCGTAATGCCTATTATATCAAGTTCCTAACGTTTTGTACGTCGAACCTATTTTAGGACTGATTAGTACAAATACAAGCCTCCACTGCGAAATCACTCCACAACAACTTGACATTATACAGTGAGAATGTCTGATCAAAACTATTTCACAACTTTGTCAATTTTTTTGTGATGATCAAAAAAGTTAGTGAAAAAACTTCCCAGCGAAAAAACGGTTTCCAAGTGGCCATTCTAGTTTATAGTTTTCAAAAAAGTATCCTAAGATGTTTTGTACGAACTTAATAATTTTGTGTTGCATTTCAAAGAGACTTCTAATAACCTATCAATATTATCAATATTAAACTATTAATTCTGTCCTTGTTAATAGATTTTAATTACTTTTTTATTGGAACTTTACTCAGGCTATCAAATCTACGACAATGAATAAACCGCATAAATCAGAAAAATGAAATCTAAGCTGTCGATGATATTTCACCAGTCCATTTAATAGACACCATATTGTGACCAGGGAAATTTAATAAGATCACTGCTGAAGACAAATATCTACATAAAGTTTATGTATTTCGTACTGTTACAAATTTACAGAACCTTAATTTCATTAGATTTCCTTTCAATTTTTTTTTTCTCAAAATCACTCTCAACATTTATATCTAACTCAATTTGAAAGTACCATTTATTTTTAACTTAGTCACCTTCTGAGATGTTTTGATCTTTTAAAAGTAACTGGTTTTGCTTAATGTATCTTAAGCGGTTCAGGCTAATCGCTAAGTGGGAGCGGATATCGACTTGCAATGGTTTATAACTACAAGATAATTCAAGATACGTCAGAGAAATCCCGGTAAAAATTGATAAAGGCAAATACGAAATTGATAATTGTTGACAAGTGACCCTTAATAAAGTAGCATTTGATTGTAGTGTTTCGGTTAACAACTCGAAAAAAGAAATCCGCGAATCGAATTCGAATTCCGCTTTCTTTAAGGTAAATGTCTATCTCTTCTCGCCTACCCCCCTCCCCTAGCTGGGAGGTGGTAGGCGAGATGGGATAAATAGTAGGGCTGACTGGGTTCATGAGGTGGCAGCCAGTCTAAGAGTAGGAAAATACTGAAACCAAAACTAGTCTATAGAATTTGTCCAAGACACACCACTGCAACTATGGCTACAGCACATGTGATGCCCCTAAACCTCTGATGGATTACAAGATTTGTGACGATGTGAACCAATACAAAATATCCATCACCTTGATCACAGTCGCAATCATAGAGGAACTGGAATTTAGCTGACTGCATAGTATGCGTTTCACCAGGGCTATATATATGGTTTTGAATTCATAGTTGTCCTTTACTTAGAATGGTTACCAGCCATGGTGTAAAAGCCCAGCCTGTCTAGTTATTTAATCAATCGGTTGCGGAACGGAGAAGAGATGGATTCATATTTTTTCCAAGAGTATTTGTGCGAAAGAGAATATAACTCGACTGAAATTCGTCCTCAGCTCTCCGATTTTTCTTATTTTGAGCCGCTATCCTTTACACCACACACACCCACAAGCACATCCTAATACAAAAGAATTTGATCTCAAAAGAGAAAAGAAAATCTAAACCGGAAACTGGGTGAACCTGGGAAAAAATAGAACAATAAACTGGCAGACATTTCGGGGGACAGTAAGGATGTGATAAGGAAAGTTAAACATTACAATTACACGCGGATGGAAAAGTAAGGAAATGACTAAGAGTTTGTTGATAAATAGAAGTAAAGAGGTGGCGGGATACCACTTGACTGAGTTTTTTTTTTTTTTAAATCATGGATTTTATGGTAAAAGCTCATTATAGTTTATTATGCGATGAAACAATCTACAATGAAGTGCCAAAAGTCATGATTTACAGTATATAAAGGTAATGGTAGTAGGCACCACAAAACCTTGATACCTAAACCGATATCATTTTGTTCTGACATGAGCTAGGATGTTCATGGTAAGGTGACGTGAGTCCTGATAGTTGGTGTCAGTTGAATGGTACATTCCATTTCTGAAATTGTGGGGGCATTTGTCATCTATCGATTATGGTGTCACGTGTGTGTTAAGAGTAGCTGATAAATCATAAATACTCATCGTAGACAGCTCGGTGGCCAACAATAATCGGAATCACGATGTACATCTTGCATGAATTGTCTGCAATAACAGACAAACGAGACTGGTTCAAATCACATCCGCATTCAATACAGTGTGTATAAGGCGCATATCGAAATGGTCAATTCAGTGTTCTTTAGATTTTATTGGAAATGGGAGAAGAAAACCGGATAAGTTGCTCCTATTAATACCACGACCCCGGTCACAATACCTCTAATCTGGGCTCGTTACGTTGCAAATTGTGCCCTTGGAGACAGGTAAAGTATGGCGTGATCCAATCAGCGAATACTTCTGGTTGATGCTAGAGTTTAGATGTGCCGCAGAACCCCGGAAGCTATGATCCCAGTAGTCAACAACGTACCATGCAGGCTGATAGCAGTTCCATATTAATGGTTAACAAGCTTGTCTCGTTAGATCAATTACGAGTGAGTTCGATCCACACTGGTTGCTCCACACTTTTGGCCTTGTGCCACATCTAAACTACGCTTATAAAATCATTCAACGTTAGCGAGCTTGCTTCGCTTGATCAATTACGAGTAAGTAGCAATTTCGATCCTCACTGGGCACCAGATATTTTCGATTTTGTGCCACATCTAAGCTACTCTTGGAAAAACACCATCTAATGTACGTTTTGTTAATCGCTATATTTTGTTTTCTTACAATTAAAAGTTAGTCCTTCACCGGTTCTCGTAAGATGATCGAAGTTAAGCAATGCCGAGCCTGGTCAGTACCTAGATGGAATATCAGGATGTGATTGGATGTGCAGGTGGTGTAATGGATAACGGCTCGAAATCGGAGATCTGAGTTCCAATACTAGTCGTGTCCGTTATATTCACTTATGCGCAAATACTCTTGGGAAAGCATGACTCTATTTCTCCGACCAGCTATGTGTTAATTAGTAGGATTTCTATCAGTAAATTATTATTATTATTTTTTATTTTCGTTGATTTCTGGCGTTTACACATTTCTTTCCGGGTCCCGCCCAGGGACCTAAGGTTATAAATGGCGTCATGACACTTTCCACTGACAAAAAAAAAAAAAAAAAAATTAAATTACATAGATAAAGCCCTTCGTAAGGTGTGGGCTGTACTTGTCAGAACAATTTTTTTGTATCTCCTTGAGGCATGGACTTCCAGGAATCCCTTCAATTAGTCTACTGCAATCTTTTCCAACCAGTCCTAGGGCTCCAACTACAACAGGGATTGTTGATGTTCCCCATATGCCACATTTTCGAGATTTCTATTTCAAGGTCCTTGTACTTTGACAACTTTTTTGAATATCTTCAAAGATACATTGCAGTCAGCAGGGACTGCCATATCAATAAGGAGGCACCGTTTTTGTTTATGGTCTTTAATAACAATATCTGGCCGGTTGGCCTTGATTGTTCTGTCAGTGTGTATTGTGTAATCCCATAGAATTGTAACAGGTCCTATCTCCGTAACCGGGTCTGGGTGGTGTTCATACCAGTTTCTTTCAGTTTCCTTCCCGTAGAAGTTGCAGATTTTCCAGTGCAGATATTGGCCCACTCTGTCATGTCGGATTTTATATTCAGTGGGTGCCAACACCGTACAACCTGATACAAGATGATCAATCGTTTCTGGATATTTATCACAGAATCTGCATTTTGGGCTGACACAATATTTTAGTATATGTGCTTGATAATTCCTAGTTAGCAAGCATTGGTCCTGCGCAGCAAGGATAAAACCTTCAGTTTCCGCTTTCAACCCTGCACTACGTAGCCACTGATGGGTACGGGTTTTGTCTACGTCAGCTTGTTTGGTACAGGCAGAGTATTGGCCATGAAGCGGTTTATCTTGTCATCGCTTCTGTAACTGGTCGGTTGCATTCGTCTTAGCTATCTTTTTTAGGTATTTTGCAGTTTCAGCCGGTGTATTGTGCTGTAGTTGCATCTCTACGCCCATTTGGAACTCCATTTTGAATTTGTTGGCTTCCTTCATTACGGAGTAGAGACGCTTACTACTTTCATGTTCCTTGACGCATACCATCATCCAGTCTTCTGTAGTTTCCAAATATCTTTGGAGGCCAATTGTTGTAGTATTGTAGGACAGTTCTAGTTGAACTAATCCTCTGCCTCCTTCGGATCTGGGCACATACAGACGGTCGACATCAGCTTTGAGATGATGCATGCGATAGCAAGTGAGTAGCTTTCTCGTTTTGGCATCCATTCGCTTAATTTCAGATATGGTCCAGTTAATGACATTAAAGCTGTATTGCACCACAGGGACAGCCAATGTGTTTATGGCTGATATCCTGTTTTTGAGTTTAGCTCAGTATTTAGTACCAGACGTACACGCCTGTAGTATTCTTTTCTTATTTTTTTCCTTCATTTGGGGGTGTTGTATGTCATCTCCTTCGCTAATTCCTAGGTACTTATAAGCTTCACCATGCTCCAGTTCCCTAATTTTTGTGACAAAATCTAAATCTATTAAGGGTGTTTCTGTAATTCTACCTTTCTTGAAAGTTACTTTTGCACATTTATCTAATCCGAAGTCCATACCTATGTCGTCACTGAAGTATTTTACAATATTGAGGAGGCCTTTCAACTCATTGTCGTCTTTGGCAAAGAGTTTGAGATCATCCATATAGAGTAGGTGACTGAATATTTTCTTATTTATTTTGTAACCATAGTTACTGTTGTTCAGTTCATGTGTAAGAGGGATTAAGGATAAACAAAACAGAAGGGGTGACAGAGAATCTCCTTGAAAGATTCCACGTCGGATACTCAGACGGTTGGATATGGCAGTGCCCCCGGTGTGACTAAGGTATAGTTTGGTGTTCCACATTCCCATGCTGTGCTTAAGGAATCTCAAAAAATATTACAATCTAAAAATATTTTCTGGCTTTAAATAACACCCAAAGGGTGGATAAGCCGTCAAAATCAAATTAATCAACCACTTTTTTCTGAACTTGTTATCAACTCAATATCATCTGCGTAGATATTTTTTAAAGCTGTTTGTTCCCAGTAAAGGTTACTCGAACATATTTTCCGTATAAATGGACCGATGGTTAAAATTTTTATTCATTTCAGAATATGTTTCTAATAAAACAATATAAATTAGTTTTATTGTGTACACTTTATGCAGAATTTCTTTCTTTTTCAAATGATGTAAAAATTGTATATTTTTCTACAACTTGAAAAATTGTAATGCCAGATTAATTTAAATTATCCAAATTTGCCGGCAAAATAAGTTTAAGATCGCATGGGTATTATGCAAATTATTTGCTAAATGGGTGGCCACATGGCTGGTCATTAATATTGTGTAATAACTGTGTATTGTTATACAATTAATTCGCTATGGGGAAGCGTCGTAGTCTTAGCTCAGTGACTAGATCATCATTAAAACTTTTCATTTATGAACATAAGCAAGCAATTAAAGTGTAGCAAAATTGCTTGTGTTCAAGCTTGGAAGCTTTACCGGGATACTGGACAATATAAGGATAGGCAAAGATCGGGAGCCCCAAGAAAAACAACAGTGCAACTTGATAGACGAATTCATAGGCTTTCCCAAGCTAAGCGAATGTTGGCAGCCGTGGAAATTTGCAGTCAATTATCCGGCAAAACTGGCATTAGTTCTACGCCGCAAACTGTCCAAAACCGTCTAAGAGAATTTAGATTATTTCAGGCACATTGCTAGAAAAAAGCCAATTATTTCGGAGAGGAATCAACTCAAGCTTCTAGATTTCGGGAAAATTCACATTCAATGGACGTCCGACGACTGATGTAGAGTTCTTTGGAGTGACGAGTCATGCTTTTGTATCTTTGGATCGAATGGAAAAACTTTTGTCAGACGCCGCCCAACCGAGAAATTCCATTCTCGATGTGTCAAAAATACGGCGCAAGCGGGAGATAGGGGTGTAATGTTGCGGGGTGCATTCAGTAGCTTTGGTATTTGTCTAGTTGTTAAAGTTGATGGAAAACTCAACATTGTAGACTATATACAACTAGTTAAGGAATATCTTCTACAATATTTGACTGAGCAAATCCCACCTGGGGTTATTTATCAACAAGATAATAGCCTCATTCACAAAGCCAAAAAAGTAATGCAATTTTTTGATCACCATAATATGGATGTCATTGAGTGTCCTCCACGGAGTCCGGATCTTAATCCGATTGAAAATTTATGGAATTATATTTCTAAAAGAGTTCACACTAAAAAAACGATAAATTTAGCCCAAATATACGATAATATTAAGCAAATATGGCAGAGCATTCCAAATGATTTTTTGCTCACTTATCAAGCTCGATGCCTAGGCGATGTGAAGCTGTAATTAATAATAAAGGTTACGGCACTAAATATTGACATATATATATATATATATATATTGTTCATTTTTACTTTTTGCTTTAAATATAATAATAGCCATGTGGTCTTAAACTTATTTTGCCAGCAAATTTGGATAATTTAGATTCATCCAGCATTAGAATTTTTCAAGTTGTAGAAAAATATACAATTTTTACATTATTCGAAAGAGAAATAAAGTCTACACAATAAAACTAAATTATATTGTTTTATTAGAAACAAATTCTGAAATGAATAAAAACGTCAACCGTCACCTTTTTCTCCTTGAAACCCGTTCTTTTATTGTCCTCTCTCTTTCTGTCACTGTCAGTAACCACTTGCATCTTAGGGGATTTATCATCTTGCTTTGAGTGATTAAAAAACGATTAAATAATGTATTTATTTCAATTTTTTGTTTCTTTTTATCAAGATCTTCGGACCGTCAAACTACGATCATTAGTATGTAGCTTTGATTGGAAATAAATGGTAAGCTACCGACGAGTTTTGAACTCGAGTCCTTTTCAAATCTCTTGCGCTAGTTATTAATACACGTAGAATGGCAATTTGAGAGTAATGATAAAACGAGTAAGAAATAAAATGATAAAACATACTAGTTAATAATTATCTTTCATGTAAGAAATGCAAATAATGGCCCTTAATTTCTTTTTATTTCAATTTTAAATTTTAATAATATATAAAATATTTTTGACAAATCAAATTATAGCCGTCCTGGGTATGACGATAAACTACATTTGCGTCCTGGGTATGACGATAAACTACATCCAAAAGCAAAGCCTCTGATCAGGAGGTTCTGAGGAGAGTGGAATCACCTAATTGCTGGCGTTCCCAGCTCCACTCTGACCCGGGGTGGAAGCATTTGTTAAGGTTACAGATATGGGCAAATAGTTGACCCCCCAAACGGGGTCAAAACTCTGTGAAAGTGTAAAAATAGGCTTTAATACCAAAAATACATTTTTGTAAAAAAAATTATTACCAGCAATACATTTTTAAAAAAAATATTACCAGCAATACATGTTTGAAAAAAAAATATACCGCGGTACCGCGATGTAATGAGACGCGACATGAAAGCTGTAGACATTAACTCAGAGTCCTGGGAGAGGCTGGCATCCATACGATCCGAATGGAGAGGAAACCTGACCAAACACCAAGACAGGAGAAGAGAAGCTGACACAAGTCGCCACGGAAAGGCAGGCCCGCAGCAAGCAAAATGACAGCTCCAACAAGTCCAGAGACAAATACGACCGCTGCAACAGAGATTTTTACTCTCGCATCGGCCTCTACAGTCACAGTCAACTAGGATGCTACCCATGGTCAACCCTGACCTACGGAGACCTACATACTGGTGCAACGGAAATGACGTTAGCAAACATTTGGGAAGAATAACAACTATCAACCGGAGCCATTTTTAATTTAATTCTTTTATGTGCCGTGTCCCTTCAGGACGTAGGCGATCATGGCTCTCCACTTCCCCCTATCCCTTGTAGTTCTCAATATGTTTTGTTCTTTTGCTTCTTCTCTCAGACCAGGTTCTCTCATCCATTTGCTCTAGCCCGTCAGCTACGTCACTCGTTGCTTTCCCTTATCTCTCTTACTCTCTACCCTCTCTGTGAGTATCAGATTCTCCAAGCCCTCCTTTCTCATTACGTGTCCCAGAAATTTCAGCTTCCTCTTCCTGATGTTAAGCATAAGTTTCCTCCTTGTTTGCATCCTCTCCAAAACCTCATTGTTGGTCCATGGTATCCTTAGCATCCTTCTGTAGAGCCATACCCCTGTTATGTTGTCAATTAAATGGAAACACAGTGGAACTCGGAAATGACAAGGTTAATTGTGAACACAACCATTACACCTGGCAACTCAAACAGGTCAAAGTTGTAATTAGACGCTTCCTTTTTTTTATTCGGATTTCGATTAACGGAGAATTAAGAATAAAGACTGGAACATGAATAATTATGTGTTAAAGGGACCTGTTTAGTCAGTCCCTGCGGTAAATATTACGTTACACTGAAGAGAGAAATAAAAGGCAAACAAAATTATTTTGACGGCACACAGAAGTCTGAATTGTTTACATTTGACTCGCTATAATTAAAGCTGTAATCGTAAACTTGTTTCCCGTAAATCAAAGCCTGCCAGTGAAAATAAGCACGATCGTTAAATGACAAAAGAAAACTGTTTTATTAACATCTGAATTCAAGCAACGACGCTTTCTTACTATATTCTCATCAAGAATTTTTTTTTTCAAATGCCAACTCCTTTCAGGGCTTAAGAGGTTAGGGTTTTCTACCGCTTTCTTCTTTTTCTTGAATATCTGTAAATGTCTCGGAATTCATATTAAAGATATTTAAGTGATTTCTCGTTACCTTCACCACGGTTCTGAATTTGAAATTGTCCACTTCCTATACTGGTTGTCAGCCAAGGCTAGAAAACCCAGCCGATCCAACTATTTAACTCATACCTCTGGTGGCAGCCACCGAGGTGGGGGCTCTAGTGGTCCGCCAGTGGGAACATTGCCGAAAGAACACGTCGGTGGTCCGGCAGAGGGACACCCGCGGTAAACGCTAGTGGCATGTCACCCATTGGTAAAATCGTGGCTTTCGTGTAGGGAACAGATTCGGACGGAATTTGAACTCCGTTCATCCATTCCACTTTCTGCTATGCTAACGAATAATAAGGCTTTAAAAGATATGAATTTCAAAAGAACAATTACAGTTTCCATGGATAACCGTAGATGTTTTTGAGGCAACACATGCAAGAAAACTCCATCTATTGAAATATGTGTAAACAAAGATAGAATGCAGAGTTGATGAAAGTATTGAACAAATACAATATTAAATGTAACACGCAGTCCTGGGTAATGATAATTAGTAATAATATGGCAAAAGTTGTCTTCCAAAAAATAAACAAAGTATTAAGAATCAGGAAAATTTCGTTAGTAACAAAGAAAAGTCATTGAATTTTGGACATTGTCCGCACAGATAAAGGGGAGACTTGAGACAATAGAGATGGGGTTCTACAGAAGGATGCTGAGAATATCATGGAAGATACATGTCAGAAACGAGGAAGCTTTAAGGAAAATGCAAACAAATAGGACAATTATACATAACATCAGAAAAATTTGAAATTTCTGGGACATTATGAGAAACGAAGGCCTGGAAAATTGGACACTCACATGACATTAAAGACAGAGGAAAGCAGCGAGTAATCTACCTAACGAACTTGTGTACATAACTAGCAGAACAGAAAGAGGGGATAGTAAAAAGACAAACGTTGTTTCGAGCTATTAAAAATAGGAAGCAGTGGAGAACCATGATCGCCCACGTTATAAAAACGAACTATAAAACACAATATCTGTCTATATTTTTGAGATGAGGTATCGTAAGTAGTTAGACTATTTACATCTTTATTGCCATATTCACAACGTTTCGGTCGTATATATATATATATATATATATAAAGGAAATATGTTGTAGTGGTTCCAACGAGAGAAAAGTATGTATATTAAAAAAGAGGGGTGCCGCAAAAGTTTTTGGTTGTAATGTGGATTTATTGAAAAAAAATTATACTTTGTTTTACATAATTTCAACAGAATGTTTCTATCTGGAATCATTCCCGTCTTCAACATGAAGAAAAATTTTTTATATTATTAAAAATAATTAATTTTTCTTCATGTTCAATGAATATTCTCGATATGAGACATTCTGTTTGTGTGTTGGAAATCCGTAAAACAAAGTAGAATCGTTTTTTCTCAATAAATCCACGATTCAACCAAAAAAATTTTATGGCACCCCCTTCTTTTTTATATATATATATATATATATATATATATATATAAAGATAGCAACAAAATAAAATATTCAACTTATCTTTCACTACTCGGAGTTTCGCGGGTATGGAATCCAATATTTAGTGCCTATGACAGTAAAGCTGAACTTATTTACAGAAATCCTGTATGATTGATGGAGTGTTTCATTTTTTTACGATTTATCAACTGTTTGTGCGTTATATGTCGGAATATATTTCGGGTTGCAAGAGGTTGCTTACAGTACCCGGTGTTCCCAAGTAGTTCCCTGTCAAATTCTGTTCCGAACGAGAACCGGTGTTTTCAGCGTGAGAAAAATCATATATTTCTTTAATAAATCCTATATTTCTTTAAGAAATATATGATTTCTATAAACAGATTCAACTTTACTATCAAGACCAAATCTCACTCTGACGAGTGGATATCATTATTATACTCTATCGCTTCATATTCAGCACGTCTTACATTAAAAGAATTATTCTTTAGAAATACCCTGGTCCGCTTCTTTTGTTTTTTGACTTTTTTTTAACAAGTTAAATATCTCTTGGGTATCTTGAATTTGGTATGTAACATTGTATTTCTGTTAAGGATGAGAAGAATATAGAACTCTGATGACCAACTTTCGAAAACCAATCTATTTGGATCTAAACAGTGACTTTCGACAACAGAGTTAAACCCGCTTCTAACTTGAGAATATATATATATATATATATATATATATATATATATATATATATATATCATTGGTTGGCTACAAAAACGAAGATCAAGAGTGAGTCTGTACACGTCGCTTGCAGGAAGTACTTCCTCCTCTGCCTCTTGCCCCTAAGAGTGGCCTTGCAGGTATTTTCAAAGAAGGAAACACTATGGTTGGTCGTGAGACGCCAGGCGTCACGGTTCTCAGCTAGGGTTGACCATTATCTATCTATCTATCTATCTATCTATCTATCTATCTCTCTCTCTCTCTCTATATATATATATATATATATATATATATATATATGTAGTCATATATATATATGTAGTCATATATATATATATATATATATATATATATATATAGTCATCCTGTATACTGTTTCCCTGTTTTACATCTCATCAGTGTGGCTAGACATCCGACTGCCTCAAGCCCAGATCGATTTGGTATCAATCAGAGATAGGTAGCTGCATTGGCGCACGACAGGATTGAACGTGAATTTAGATGTATTTATTTTTAGATAAACACGCCAGTGACTGGAGAACTCGATTCATCTTAGCGAAGAGCCTTATATATAGCACATTTCTAAAACATGAAACTTCACACATTAAATCAGTGAAATAATTAACTTAACCGACTAACTCTCAAATTTTCAAGCCTATGTTGCACCACTAAGCTATGCCACTTAGTAGGGATTGGGCACAACAAAGATAAGGATTGTACTTTTGTTCCAGATAGTAATTTTAAGATCATAAACCTATCCATTCCATCATCGTGAGTAGAATCTTAATTCTCAGGGCAATCATATCCTCTACCATAACCCGTTCAGAAATATCTAAACGTATGCAACCGCTTTCTTAAATCAATTGTTAAATGACTTAAAACGAATGAAGCCTTTAGCTCTTAGCGACGACCATCCATCTTTGAACCTTGTGGACTGGCGTTACAGAAACGCAAAGAAAGAATTTTACCATATAACAAAACCCACATCATTTGAGAACAGCAGCAACAACTAAAATGGATAACATATTTAATTCGAGAAGAAAATAATGACATAATCAAGATGTTGACGTTCCACACTACTTCGGACAAAAGTTTAAGAAGGAAACCCCCTCCCTCAATATTAGAAACAGTAATAATAGTTACTGGACTTGAGAAACATGTTTTCATAAAAATAATAACAAAGATTTTTGTTAATTTCAGCCAGAATTAGTTCTGGCTGCTCGGTCAATGAATGCCGAATGTTTCCTTATTAGGAAACGGCTAATATTACTATTAGCATTATACTAAGAACAGCTCAGTTGATTGAGATAAATTCCTATGTTATGCTTAAAGTAAGTGAAACTGAATCAAAGAATCATTCACAGTAAAATCAATTCAGTCATAACTGGACTAGAAAAATATTCAAACTTTAATGTAACCTTTTGTGTTTGGATTTTATTTCGAAACTCACAATCAGGTGTGAAATCGCCTTTTGATTACACACACTATTAATCAAGGTTGTTCACCTGTTTGGCCTTGATAACAAGAGTCAATAAATCAGAGAAGCACGTAGTTTAACGGCTATGTTTGAAAAGCGGATATTTCCTGACCACCATGATCACATTACAATCTCGAATAACAAAGTAACCAGGAAATGAAACCCGGCGGAAGATTTATTGAAGTAAAAAAGAAAGAACGGCATCGTACTAGATGACCTTGTTAAAGAACATAGAAAAAAAAACGTTTTCAAAGTGCCGATCTCGAATATTCAGTTTTAAGAAATAGCGTCCTTATAAATTAAGGAATTCTGACAGTGAACATTTCTCAAATACCCGACGACCAAATACTTTCAGATTCACTTCCGGAAATCAGGACCAAAAAAGAAATTTTGAAATCCCTTTTTGGTCCACCCAAGAACCTACCAGTAGCCCCTTGTCTGTATGCATATACACACACACACACATACAATATATATATATATATATATATATATATATATATATATATATATATATATATATATATATATATATATATTTTTTGGGAGATACACCAAGATATGATAATCTTTAAAACAGGGATCATGATTTATTCCTAAAAACGGATACAGAAGTATCACAACGAAAAAAAATATCATCTAAGGTGGTACCTTAGATGATAATTAATTTCGTTGCGAATGCCAAGCAGGATAGCATGTCGTTTCCAAATTTCTGCCAGAGTTTTCCGTTTGTCTTTATTCATATTGTTATTTTATAGATATCGACTATCTAAAACACACACACACACACACACACACACACACACACACACACACACACACACACACACATATATATAGTTCATATCAATCTATCTATCTGTGTGTGTGGAGTGATGAAAAATGTGAAAACAACCAATTGGAAATTTAAAAGTTTATTCTTTTTCAGAATTCAAGAAGAATTATTGAATCAGTTATATTACGATTTGATTAAAAATACTTTTTATTTTTTATCATATATCGCCCACTGGGGTTAAGATAATGCTTAAAGAAAATAATATTAATATTGATACTGGTTAAACATCTTAATAAAATTTTATTATAAATATTTGTTTTAATTTAATTATCTATTTTCATTAACACCTAAATAATACTATTAATTATTATTTGAATTCTATGTAGTTACCTCTATAGATTCGCTAAAAATGAGCACACATGATAAAAAAATACCAAAAATTTAATAAAAACAGTGTTATATTCAAATCTTTATGATATTAAGAGAAAAGATGAAATACATTTTTATGTAAAATTTGTTTAATCTTGTTCCTCCGTTGTCAACGTTGTACCATAAGTTAATATAGGAAATTTTAACATTTTTTTTTCGTCTTTCGAAATTCTTACAAAAATCAGATAATTGTTGAATTTTAATGAAACTTTCAAGACTTATTCACCAGTGAATTAAATTATTTCTGAACTCTTTCCTTTTTAGAAAATCTTTGTTAATTTTTTAACATCAGCTACCTCCCCATTACTTATTTAAATTTCGGAAATTTCGAGAAATTCTTTATGTAGCACTTCATGATTATAAGGATATATAAGTCATCCGAGAATTTAAATAATGAAATTTCTTTGGTCAAACAGAACCCCCAGTTACAAAAAATCTGCTCTGAATTGTAAAATAAAAATGCAATAAGTCTAAGACTTTATTTAATTTAAAAAATCAGTGGAGCACTTGTATAAACATTTCCAAGATGTATTTCAAACACACACACACATATATATATATATATATAAAACCGCTAAGCAGGGTCTGTAACAGGGATTGCCCTACTGGTCTAGTAAACAGACATTCATGGATACGAGCGGCCAGCCACCACACACACGCTTATATATATATATATATATATATATATATATATATAGATTTTATGTTTATACATTCTTTTTTATAGATACAAATATCTAAGTAAATGCTCTTTTTATAATAAGCAGTATTAACAACATTTACCGGCCTGAATGTCCAAGAAATTGCCATAGAAAATATGCGTCCTCCGACTGGAATCGAACCTGTATCCGATACAGAACTGTCATATAGCCTGACGTGCTTTTACCGATTTCGCCACCGAGGAGCATTTCAGTTAGCAAGGTCGGTTTTACTGTTTTTAAAGTACAACTTAAAATCCACCTTGCTAACCGAAGCGCGTGATCTACATTTGCGTATATTATTATTTGCAATTCTACTGATGTGTGTGATCTAAACTTTAATAACGAAAACGACATAAAAAAATACATATGACCGGAAATCATTTACAACTAAGTGCTATAAAAATTTTATGATGGATTACCTGACCTCATTTACGAGAAAAATATGTCAGTCCTCAAGATGGAACCAATATTCAAAGCATCGAACGATCATTGCTAAGATTCGTCTTCAAATATGACAGCTGTACCAATCCAAACATTTCAATCAGATCTAGATTTTATTTGCTGTAAAAAATTCAAAATGTGTCCAGACATATATATATAGACCACTTCAATTACTTTTCATTCTCCTTTTATTTTCTTATTATAAATATTAATCTAGTTTGATTTCTCAGATCACATTCAGCAATAAGACCACACACTTTAGTGTATCTGTATTACGGAATGTACATGACATGCTGAAGTGTTAGCTATATTTCTTATTATATCAAAAGTTATTTTTAGCAGATACCCATATTTTGTAAATAGCATCTCCAGTTAGACAAAAAGAACAAAGACATTTTCGATAAACCACCCATAAATGCAATGAAACAATCACTTAACCTATCAGCTATCCTCACCTCTACAATAAGAAAAATTGAAGTAAATCAGGCCTAATTGTTTATACTTAGTAAAATAGTGATTCATTTTAACCATTTATGCGTTCCTACAATAATCTGTAATAAACCAACATATCATCCTGTCGGATTCCGATCCATATTTGATCTGCATTTGATCTTTAACCCCCACCCCTACATATTTTAATTACTTTTGGATTCTCGTTTTTTATGTAATTTCTTCCTTTTATTAACATAATTCTTTTCCTTGTCGCACGCGCGTGTGTGTGTCTGTATTTTTGTGTGTTTTCACATTCAGAAAATTATTTAAAGAAAATTATCTGATACAAATAATTTCAATCTTAACCTAAAAATGCTAGTAACTTTGGAGATATGGCTGCATTGTTAGAATGTTACCCTTTTCAAATATACCCCCTCTCTCTCTCTCTCTCTCTCTCTCTCTCTATCTATCTCTCTCTCTCTCTCTATCTAGCTAGCTATCTGCCTATTTTAGTTTTTTTTTTTTGGTGATGTACTCTGTCTCCCCTCTCACTTTTTTTTCTTTCTCTCTCTCTCTCTCTGTCTCTCTCTCTCTTTCGCTATCTATCTATCTATCTATATATATATATATATATATATTCTATACAACATTAATAACTTAACAAAACAATTCCCAAAATGTAAATACCCAATAAAAATAATAAAAGAAGCACTAAATAAAACTATCCACATCAATCGTAACACACTTCTCACATACAAGAAAAGTAAAGACAACAATCGGATTCCCATGGTTTTTAATCACAATCAGTATTCCCACACACTTATTCACAATTTAAAAAAAGGATTACAAGAATCTCCAGTTAGACAAAAACATCAAAGACATTTTCGATAAACCACCCATAAATGCAAAGAAACAATCACCTAACTTATCAGCTATCCTCACCTCTACCAAATATCTAAACAATACAAACCAATCAGGAAATTACAAATGTAACAAACCTCGTTGCTTAGTTTGCAAACACTTAATAATAGATAATGTATTTTCTGTACCCAACACCAATATCAAGATACACCCACCTCGCCTCACCTGTGATAGCCATAACACAATTTACTATTTATTCTGCACAATATGTCCCAATAGTGGATATATTGGTGAATCTGGAAAAATTTTTAGATTTCGCTTCAACAATCATAAACAAACCATACGTCAAAACAATCCTTATTCCCCCATAGCTGAACACTTTAATCAATCAGGACACTCATTAGAAAACTGTAAATATTTATTGATAGATTCTGATTTCAGTTCCACATACACACGCAGAAAAAAAAGAAAAATACTGGATTTTAAAATTAAATAGATATAAACTAGGGTTAAATAAAGACTTGGGTATCTTAAATCTTTATAAATATTTCAATAGTCAAACATTTTTTTAGATATAGTTAATTTTGAAATATTATTACAGTTAGATTTACGTTTAAAAATATTCGAACACAGTGGCGTTCCATATCACGTGATGTCCGCATCTCGCGACGAACGCTACTTGTAAACAAACCTCTAAAAACAGTTCTTTCTGAAGAAAGATCGAGGTCGATCTGAAATATCTTATATAAACAAATACTTTCATAAAAAAAACATTATTATTTTTTTTTTGCAACTTTTAGTTGTTTATATATATATATATATATATATATATATATATATATATATATATATATGTATATATATATATATATATATATATATATATATATATATATATATATATATATATATATGTGTATATATATATATATATATATATACATGTGTGTATATATATATATATACACACATGTATGTATGGGGCATCTCGAGGCGATGAAATGGTTAGCAATCTTGTGTAACTAGAGCAATTATGACCGGGTAGTAAGTTCGATCCTCACTGGGTGTCCCCATACTTTCGGCCTTGTGCCACATTTAATCTACGCTTGGAAAATCACTATATATATATATATATATATATATATATATATATATATATATTGGGTAGTATTCTATCTATTCCCAATTTCCTGTTTATGGAACCTTATTTACTTTGAAAGTTTTACAAATTTTTTTTGCGTGGATAGTACATTTTTATTTCATTTAAGAGAAAGCACGAAAAAATGTCGATTTAAACTAGTATCAGATTTTTCAGATAATTTGAATTTAAATCGACTTTTCTTTTTTTTTTCTTTTTTGATTTGTATACAAAAAACGAAAAGGAAGAAAATAAATTGCTGCTTCGCTAGTCAGTTTTTTTCCAAAATTAAGGGATACTGAATCGCCTACAGTACCTGTAGAATGCAAAATCATTCAAGTGGAAAGGAAGCAATTAAAAGCCTCGTTGGACGTCTTCTCTTTTATGATATATATGCATTATCATTCAACTCACTGACAGAAAGCAAAGAACAACGCAGGAACAGTCTGCGTACATTTTTTTTAAATGCTGGTTAATACGCATACAGCTGTCATCATTCGGAAGACACACACACACACACACACACACACACGTACGCACATTTATAAGCACCAAGCGGGGGGTGAGCCTATATTGAATTCTTTCTGCCATTAAATATGGTGGTTATGTTAAGATTATTGGAAATGGAGCAAGGCGAAGATACATTTAGAGCTTACGTGTTTCCCCAGGGCCCAGCACAAAAGAGTGAAAATTTCAAAGTGCTGACCTTTACCAATTAAGTGATTAAGAATACCTACAGAAAATTCTCAGTTCTTTGTTTTCAGCTAAATGATGTGACGCCGCTCCCAAATAATACGAGTAACTGGGAACGACAACTTTGTTAAGACGATAACCTTTACACTTTTTCTGTTTCACGTACAGAGAGACCTAGAGTAAGTTAGAGAGAGAGAGGGGGGGGTGATTGTATCTATAAATGCGCGTATTTGTGTGTGTATGTATGTGAGATGAATCACTTTTCTTTTAAACTTTCGCTATGATTCTGTTCAAAACAAAAGGGCCAATATCCATAAGTTTAGATCTGTTAAAAATTCAACTTTTCTATGGCGAAAACATACTCATTGAAAGGGCACAGATAACTATACTGCTTTGACTACTACTACTACTACTACTAATAATAATAATAATAATAATATAAAAATAATAATAATGATGATGATAATTGCTGGAGATTTCAAAAATCATCAATGATAAACACCAGACATTTGGTATAAGAAGTAAATATATTAAATAATAATAATTATCATAATAATAATAATAATAATAATGATAATAATAATAATAGTCGATATGAAAATCGTTGAGTGTTCTATCGACAAAATAATATATTCCAAACGGACCTAAAGAAGTTTTCCCAAAGGAATATAATCCCAACGCAGAGTGGATCAAACGAGATGAAGAGAGAATGAAGGATAAACTTCTACAAGAATGGGAAAATATAACCAAGAATAATATTAGGCAAGCTCTAACAAAATTCCAAAATGGAAGATCTCAGAACAGTGGAAAATCGAAGGCTGTAGCCTCGAGCGCTGGTTCAAGCCGTGCTGGGTGCTATATTATGGAAAAATATCTTCACGACGAAAAATAAAGCGAGAGATTCGTGAGGTTAATTTTTAATTGGTTTATATAGCTCTTGGTACAACAAAAATTAACCCTTTCCGCATCAATCTCTATCGTGATACTGGACCTTGTTTAAACTTCTGGGGGAGCTGGGTTCAAAGTTTTGGAATCAGGAAATCTGGTGGCAGCTGACGTGGATTTCAGAGGCACAAAGTATCTGAGATCCCCAAAGTCATCTGTTTATATGCACTTTTCCCCCCAAAACTGGCGTGGAGCTGAAGGGTTCTGGAGATTCGGTGATTCCCCAATTTTCTTTACTTCCAATAAATGTTTTCTTTGTTCACTATTTCTGCTTTCTTAATAAACTTTACAAATTTGGAGGATTATTCACCTCCTTGGGAGTAGTCACAGGAATTTTTCCACACTTAACACCAACCTGATCCACTTCACATCTCGCATCGCTACTCCGCACAGGCGGGTCTAAATTCCGTCCTTTTTTCCCTCCTTCTCGTTATTCTAACTCTATTCTAAAAATATATTTGTTTACCTAAATTCTCAACAAAGAGACATGCTTTTTTTTCCATCCGTGGGATGGTCGCCGTCTTAGCGAAAACATAAACCAGATCACCTTCCTGTTATGACGGATTAATTTTCATAATCCTAACTCTTGCAGCGGGTTCATTGTCATGTAAAGAACACGCTATGCCCCCTGTCTAAATGACTGGATTCTCTGTCTCCCTGAAAACAAATTGTATATGCTTTTAAAATTCAGTAAATTTCAAAATAAGTTATTCCAAAATTCGCTAGAAAATGAAACAAAACTAGTGCTTTTAATTTAATTAAATAATTGAATTTGAAGTTGTTAGTTTCTGTTTTTGAAACATAGTAATTCCTGTGTAGCGAAGGAACCATACTTTTAAATCAGTTAATTTATAATATATATATATTAAGAAATGGACAAAGTCCGACAATTTATTTATTAAAGACATTTTTATGTTTAACGTTCTTTTTATAGATACAAGTATTTAAGTAAATGCTCTGTTTATAATAAACAGTATTAAATAACACTTACCGGCCTGAATGTCCGAGAAATTTTCATAGAAAATTTCGTCCTTTGACAGGATTCGAACCTGCATCCTATACGGAACCGTCATTTACGATGACGTGCCTTAACCGACTCGGCTACAAAGGAGCGTTCGAATTTACTGCTTATAAACTTCAATCTTCCATGTATCTCGTACATTCATAACTGCTCATGTCGTATCAAATGTAAAAAAATGACGTCATATATTAAGAAATGGACAAAGTCCGACAATTTATTTATTAAAGACATTTTTATGCTTAACGTTCTTTGTGGCCGAGTCGGTTAAGGCACGTCAGCTTAAATACTTGTATCTATAAAAAGAACGTTAAACATAAAAATGTCTTTAATATATATAATCATTATGGAACGGATTTTTTAGGTGAAAATTTTAAACAAAAGTTATTGAAATATTGCCTCTTTATGTTGTTTAGTAATGTTACGATGAGTAATTTATATCTTTTACTTTCAGATTATAAGAATATTATTTATAATATACTTCGAAACTTGCTCCCGCGTTTGTCTCAACTAAAGAACACATTAGAAATATTGTACTGTATGAGTTTCATCAATGTGTCAAGACAAGTGCAGCAGCAAGATCAATCCAGTGTGCTTATAAAGTCGATACATTGAGTAAAAGAAGTTGCAGGAGACGGTTTTCCTGTTTCAAAACTAGGAATTGTAGTCTAGAGGATGAGCCAAGTTCAAAATGACTCCATTCAGATGTTTTGGAAGCTTCTGCTACAGCAAATTCTGTCACTGCAGCAGCTCGGTAATTTAGCGAGATTTAATATTAGTCATACGACAGTAGTATAAGAATTCAAAATTCTTGTTGGAAAATGTGCCCCACACGATCTGTCTCTAATGAATCACCAACAACGCAAGTCATTGTTTACACAAGTTCGTGTCCTTTTTGGAAGGTATGTTACTGGTGTTGAGAAATGGATCCTTTACAATAATGTCAAATGCCGGGGTCAGTGGATCAGTCGAGGAAACAAACCTGCTCAGCACTCAAAAGGAAAGCTTTATCCAAAGAAGATCATGTTAATAGTATTGTGGGATATTGAAGGAATCATCCATTACGATAGTAATCTGGCAGTAAACTATGATCTCTACTACCAACAGCTTCATTGTTTGAAAGCAGATTTGGACAGAAAAAGACCATCCTTAGTCAACATAAACGGAGTGATTACGATAAGATCCGTCCTCAAGATCTGTTAGAGGAGCTCAATTGGGAAAAATTGTTTCAATTTCTTGACCTTGCTCTTTCTGATTATTACACGTTTAGGGACTTCAAGAACCATTTAGATGGTCTAAAGTTGACATCAAGAGTAGAATTGGTCTCATATTTTGCATCAAAACCTAAAGAATTTTACAAGTGCGGCATCTATAAGCTTGTTGACATACAATGGGGTTCTAGGGACCAATGGAGGTTAAATATTTCTATAAACACTAGTATTTTCACTTGTAATATACACGACAGGACTTTCGTTCCAACCTCATTTTTTTCTCCTGATGATGGCCATGCTGACCGAAACTAGTCAAGGAATCTAAATGAAATTAAACAAAAAGATTAATATACAACCCATTGTACCTGAAAATTTTAATTTCTAAATATTTTTATTGTTCAAAACATGTGTGTGTATGTGTGTGCGTGCGCGTGTCTGTTCGCGTGTGTGTGTGTCCGACTTTCATTATTATTTCTGGTGTGTTCTTTGCAGCGTTCAGTTGCGAGTCAGACTTTGTTGAATGTTCATGTTTTGTCTACAGATGAATGCCTTAAAGATGAAGGATGTAAAGTTGTATTTTCCTCATATTATGCTCTTTGAATTTCGTGTCGGAACTGTGAATGTTTATTTGGATCGTGCTCTAGCTCTTCGGACGGTCAAAAATTGGTTTCGTAGATTTCGTTTGGATGATTTCAACCTAAAAGATCAACCATGCTTTGGGCGTCCTTCCGAAGTTCGAATAAAGACGCTCTGCTTGCCATCGGAGTGAAAAAAAAACTGAATGTTTCGAAGGAATAGGCTACTAAAAGTTTGAAAATCGATTTCTCAACAGCTTTCGACATTTGAAGAGATTTTGGTTCAAGAAAAACGGCAGATCATGGTAAATCGAAAATGTTGCATTTTCCACCAGGCCAACGCAAGACGGTTTGCTGCAAAACAAATCCTACACAAGCATAAAGAGTTGAAATGGGAAAACCCTCCAGCACCCATCGTATTTCTCCTGAATTGGTTCTTTCTTTTACAGAACAATTTAAATGACAAAGAATTTGACTCTGTACAGTCATTTGAAAACTACCTTACAACCTTCTTTCAAGAAAAAACACGAAGTTTCTAATGGCGACTATTCATTTGATTAATAAATGTCTCTTTTGTATGTGTATGCAAAATTTTGTTTTTAATTTTCTAATAGAACACGAACTTTTGCAATGATCTAATACATAAGTCATTATTCAAGCTAGAAAGACTTAGAAATTCTACCAGACTAGCAAACCAAGTGTGGAAATTAAAAAGGAAAAATAATCCGGCTGTAAACTATTTTATATATATATATATATATATATATATATATATATATATATATATATATATATATATATATATAATAAATCTTACAGCAACCATAATGATATCTGCGATCATTACCAGGAAGAAAAGTTAACAATAATAACAATATTTCCAGACCAAAAAAACCTTCTGAATGAGAGATCAGAAATAATGACACGATGCATACACACAATAAGTTCGTACATTTCATATAACCCCCGTCAGATACAATTTCAATGCACTTGCTTATCTCCCTCCCCTTCGTTGTGCGTTTATCTATTTTAATAAAGCATTAAGAAATTATTTAGCTCGCATCGCCTGAAGATACCGAAAGGTTGAAACCAATGTAGCGTGCTCGGCTAATCTCCTAATTTCTTTAAATTCAAAAGCCCTGCATGTTGAATTTTTATTTTATTTTATTTTATTTATATGTGTATTGAGCAAATTTAATACTACTGATTCCTGGTTTAATTCAACTCTTGTCTGATATAAAGTAAGGAATGGAACAGATTATTTATTAATGGGACAGATTTTTATTACTTTTAGAAATTGTTTTGTTTACGTTAGGGTACGAAACTGAACAGATATTTTCTATTTCATGTGTCAAAGAAAGATCTCTGTTTAAAGGCAATATTCAACTGCTTGGCCATCGATGCACTCTGTAGCCGAGAGATCCAAAGAACGTCAAATCTCCTAGGGGAGCAAATTTTTAAGTAGAGCTCATATTTTTCTCTAATAAGATTTCTCGAATATTCAGGCCGGTAGACGAAAATAAATAAACGGGGCATCTACTCAAATACGAGTCTCCACTAAAAATAACGTTTAAGTAATATATATATGTATATATATATATATATATATATATATATACAGTAGTGAAATCCTAAATTTCCTGGAATCGCTTCTATAAAGGCAGGTAATCTTTAGGAACCTATTCTGCTTATTTTCTTTTCAATCTCTGAATGGAAACAGATCACTTTATAGAATCAAAAAAAATTAAATCATTTTCATAATTTAATAGAAAACATATTAAGATATTTTCAGATTAAAATTCTGCTCTCCTCATATTTCTGTTCAGAATATGATGCTTTTTTACTCTAGTGTCATCAGCTCTGTTATAGTTTCTTAGCCACATTCGAACAGAATCGTTGCAGTCCCAAAGATTCAATAGAAAACCTATCAAATGTATGACTAGAAGATTTACATTATTTTTCACTAGGCGTGTAACTAACATTTTACTTAGACCATCGGCTATTAATATATAAGATTATTTTCGGATAATCTAATAACCGGTTCGTTAAACTTTTATAATCTTAAGAATCGGATGCCACCACTACGTTATATAAAGCAATTCATGTATTTTTATAACCTAACATTATTTCTTATTATTATAAACGTTATTTTTTGTGCAATTGTAAGGAGAATTTACCTTTAGACAATCGGGACTTTAGCTGATTAAAGCACAACTTGCTTTTAAGTTATAAGAATAACGAAACTTCTATATTAAACACACTTCTCTCACTGTTCTTTTTTTTTCTTAAAAGACAGTCTTATCATCAGCTTGTATTCTTCATATGCCTTTAATCTTAATGACTTTTTCCGTTATCTGACACATGAGCTCAATCACAGTTTCAGTTAATAGTCTCTGCCTTGTGAAATTTAAGTTTTCCTCTGTTAAAGATAACAAGCTTGTCTCTAAGAAGATTAAGATAGTTTTGTTTAGCTTTCGGTTTCTGTAGAAAATACATAAAAAAATCCTTCCGTTCTGATTTCTTAAATTTCCTTTGCTTGTCGTAGGGAGAATAGGTTATTGCTCACCAAACCGAATAAAATTGTTTCCTTTCTTTCATCTACATCACTGAGCAGCCGTATTCCACCTGCCTTCCTTACTCACATGGATGTCTTTTATGGATTCCGGGTAAAATTAACCGCATTTGTGTCTTGGAAGAACCTCGTCAAAAGGTACGACCGATCTTTATCTTAACCACGTCAGTTATTTTATTTTCTTTGCCTTTCGCTTAAAATAGCTGCAAATGAAATCTTACTACAGCTGAAGTTCGTATGTAATTATATTCAACAAACACTACCCCAGCTCTTTAAACTGATATTGGGGAAAAATGTATGACAAAGTGGAAAAAAGTTTTCATGTGACGCGTTTCGTCCTTTTGGATCTCATCAGATTAAATTTGTTATGTTGGTACGACTGCACATGCGCACGAACGAGGGATGCTGGGAATTTTAAATTTTAACTTTTTTCTTAGTATATCCGATTTCATTTAGATTCTTTTTCTTTTCCTTTCCATCACTAAATATACAAATTATTTCATTTTACATTGTACTTATCTCAATAATGTATGATGTAGCGGGTGTGGTCGGAGGTCACCGAGCAGCTGGGCACCTGATTAATTCCCTACACATATCCGACTTAAAAGCGGAAGCGTAATACCTTGATCCATAACGTGTTTTAGGCAAGTAGACAAGTAGACAGTGCCCATCCTTCTCCGGGTCAAAACCACAACTGATGTGCCCTAGCATGAAGGTTCGCCTTGGTCACGGACTGTTGATTCCATCTGGACAACACTCCGCTCAGGCCGCGGACTTTGTTCTAGGAAGCCCTCCGCCCAGTGATGCCGTGTTATCACCGCATAGAATGCATGCATAGTGATGGAGACCAGTTTACCACATTATGCTAGATATCCGTTCACCAGATCAAAAGTCTCATCCGCCCTTTGCCATATCTTGTTTTATTATGTGATTAGCCAGCCTGCTCACCTGAAAAACCGCTGCCGTAGCCGATAACACGACCCTTCTGTGGGTATTACTGGGTTACCAAATAACCCTGTACTTTCTATCGCTTGATTTATAAATCATTGTATAAATATATATATATATATATATATATATATATATATATATATATATATATATATATATATATATATACTAGCAGCATGGCCCGACGTTGCCCGTGCTTGATTCAAAAATCGTACCACTCATACAGCAATCGCTATCATTTGATGTTGCTACATGCCTTACTTCTTGCCTATCTCACACTGCGAATTTTTTCTAAGCTCTATACTAAACATTAAATCTGTTACGAAAAAAGAACTAAACAAAATGAACACAAAACGATCAGCTTTAAAAAAGGACTCGTAACTGGAAAAACCGAATGAAAAAAGTATGTTAACAACAATTACTTTTTCACACCCAACCCAGTTCTGCGGAATCAAAATCAACGTTGAGTTTAAGCAAGCGAATGAGCCAATTGGAGTAAAGTGCCATGCAGATTTAAATTTTTCCCACTTGTGACGAATGCAGCTATCGATTTTTTTTTTTTGCATGCTAGTTAACATTTGTGTCAGTCAGCTGTTGGCTCTCACGCTGGCCAATAGAATCTTCCTGCCTATTCGTGGCAGCCAGCTATTGGCTCTCACTTTGGCCAGTAGAATATGGCAGCAAACTACATGAAAACTGCCGTAGAAGCATGAAAAAATCGATTATTTCCACTATCGATGGGACTTGGGAAATGCAAAGTCGGTCTTGGCCTTCCCGCTAACTTGGAGCATGTGCATGTAAATTTGGAGCATCTGCATGTAAATTTTGGTGCAAATTCGTCGAAAATTGCGGCCGTGCATTCGTTACACACACACACACACACACACACACACACACACACACACACACACACATCCTGCCTTTTATAGATAGAGATAATTATTCCTCATGCTTTGGCGCAAACGGTGAAGACTAAATATATATTTATTGGTAGTATAGTTGTATTATATATATATATATATATATATATATATATATATATATATATATATATATATATCAATATCATCAGTAATGCGCATCCACTACGAGAATTGAACCCGGACCATTACGATAAAACGCAAGCGTCATACCACTGAATCTTGTTAGTGGATGCGCACTGCTGTTGAGCCTCAAAAAGGATGAAAGGATATTTTTCTTCGCAAACTTACATCAATTATTCCCATATATTAGATTGAGAGAAAAAAAAATATGTCAGCTTTATTACATGATCACTTTGGGGATAATTTTTCAGTCTTCTTCGTCCTTTCAGGACGCTGGTGAACATGGCTCTCCACAATTTCCTGTCCTTTTTAGCTCTTAGTTAATTTTGTTTTTCTGTTATCTCTCCTAAACCTTGTTCCGCTATCCATTTACACAAGTTCACTATGTAAGTTACGCGTTGTTTTCCTCTGTCCCTCTTGCTTTTAATCTGTCCTATGAGTATCAAATTTTCCAAGCCCTCTTTCCTCATTATGTGCCCTAAAAATTCGTCATTGCTCACATATTCGGTCAATGTGCATCCTTCTGTTGAACTACATTTCTGTTGCTTCAACTCTCTTCTTTATCTGTGAGGTGATTGTCAAGCTTTCACTGTTACATAGATGGACTGATATTACATAACAGTTCCGTACACTTTTCTTTGGTTGTAACGATTTTTTTCTGTTTCTTAATACATTGCTTAGTTTTGGAAGGCAATGCGTCTTCGGATTTCAGTGTCACACATTTCATCTTCTATTTGTTTCTGTATGTTTATGTTTTCGTGAATTTTTATAAATATAAAATCGAATTTGTTTCTTAATTGCTTAGACACACACATTCTGATCGAATCCAAATTCCTAGGATCGACTGAAGATTGTTGGTAGCTTTTTTTTATAGAAATAACGATAGCGTAGTGAAAGGCTTGCTGGATTTTTTCCCCCTAATTAATTCCCTGTTTCTCCAATTGTTAGTTAAATAGCAAAGTAGACTGTGATCGTTTGCCTTAGGTGGCAGTCTGTCTAGGTGAAGGAAAATTCTGAATACAACCACCGTAATTAAGAGGGAAGATAGGGCTCTTTACCGTAGTGTGAGGCCCCCAGTCTATAAATGAAATACCAGCCTGAAGAAGGACGGACACTGCCAGGCTATCTAGCCTTAGACACACTCACTCTTACTACGTCTGGGGTAAATAAGGTGCCTCGACAACCCGAATAACTTACAGAATTTATGACCGGGATAGTGACCTCTTGTTAATATATTTAGAAACCTGTCAGGACCAGATACTTTTGCTATTTGTATATGTTTCTGGTGTTGTTTGGAGAGTGTACTCTAATTAAATGTAGAAAAGTACTTTATTGTATGGCCGGCGGGTTATTAGATGTTTACGAAACCGACTCGATGAAAAGACGATTTGGTGAAAGCGTAGAGGACGATAAGAATAATTAAAAAAAATATATTTAAAAATATACAGGCATAAAAAATCTTGTAATAATAGTTCTTAAAATATCAATATCATATATGCCGCCATTTACACACACGCGTATATTATATATATTATTATTATAAACGGAGCATTTACTTAAATATTGGTATCTATAAAAATAACGTATAAACAGAATATTATAAATAACGATATATATTTTTATGTATCAAGAACAATATTGGGGAAACGGTATGACAGATTTTACTTGTGACGCGTTTTGTTTTTCAGGACTTCATCGGATTAAATCTATGTTGGCACGACGACACATGCGCACAAACGATAGATGCTGGGGATTTTAGATTTTTTTTTTTTTTTAAATTTTTATTTTTTACTTTTTGATATCTAGACGAATTCATTTCTTTCTTTTTCTTTCCATCACTTTTATTCCACACTGTTATAATAGAAGATATTGTAAAAGCCGTGATGCAAATTTATTGTAGATGAAATTGCGATCCTGGCACTCACTAGACATTTACGTCATAGTGAATTGTTTTAGTGAATTGTGTGTGTGTGTGCGTATGTGTGCGTGTGTGTGTTTGTGTGTGTGTGTGTGTACTTTGACGTAATGTCTTCTTATTTTGACTCAAATAAAATGGACGCCCTCTGGAGAACACTTTGAAAACGAATACCAAAACGCTTCAGATTTCAGAAAATAGATTTGTAAAAAAAGCTTATTTATAATTAAAAAGAAAATTCTCCACCAAAACTTAACAATGATATTTATTTATGGTACCAACCGGGTTAGATTCATCTCCCTCGCCGCCAACCAAAAACACATAACTAGCTACACTTTACTATTCGCCTTTTATTATTTTATAGCCTAAAACAAATTGGCATCTGCCTATTTTTCCCAGAAATGAAGACGCGCCTAGAGTTAACCTTTAGCACTCTGCATTATTAATATTACTTCCCTTTCAACTGCATTCTTTTTCAATGCCTTTCAATTGCAGAAACTTTATTATTAATTTCACTCAAAGTTTTTTTTTTTTTTTCTGTAACAGCACAACTATGAAATTCAAACAATTTCAAATTCAGCGATCTGAGTCACCTTAAGTGGTAGGATAAACATTTTTTGGCACATAAAATTTCATACAGAATGATAAAGGTTAATAGCGTTAATACAATGCAATATATATTTTTTAGCATTCTTGTAAGTTAACAAAATGACACGGATTACACTAGTTCCTTTTTGTAATTTTGACTTTTTTCAATGTTGTTACTTTTTATAACAATATTAAAAAAGCTATAAAAATGATGAAAATAAAAACTAAATGAAATTAATAATAATCTCCAAATATTCAAATGCAATGTCAATCAACATCTCCAGACGCCTTGATCTATTTCCCATCCTTCTCCTCATCCTTTCTTCTATCACGCCTCTTTACTCTTGCCTCTCTGTAAACCCGTTGCGTGATAGTGGCACACCCACCTTGCTTGGAGTGAAATGCTTAATAAAAATAAAAAATAAAAATAATTCGTCTGTGAAACTATTCCTTACATTTGTTGATCATTTACATCACAAGATTATGGCGTGTGTTAACGACAAATACAAACATAAAATGAAAGAAAAACAAGACAACACGTTTTCGTTTTTTTCACAATGAATTTTATATGATCGGGCAATGTCGAATTGGACCCTGTAAGTTCATAAAGATAAATTGTGATAAAATGCGGGTACTAATTACATTCTGAACAAGATGAACATGGAAGAAATCTCTGGATTGGAAGAAGATGTATAAGGTGACAAATCCTTCAAAAGTTAGCAATGTAATACTGATTATTCAAACTGATAAAATGTCACCAGATTTTGCATAGGAAAAAAGCAAATATTCATCCACTACAAACGAGAACAAAACTGTATTTTTCCTTCTTTGTATTGAATTCTAACGTGGCTAAGAATAAAGACAAATTGGCATATATTTACACACACACACACACACACACATACATATGTACATACATATGAATATATATATATATATATATATATATATATATATATATATATATATATATATATAGGCAAATGGGAAATATATAAGACAATTTGGAAAAGGTACCGTATTCCGCTACTTATAAGATGCTCCCATGCATTAGATTTTGAAGGAATAAATCAAAAAAAGTTTTTTCCTTGTAGTTCATAGCCCTCGCCACTATCCCAAATTTTACCCAACTAAATAGCATGTTTCAGCATGAAAACCTGACTAATCATGACAAATTCATCACAGACTGAGAAGCACCAAATTTATGATAACTATTTACAATGTAATAATTAGGATTTAAAAATACCAGTGGGGCTTAACCTTATTGCAGCCAGAAATCCTCAATAATCGTGTCGAATACATCACAAACCAAGATGGAGTATTAATTTTAAACTAGCTACATGTAAATTTGAATACAGAAATAAGGTTAAGTTTGATTTATGTGTAGGTTAAAACATACGATAGTGTTTACTGCACTGTTGAATCTTTCTCCCGGTATTATAGTTTGAAATTCTTATTACCGGTAATCTTGACACGTCTGTTACATGTGCTAAGTTTACACTGTAAAATTTACCGAAAGTAATGTCCTCATGAAATTAGCTAACTTATGACTGCCGTCACCGACCTTCAATTTATAGGACGCAGGGTGGATTTTGAAGATATTTTATAGGAAGAAAATTGCGTCTTATTAGCAGCAAAATACGATATTACGAAAAATTTTTACATTGTCATGTTTCGCCGATGGTCCGGCGTCATCAAAATAAGACATTTTATTTCACAAAAACAAAATCTACATTAGCGTACCAAAGCGTGATTTACACAAAGCATCGGAAAACTCGATTTTCACTTTAAACTATTGTTAGAGACATTAGATTGTAACTAATTTCATTTGTTCCCTCTTTTGTCTTTTGGGAAGTTTTTGCTTTTGTTTGATTCACCCTTTCAATTTCCCATATTGTTTCCGTATTAATAAGAAAAGGCGTTATATTGAAATAGCATATTAATTGTAGAAGATTCATTGTAGCGTATTCAGGGCATCTTCCTCTTAGTAAATTGTATTCATTTTTTTATTAAAATGTTATTTTTTTTTCCCCACTCAAAATTGTGGTCACATAGTTTTCGGTGACACACAAGTACATTGAATGTATTGTTTGAATTTAAGTTCTTTTTTATGTTAATATATTCTTCTCTTTAAATATTGGGATATTTAGTCAATGTATTGGGAGGTACTGTTTATATTGTATTTGATAAATACCTGATTCTGATGTAAAATTAACTGCTTTACATTGATTTAATCTTTAACTCTTTTAAGTCTTTATAAAAATTTATATATTCAAATTAGGTTTTCTTCCAAATTACCTATAGAATGTATAGGTAATGTGTTTAGTGTTTGTACTGTCGTTGATACTATTTTTTCTACTTTGTTTTTGTGGATTTTGTACGCTTTTCTTTTGACATTGTATATCAAATTGTTAGGATAATGGAGGATTTTATTTTTCTTCTTTACGAAGACAGTTAATGAATTTTAAATAAAAACTAATTGTTTCAGATTTTATCCGATTGTCATGTGAATCAAATTTTATTTTGTGAAACCATTTTTTTTTCCGTTGACACCGGATCATCGACGAAACATGTCAAGGTAATTTTTTCCTAAATTATTTTGTATATTTACCATTCTGTCAGGTTCTCATCCAACCATATTCACATATAGGCAAATCAATATAAAATTTATCTTGCTTCATATTTTCAAGGTAGTTGTTGACATATTTACAAAAGATTGACTTGCGTTATTTTTCATACATATTTCTTTCATATCCTATTTTTTCACCGAGTATATTTTTAAGTAAACTGTGAGTGAATATCACCAACATTAGAATTTGTCATTCCTTATTCATCTACATCACATGTCGGACAAACATTCAAAGTTTCTTTTAATTTAAGAGCGAGCATGTGCATATAATAATATACATGCACATAATCATGATGTATACATCGATTACAATCACTTCCAACATCAAACAGGGACGCCATTAAATAATGGCTCCTTTCAGTTGATCCGCGCATGATCATTCGATGGTACGAGTGTTGTCTGATACAGACACAATAAATATTTGATCCGAAGATCAGCGCAGTCCAGGGATATCCAGAACTATAACACCACGCTCAATCAATCGATTTGAAAAGAAAATTAAAACACTTGACAACAGCAAGTTCTTCTCACAGTATATTTACCACAAGAGAAATCATTCACACCCTTTTTATTAATCTCTTTTAATTCATCATTCACACCGATTTTACAAGCGAATATGTAAAGTCTGCAAATTGCGACAAACCTAAAATGCATCGCTTTCGGGGTTGAATATTAAATAAGTTCTCATCAGAGGTCATTATAAAATATAGTATTCGTGTTACGGGTTTTTTTATTTTAAGTAACAGTTTCTTCCATCGCACTTCTTGCTTGTAGAATTCTCTTCCTGATTCTTGTTTCCCAGTCAACAATATTCAAAAATTTAAATGCAATGTCAATCGTTATCTTCTTAATTCTTATTCTTTTATTTTCCTCTCTCCTTAATAGTAGTTTTTCTCATATTCTCTAACACTTAGTAATCTCTTGCATTCTAGTGACTTTATTGCCTTACTTGGGGTTAAATGATAAATGTATTTTTTTCAACAAGTAAGAACAAAACTCTAAGGCCTTATCAAAAATCAAAAGAGTTATAAGTGAATCCATTTTACATAGCTTGATGGATAACTCAAATCGACGCCATCTAGATTATCGTAATTTAAGAAACAGAAACCAATTTCTCTAATAAAATATGTCTTTAGCTTCTTTTTGTCTGATTTTTGATGGTGACCTTATATATATATATATATATATATATATATATATATATATATATATATATATAATTAGTGAATTTTCTTCTCAACTTCACGTGAAATTTAAAAAAGATAACACCAAAAGATGGACTTTGACCGATATATATATATATATATATATATATATATATATATATATATATATATATATATATATATCGACCAAAGCCCATCTTTTTTTGAATTTTAAGTGAAGTTTTGAATTTCAAGTGAAGTTGAGAAGAATACTCACTAAATTTTAATTCCACAATAGATTTTAAATAATTTAGCCCCTCTACCTCACGAAATATAAAAACTATTTCCTACAATCTGAATATCCAAAATTAACTTAATGAAATATATGAAGCTTTACTTTAAACCATTTCAACGATTTTATTTATAAAGCCATTTTCTTTTCTTTTTTTTCGATTTTAGATGTGACTTGCAGAAATTACAAAACGCTCTGCTTATCTACAAGCAAATATAAATACATGTTGGCATACGCATTCATACGCACGTTCATTTTTACATCAATATGTACATTCATATAGCCTTGTGAATAATACAGTTTCTCCCGCGCACGCACACACGAACACAAACAAGCATAATTATTCACATCTGCTATTCTTAGTTTTCATTTTTTTGTTTTCATATTTATGTACCGAATTCTTAAATTATGTTTTTTGAAGAGAAGAAAAAAATCTCTTTAAACTTTGAACGTGTCTCTTGACAGTTCATAATTCAACTTGCAATGCTGTGATGAAAAAAGAAAAAAGTTGGTAAAAAGAAATTGTTGCCCTTTTTTTTCTAACACGATCAAAAACAAAATGCGTTTTCTTGTCCTTTCCTTTTCCTGAATCTATATGTTACGTTTTTTTCTTGAATTTATTTTATGTCAGTTTGCTGAGTGAAAAGGCACCTCGTAATTCCTCTGGCCGAGAACTGAAAGAGCCTCTCAACAAACAAGAGGTGAGAAAAGCCAAACAAATGAATTTCCATCGTTGTTATGATCGTTGTGGTTGTCATATTCAGTTATTGACCGTGTCTTCAGTTTATTTAAATGTGAGTCTTTGTTTTTTGTTTTTTTAATATCAGCAGTCTAGGTACATTTGATGAATAAAGAAATATATATCGAGGCTAAAATGCTCTCAATTTGTGAAATATTTCTTTTCCGACTTTATCATTGTTTATTGTTTAATGTTTCCTTTCGTCCACGCATTTATTTAAAACATTATCTACGATTTACTTCATGTCATTGTCATGGTTACGATAATTAAGTTGACTGTATTTACTGGTAATTATTTCTTCTTGTCAATGATTCAGCATCAGCGGTATAATATCATTATATTCTCATGCACCGTGTTTCATTAGATCAATAACCGATTATCCTTTAAATATAATGATGGCGTGGTTACTTTAGGGAAGCTTTTCTTGGTGTTGTCTTGTCTACGTTCTTGTATACAAATGATATGATAAAATAAATTTGCTTTGTGATTTGATATTTTACTGTCTCTTGATATTTTCCTATTTAACCATTAAATGAAAATGAAATCTAACACACGTAGGATTGTTTTCGTCTTTACGCACACACACACACCAATTATTATTATGATTGTTCTTTTTAAAACTTAATAGCTCTTTATCCCTTTTTATACTGCACTGATTGGCTCTTTTGACTGCAGTTCGCATTCTTCACACATGATCGTATTGTGCGGTGTATTTGAGTTTTTTTGGCGTGCGGCTTTGTTGTAAATAGTCCGTCTGAGACAGTAGAGGCCATAGAGTGCGGTGTGTAGCAGTGGGCCCGTCAAAAATACCAGTACGAATATGCAGAGAACGGCGGTGCCAGAGTTTTTTGAGAAATCCATGATTGGATAAATATAGGGTTTATGCTTCGTGTTGGTGCCACCAGCTTGCCAATAAAGAAGACAGAAGATGCTGAACAACGTCGCGTAGACAGAACCCATCCAAGCGTGCAGTAAACGTACCGGCATGGCACTGATGAACATATCTGTCAGAATTATGATGGCCAGGACACCGTGTGTATTAAAGCCAAGGAAGTCAATTGTCTTGCCTGTAAAAGAAATTGAGAAAAAAACATGAGAAATGTTATCACCTGATTTTTAAGAGTTAAATATACATTAAAATAACTTTCAGAGAATTAAAGTATTCTATGTTGTATATATAATAATATTGATATAGACTATGTTTATATAGAAGCTTATATGTTCAGCTATGTGTCTATTTTCATTTCTATTTTCTATGTATACGCATACATATAGATGTTTGTAACGGTATATATAAATATATAAATATATAAATATATATATATATATATATATATACAGAGAGAGAGAATATTTATTTATCATCTTTTACTTTACTTTTTCATCAATATTACAATTATTTTATCGTTATTATTATTATCATTATTATTCTTATAATTCTATACTCACGGATACTATCGCCATTACTTGTATGCACTTATTATTATTATTATTATTTTTATTTTCTTTGATTTCTGGCGTTTACACATTTCTTTCCGGGTCCCGCCCAGGGACCTAAGGTTAAAAATGGCGTCATGACACTTTCCACTGACAGAAAAAAAAAAAAAAAAAAAAAGATTACATAGATAAAGCCCTTCGTAAGGTGTGGGCTGTACTTGTTAGAACAATTTTCTGTAACTCCTTGAGGCATGGACTTCCAGGTATCCCTTCAATTAGTCTACTGGAATCTTTTCCAACCAGTCCTAGGGCTCCAACCACAACAGGGATTGTTGATGTTCCCATATGCCACATTTTCGCGATTTCTATTTCAAGGTCCTTGTACTTTGACAACTTTTTGAATATCTTCAAAGATACATTGCAGTCTGCAGGCACTGCCATATCAATAAGGAGGCACCGTTTTTGTTTATGGTCTTTAATAACAATATCTGGGCGGTTGGCCTTGATTGTTCTGTCAGTGTGTATTGTGTAGTCCCACAGAATTGTAACAGGTCCCATCTCCGTAACCGGGTCTGGGTGGTGTTCATACCAGTTTCTTTCAGTTTTCTTCCCGTAGAAGTTGCAGATTTTCCAGTGCAGATATTGGCCCACTCTGTCATGTCGGGTTTTATATTTCAGTGGGTGCCAACACCGTACAACCTGATACAAGATGATCAATCGTTTCTGGATATTTATCACAGAATCTGCATTTTGGACTGGCACAATATTTTTTAGTATATGTGCTTGATAATTCCCCTAGTTAGCAAGCATTGGTCCTGCGCAGCAAGGATAAAACCTTCAGTTTCCGCTTTCAACCCTGCACTACGTAGCCACTGATGGGTACGGGTTTTTTGTCTACGTCAGCTTGTTTGGTACGGGCAGAGTATTGGCCATGAAGCGGTTTATCTTGCCATCGCTTCTGTAACTGGTCTGTTGCATTCGTCTTAGCTATCTTTTTTTTAGGTATTTTGCAGTTTCAGCCGGTGTATTGTGCTGTAGTTGCATCTCTACGCCCATTTGAAACTCCATTTTTTGAATTTGTTGGCTTCCTTCATTACGGAGTAGAGACGCTTACTACTTTCATGTTCCTTGACGCACACCATCATCCAGTCTTCTGTAGTTTCCAAATATCTTTGGAGGCCAATTGTTGTAGTTTTGTAGGACAGTTCTAGTTGAACTAATCCTCTGCCTCCTTCGGATCTGGGCACATACAGACGGTCGACATCAGCTTTGGGATGATGCATGCGATAGCAAGTGAGTAGCTTTCTCGTTTTGGCATCCAGTCGCTTTATTATTATTATTATTATTATTATTATTATTATTATTATTATTGTTGTTGTTGTTGTTGTTGCTGTTGTTTTTTAATACTCTTCATTTTATATTCTTGCAATTAATGGCCGGTTACTCGTTTCGAAGCACACCGGTCTGATGGAGCGGTTAGCCAATCCCTGTCACAGACGCCTGATCAGGCCTTTTTGTGTTTAGCCCACCTGAGTTTTATACTGCAGCTAAGGTGAGCGGGTCGTAGTTACTGTTTCTGGGAGAGAGCGCAACATCTGGCGTTATCAACAGATCGAGCAAAACCAGTAAATTCAAACCGTCGGCCATGATAACAGCTTGCATATCCATGGACGGCCCCCATTTACCCAATTTCACTCACAAGGTCTAGGTTAACTTTGCACTCGGATCTCATGGTCTGAAAGCGAACGTTCTAACCACTCGGTATCGCGTTATGCTCAGAATTCTCGCATATACACTTATAAGATTTGCACACTTATAAGACAAATTGGAAAAGAATTTTACGCATATTCCCTCTTATAGTAGACGTCATCTGGTTTGAGAGACAAATCCACGTGTGGATAAAATTATGTTAAAAATATGGGGAAGAAACAATAAAAATCTTTATCTGATGTCGCGGCCAAAGAATTGATGCTTTCCGCACTGAGACTATTAACGTCTGCTGGATTTGAAATGTAAGAACTGCTATCCAGTATCAGAAACTGGTGAAGGCTGAGGGTGCAACCGAAAATTCTGTGATTTTCCCAATTTTTTATTGTGTTCACACATGTACACTAAATAAAAAGTATACAAAAAATAATTTTGCCATCCAACTTTTGTATTATATATAATGATTATATACGCAAATACTGCCTATACAAGGCAATATCTGTGTCACGAATTTTAAGTAAATTTCCTGATCCTAGCTGCAATTAACATCTAAGATGACTACTCGAAAACTTTATAAAAAAAACAAACGTGTTAAGTTTTAATTAATTTTACATAATTTAATGGATAACTCAATTCAAGACCAACTCGGTTATCGTAATTTAAGAAACAGGAACCAAAGTTATCTGATAAACTGTGTCTTTAGTTTCTTCTTAACTTTCGATGGTGGCTTTGTATTTAGACCAAAATCCATTTTTGGAATTGATATCTCTGAATACCAAGCGAATTGAATAAATTTGAAATAATTTAACTGTTTATTTTAACTAAATATAAAATCTATTTCCTACAAACTGAAAGTATGATATTAGTGTAATGAAACTTTTATTTCATCAAGATCGTCAATTTACTTACAATTTTTTTTTTTGTGTGTGGGGGTGTAAAATTTTCCGTTTCAAATTTGATTATATCTGTGACTATAGAATTATTTTTTCCATCTTGTGTTTTTTTTTATGCTGATGCAAAGTCAACTTGAAGCATAATTAATACCAATTCTACATATGTACTGAGTGTGGCTTGCTTTTTTCTAAATATACACGGCCACTAAATTTAGAAGTGGTTTCTGACTGCAAAGGACACATTAGTGTTGCTTTCAATTGTTTACTTTTTATTCATCTTTTTCATCACGGTTTATTCACTAATACACGAGAAAATATAATACATGTGACCAAAATGCTTTTTGTAAACCAACAATAAAAAAATTTTTAAGTGAAACTATTGCTATCATAGAATTGATAATTGCTTTGACGTAAGCTTCACATACAAACGGGTTTGGATCCTTGTTGAATTTAACTAATTAGAACAAGATAATTCGTATCTGTATGATTTTATTGTTGTATAGGAATAAAATGTCGTTGCCGACACCGTAGTTTGAACACAGATCTCTTATTAAATAAGTAGATCACGTGATCGCAAATGAAACGTATAAATGGAAAGTAGCATGACGTCTAAGTGATCACTATTCTCTAATATGAAATTGAAGAAAACCATGATCGCCACCGTCATGAAGGGACACAACATATAGAAGAAAGATTAATGCTTTGATTTAACAAACTATTATTTTTACAGAATGATTTCCATTTTATAAAATAAACGTTTTTATCTCTTAAATGTTTACTAATTTAACGAATAGAGATGAGTTTAAAACAAGGATGTACCTTCTCACCGGATTTATTCAACCTATAGAGCGTGGCAATTCTAAGAGAATTAGAAGTCCTACCATGATTCATTATTGGCGGCCACAATCTTAACAATATTAGATGCAGATGACACAGTGTTGATAGCAGACAGAGAAAAGAACCTAAAAATGTTTCTACAGAAGTTAGCGAAGGAAAGTAAGAAGAAAGAACTAAATATAAACTACAAGAAGACAGAATGCATGGTTGTCAGCAAAAGGATGAGCCCAAAATACAAATTACAAATAAATTTAAATATTTTGGAAGTATTCTAACAGAGGATGGAAAGTGCAAAGGTGAGATTGGGATAGCTAAAGATGCATTCCAAAAGCTAAGAAAAGTATTAAATGAACAGAAAAACTTCGTTAGAAAAAAAAAAAAGAGTACTGAACTGTTAGATGATATATCTCATTCTATATGGTAACAAATACTGGACAATCTCCTCAAAGATGAAGAAGAGACTTGAAGCAACAGAAATGTGGTCCTACAGAAAGATGCAAGGGGTACCATGGACCGAACATGTGAGCAACGACGAGGTTTTAGAGAAAATGGATACAAAAGAAAACTTATACTTAACATCAGAAAGAGGCAGATGGAATTTCTGGGGCATGTAATGAAGAAGGAGGGCTTGGAAAATCTGATACTCACAAGACAGATTGATGGGAAAGGAACTGAGGTAAACAGCAAGTAACATACTTGATGGGTTTGAGTAAATGACTAGTAGAACAGGGTTTCGGAGAAATAGCAAAAAGTCAAAACCTATTAAGAGCTACAAGAGACAGTAAGATGTGTAGAGCCATGATCGTTCACATCCTGAAGGGACACGGCACATAAAAGAAGAAGAATTTAACGAATGAGAACTGATTATACGCATTAAAACATAGTGATTTAATGACAAATTATTTTGCAACAAATAATTACTTACCCGGATGATATAGAACAAGCCAAAATAGAATGGCTACGATTATACCACCATTTGAGGTGATATTGAACAGCACCCATTGTATCTTGATGCCTGTCGTCAGTTCTGTTGGACGCTTTTCTGGAAATATAAAGAATATATATATATATATATATATATAAAATAAACGTGTTGTAAAAGAATTGCTCTGTGTGTGTGTGCGTGTGTGTGTGTGTGACACGAAGAGAGAGAAAGGACAATTTCAGTTCTTTCCTATTAAGGAAAAAATGACATACGTCCAATTTCACAATTCTCGGGTTATAATTAAGAATATATTTTACATGTCCCCAGCACCCAACTCACCCCACCAAAAAATCAGAATATGCAATTATAAATCAGAATATGCAAATATAAATCACAAAACAGTAAACTTTCTGCACTAAATTTCCAAATATTTGTTAAATATCTTGTTCGTATCTCACGAAATATTATCAGGTGGACTTAGGTTTGCGCCAAAAAAAAAAAAAAGAATGGTGACTTCCCGCTAGCACCACCAACAAAAAATCCGTCTATAACTTTTCATTTATTGTATTTCATCGTTGAGTACTTTTGTTTCAGGCAAAGATTTAAAATTTTATCTTGTTAATTTGTATGTGTAACGAGAAAGAGGGTCTATCAACCAAACTTCGTTAACATTTTAGCCCGGCTGTGTTTGTAGTTATACCGCCGTTAGGGCTTCCGGCCTTGTGAAATGGCTACCTTGTCTTGCTAAATCAATTATAACTGAACAATGAGTTCGATCCTCACTGGATGCTGTATACTGCCGGTCTTAAGCCTCATCTAAGCTACGCTTAATAAATCGCAATATTACAGTCTTTATTATACTGAGGTATTTCAAGAAAATTTTAAACTTCATAAAAATTAAATTATTTGAAACATATATTAAAATGTATAGGTACCTGAAAAAAACCACAGGTAATCTCATGATTTATGTTGCTGAAATAAACTATAAAGAAACATCTTCTTCGGGGTTTGAGTCATCAGAATTAAAATCATCACTCCATTTTTTTCCCTACCCACAATTTGATTTTAAATCTAAATGGCCTATCTACTTTTTCAATACTCTAGAAATGTATGTTTAGGTTTTCAAAACGTACAATTTAGCGAGATAAGAAAACTTTTTTAATGAAACGTTTGCTTGCTTTAATCAATAAGTCTTGTGTTTTTCGCTTTTCTATTCTTACTGCAGTGACTCCAGTGGCTTCCATTACTAAATACTGTCGATCGAAATTTACAAAACTTAACTCAGAATATGACAAAGCTACAAGGGTGAGACACCCATTCACGGAAAAAAAAACTCGATCATTAATCATTACAATATGGCGAAGCGCCTAATCTTTGCTGCTTGTTCGCTCTAAGAGTAAACAAAGCAACATTTTTATACATGAAAGTATGGATGAAATTACATCCGTGGGTTTCTGTGTCACAGCTACAGTAGGGAGTGTTGAGCATAAGACTCGCTTCATAAAGCATTGCTCATTATAAGTGCGTTTCTCGCTGGACCATTTAAATATATAATGTCGTGCTTTGGCTTTTTCCAGCAAACTTCTACCAGTGTAAATCGAATAGCTCCTCTACTACTGTGTCAGAAAAATATCATAACGTTACTGTACAAACCAATAGAAGCCGGCCTCAGTCGAGATCCTTTTGTACGCTGATATAACTTCTTTCGTCTTCCTTCGCAATCATAACGGAATAGTCCATTATTTACCTGAGATAATTAACTTACTCAATAATGGAGAAACAAACAGAATTATGATTCTATATAAGTACTGGATGCGCTTTGTCTCTTTTCTGGAAATATACGATCACTTTCAGAGCGATTTCTGATGGTAACGAACACTTAAACTGTTTATTCATTTTTTTTTCTTTTTTGGTATTAAGACAGAAGATCGATGATCGTGATCTTTTCCATTGCGAGTGTCCGGGTCAACATCCAGTTTTACATTTAGAGTTACCAACCACGGCTAGAAAGGTTCGCCCTGTTTTTTTTTAACCCTTAGCGAAGAGAGAAAAGATGGATTCATACCTTACCCAACATTGGGCAACTAACAACATTTTATTGCCTTAGCAATACTAAATAGGATGGATATAAAAAGAGGTGAACAGAAGTGTATATACTGAATGGTTCTTATTCATGCGTCCTTAAAGATGTTGAAGTTTACGGTTAAAAAGAAGTTCCTTGTTTTAGAATTATAAGCTTAGGACATTTATTTGCTCTGTTGTATGCGACACGTGATTCGCTGGAGACTAAGAAGTCTCGTGGAAGGGAAACGAAAAACGTCTTGTCTCTACGACATAAGCAGCGAGATAAGAGAGAAAAAAACATTTCTTTATATAGTGTTTTATACAACACCACAGAGCGGTCATTGTCCGAAATTGAATGTAACGAATTCGACTGTAATTCAAGAATCATAAAGTTAACTTTCCTTTTCACACATTGAAAGTTTAATTCCTTTTTAGAAAAGTCTTTCAAATTATTTCTTTTACTCCTGCTGCCATTGACTGTTTTATATTGTGGAAAGTTTGGTTAGTAGTTTGTATTGGATTTGTTACCATTTTATGTTACGATTTTGCCAACGTTGAGTTAGATTTCGTTGCAGAGATGTCTATTGCAAGAGATAACGTAGTGATAGTATTGTAGTCACACGAGATATTTTTTCAAACACAAGATAGAAATGAAATTACAAACAACATTGGGTAACTAACAACATTTTATTACCTTAGTAAAACTGAATAGGATGGATATAAAAATAAGTGAACAGAATTGGTATACTGAATGGTTCTTATTCTTACGTACTGTGTGAGGTACTATTAAAGATGTTGAGGCTTACGTTTAAAAAGAAGTTCCTTGTTTTAGAATTATAAGCTTAGGACATTTATATATTCCTGTTGTATGAGACACGTGATTCGCTGGAGACTAAGAAGTCCTGCGAAGGGAAACGAGAAACGTCTTGTCCCTACAATGTAAAGAGCGAGATAAGAGAGAAAAACATTTATTTATATAGTGTTTTGTACAACACCTAGCGGTCATTACTCGAAGTTCTTTTGTAGACAAGTTGGTTTAATCTTAGTCTCCTTGCCTTATCTTTCTCAATTTTTTTACTGGCTACAAATAATAATTTGCCTCAACGAATTCACGTCATTTTTCATTTTTTTTAAACCTCCGTGAAGATTAATAGATTTTTTTTCTTTTTAATAATACCGCTGTATAGAAGCCAGCACCAAACAGAAGATACTATGATAATGTGTATTATGAAAGGTCTGTCGTCTGCAACGTGTCATGTCTGCTTTATGATATCAGTTTACAAACAAGAAAAGACTTAGGTATTCGCTGTTAGCGTTGACACTTAAAAACTCCACCCATCGTTATTATTTGTTCAGGAGTAGCATCAACAATTTCGAAACTTTAAATCTGTGTTTGACATCACGCCGTTTGGCCAGGCGACTCGCTGGTGATTGATCGGTCCGGACGAGCAACTCATCCAATAATAATAAGACAAATGTCATGCGGGTAATCAAACTACGTTCAAACTGCTTACAGCCCACGTCTATTTTGATTAAGCACTGTATGATGATGTCAAATAGAAAATCATTCTGGGAATTTCTCAGCTCCAGGTCGATTGCCCCGAAGTATTCTCAAAAGGCCAAGTGTGCCACAGGAAGAATGTGAGGTTAATTTCATGACTTTTCTCTCAGTTTCAATGTAAGTAAAGTTAGCAAATAGGAACAACATACCTTTTGCTTGCAAATAGCATATTATGTGTCCATTAGGGTTCGGGTTTCAGGACACCATCGTGTGTCTGTGCCTATATATATATATATATATATATATATATATATATATATATATATATACGCACATACACACACACACACACACACATATATATATATATATATATATATATGCACGAAAGCAAATTTTAACTACGTTACTTAAAAATTGAAAACTCTAAATGAACAAAAATAAACAAAAATTAATAAATAAAATAAAATAAAAATACAAAAAACAAACAAAATAATTTCATCCAAACAAATAAATAAACTAAGTAAATAATAAACAAATTAACAAACTACCTAACCACAGATAAACACAAGAAAACGTAGTAATAACGGCCAACAATAAAATAATGAAAAATAAATAAAAAAAGAAAGTTAGCTAACAACAATATAAATAGCCAAAAACTGCATCCGGATCCCAAATTATATCCACTCAATAGACCCTAGAATAATTCGAAACAATTAACGTCCAGCAAAACAACCGTTAGAATAATACAATAGACTACCCACAATGCATCAGTGATTTCTTTTCTGGACATAAAGTGTGTAAGAGATTTTGGGGGAAAACCTTCCCATCACTCTTTCTAGAGTGATGGGAAGGTTTTTTCATTTATAAAAATCTACGCATGAAGTTAATTTTTTTTTTTTAAATCCTTGATAATAGCTAATAGAATAGTCGAAAGCGCTTCGATATATAAAATATCCGGACAGTTTTTGCACACTTTATGTCCAGAAAAGAAATCCCTTATTCAAATACGAGAAAAATTGAATAAAAACCTTAATCGCAGTACCTTGTCAGTCATCTTTAATGAAACTTGTATAAAAGATTATATATATATATATATATATATATATATATATATATATATATATATATATATATATATATATTTCGGATCATTTTCTTAATTTATGGGAAGAATTTGAATGTAAATTGAACAGTATTTTTTAAACTGAAAGAGCTCAAAATCATTTCCCCAATTTGTGTTCAATTTTTTTTCCATTAGAAACCAGAAAATGATCTGAATCGAAGTTAAATGAAAGAGAACAATGAACTTTTGTTGATCTACAACCAAAACTGAATAAATGAAAAATTAATACCCAATATATATATATATATATATATATATATATATATATATATATATATATATATATATATATATGGAGGTTACGTCTGTATGCGTATATTCGATAAATCTCGCGATTATTTGTTCTATTTTAAAATAAAATTGTGTTGATAAGTTTGCTGTTTTTGCAAATGCATATATTAGGTGTCCTACAAATAAATTGGTTATTTAGTGCCACTTATCTAACGTTGGAACGGTTTTTATACTGAAAGTATGATCTTCTAATATTGGAGAGTAATCACAAGTTACATTAATATTCGATCAATTCATTTGTCTAAAAAGTAATCTTTACAATGTTTAGGTTAGACATTAATTAGTCCTTCGTTTTTTGTTCTTTATGAAATATTCAACTTCAACTTTAGGAGCTTTGATGTGCTATAATCCTTAGCAAGTTTGTTTTGCTCGATCAATTATGTCTGAGTTGTGATTTCGATCCTCACTGGACGACACATACTTGTGGCGTTGTGCCGCATATAAGCTACGCATACTAAGACTATTCAATTTTACTTGTATTATAAATTCTATATTAGATTTATATGTGTCAATAAACTCGAAATATAAGTGTAGATATATTATACGCTAACACGCACAACATTTCTATGGTTTATGCATTTACGTTTACGTATTATATTATATATATATATATATATATATATATATATATATATATATATATATATATATATATATATATACCACAGACAAGAATCGAACCTGTATCCTGCACGAAACCGCCTGATGCTTTATACCATTTAGCTACAGAGGTGTGATTCCTGTCGGAGGACACATATTTTCCATACAGGCCGGTAAAAATAGTTTTTTTTTTTTTATAAAACAGAGCATTTACTTAAATATTAGTCTTCATATATATATATATATATATATATATATATATATATATATATATATATATATATATATATATATATACAGAATTCTGATAAATTTTCAGTACAACACACTTCACTAAATTTGACCAAATATCAGAATATATATATATATATATATATATATATATATATATATATATATATATATATATATATATATAGACGATTGCGTATAGCATAAAACTATCTTTCGCTTCTGTGTGCTGACTTCAATGTCCACTTTTATATTATATATATATATATATATATATATATATACACTAAAAGAAATAAATAATCTGTTTAATAAACAAACGAAGCGTCTACTAAAATACGAGTGTCCACTAAACAAATAACTAAAAACTAATAAATAATTAAACAGATTATTTATTTCTTTTAGTCTACCGGCTTGAATATTCAACAAGAAATCTTATTAAAGAAAAATATGCCCTCTCCGGCTCATCATCAGATACGTTCTGAGACCATTGTCTTAACATATGGTGGATGGGGACCTCCTACCTTTTTCAAATTTGTTCGAGTAAATTTAAATATAATGTTGCACTAAATGCGCTACTTAAGACTATTGGCGTTTTTTCCATAATAAACTAATTACGCACGACTGCAGATAATGCACGAGAGTTGAAAGCTTAGACACAGCAATTATAAAAAGGTTTTCAAATATCGTACATCAAAATTATCGTCTTTTGCGAAGGATAATTCGTAATTTCGAGAGGAAGATGGAGACGCTCAACAGAAACCAAGTTGTCTAGCCGCTTTAATACACAAACACACACAGATATATATATATATATATACACGAAGATATATATATATATATATATATATATATATATATATATATATATATATATATATATATATATATATATATATATATATATGTATGTATGTATGTATGTATGAAGGGATGTTTATATGTGTTTGGTCCGACCCTACTCGAAATATTCAAACATTTGATTTTGTTTTTTCGGTACGGCTTCTTGGTTGAGACGTAAATGTTTTAACAGCCCCTGTATATATATATATATATATATATATATATATATATATATATATATATATATATATATATATATTGGGAGAGAGTGGGTGGAGAGGGAGAGATAGAGATCTTGATATACATTATGTCTATGTGTGCTTACTTGATAAACTGATATCACTTGCGATTATTTTTATAAAAACAACAAAGATACGGATGTTTATCTAAACAAATTATTCTGTACTGTTTTTATAAACTTTTTTTCGGTAGAATGAGTTCCACTGTATTTTTGCCACTTGGAAGAAAAAACTCCGCATTTGTACAATTATTTTTCCACAGTTGTTTAGTATGCAAGTTCGTATATTTATGTAGGAAATACCACTTGCCCAATGAGATAATGGCCCCCGCGCGTAAAGAAAATCATACATGCTTAAATTGTTAACTTTCAGGAATTTCATAAGTTTATTTTATTTATGCTTGAAAGGAAATTGCTAAGTTGTTCAGATGGGTAAGGAATGATGCTTCATTTGATAGAGTTGAATGAAATCTTCCAACTTCAAAAGGATGCTAGTTTTATTCAATTAAATATTATTTTCAAGCAATTAAATACAAGGGATGTTCAAATATATATGTACGCAGTTGTTGGACCATTTCATGTAATTGACTTGTGCCCGAAAATTAACAAAAAGACGAAAAAATACGAATATATGAAAGTTATTTTTTTTTCACGCCAAAATTCACGTAAAGAAAATTGTCTTTCATTTGTCATTGATAATTGATATTTTTTTTTTTTTTCAGATTTTGTCGTAAAAATATGTCTATATGCATCCACGTGTAAGGAAATGTGTTTGCTTGAATTCATCAGGCGGAAACTATCATTGATTTTATAATAAAGTAGTAACACATATTATTATAATTATTCTGTACTGGGTAAGTTTCATACCTGGTGGTTCTGCATGAAGATCATGCAACAGCAAGTCATCCCCCCCCCGCCCGTATCCTTTCTGATTTTGCTCTTTGTCATCTTTCCAATTCTTCCAATCTTTGAAAGTTTATTTTTTCAAGCGTTTCAATAATAACAAATACAAATATCAGTCATATTTCACCATTTTCCAATGGCTTCATGGCCCACTAGAACGGCATCCACTGACAGAGCTGGTGTTTTGGCTTGCATTGAGCGAATTTTAATCTTATTATTATCTATGACCGCGTTTAGCTTACGTTTCTACGACTTGTACTCATAATCAAATCTCAGCCATTTGAATAGTTCCCAGTTAATCATCGTTCCTACCCAGTCCAGCCTATTTTATAATACTTATTTTGTATTGATTTACTACATTCACTTATTGTTATTTGTGTTCATTGCGTTTTCAAACTAGTGGATATCACTGGAGATCAAGTGGCAACAAGTATTTTCTCTAGCCTTGGTTAGCAACCAGTCTAGGATAAAAAAAACTCTGAAATTCAAAAGCAGTTGGGGGTGGGGCTAATAACCCCGCCCCGTTAAAGTCTACTAGCTACAAAAACCACAGGGGTGAGTGTGACCCTATGCTCCACGGGCAGACTACAAGACCTCCATACATATGCGTACAGAGTTAATGAGTTAACATTGTAGAAAGAAATGGATACTTTACAGTCATTAGGCCTTTTCTTTACTGCGAATGCGTGATTTCATTTCATTTTTTTATCACTTCAGTCCACGGAAGTCAATAAAGCCAGTAATATGCAAAGCGTTAAGATTGAGATCGCATATAAATTTTTGATGATCGTACTTAACAAGAAAGTAGGATGCGAATTCCACAAGTAAGAAGTGCATGAAAAGAAAATATCAGGAACTGAGCTTATAGTTACAACTAGCAAATTCAACAGTGAAATTATGAGACCTAACTGCCAATCTAGTACTGCGCTTAAATTCGTGAAGAAACGGACCAACGAGAAAAGCTCATCAGAAAAATTACCGTGAAAATATTTATAGAAAAGGGAATAAGGAAGCTACGTTGTGGCGGTGGGAAAGTAGCTGAAGCCGAGATGCCAGGTCAGGATCTATACCTTTGCAGATTGTTTTTGGGATTTTGTCAAAAATCTCTAAATACATAGCAGAATCGCCCGACTAGATGTGACAGCAATATTCAATGCCCGTATGAATGGTAAAGGTATAAATGTGCAAGATATATTCGACGAGAAAAATTGTCTAAAACTAGTGAACCGAATTTGTTTTAATGAAGTATTTAGAGGCAGTAATTTTGAAGGCCTTGAATACGATCCGCAATTTTCAGTATTTCATTTCAGAAAGCCTAAAAAAGGAGATTAAATTAAATGCGTGTTCTTTACGTAAGCTCAACAATAAAACCAAACAAATCGTTCAGTCTAGATTCATGTAAATGCAAGACAATAATTTTGATACGTTCGTCTTGCGTTTTCGGCTTAATCAAGTTACATTTGCCTAAAACAGGAGACATGTGAATATGATATGCTTTTCAGGAAAGCGTTCCCATTTTGCACCTGTGCATGAAACAGCAAAACACCGACTTGACGTTTACCAATGATAAAAGCGGTGTTGTCTGAAAATTTCACATCGAGAATCCACGAGGTAAGATATCATATAAAGCTGATGAAAGGTTGTTTGCACTTTGACCTTATACTGATACCCATTTCTAAATCAGCCCAGCTGTTTTCGTCTTGAAGGTGACTTTAAGTAGTGCACGGCTAAAATTATATCCAAACCGACTGACAACCGTAGCTGATATCAAACTGAATTATGTGCCATCTTGTGGCCAAAATGCACAAAAAATGTTTGGAGCTCTTACCAGATAAAATCTTAAATTAACTGAACGTTGGCTTTCGTTAATACGAAAGAGTTACATACACGTGCACACAGGCACTTGTTTATACGGGGTGGTGCTGAAAATATCTCGACCAGACTAAGAAGCTCCTCCAAAAAATCTGTTTGGTCAATAAATTTAAATATACATAACACAAAATATATTTATACAATTCACTATACTACATTAGGCTTTTTTATAAACAAATATCTCGGATATTTGGTAACTACTTCATAGCTTAGAGGTAGGATATCTGGTTTGAAGCAATCGGACGTCTAGCCACACTGAAGAGTTGTGATACAGCGAAACAGTCTGTCTGTGGATGACTATATATATATATATATATATATATATATATATATATATATATATATGTATGTATGCTATCAGGAATTCCAATTGAGCCCTCTGGTGAAGAGGGTAATTTTAAAAACAGTGGCTGCTAGTAACGCATTGCTCTTCAACTATGAATTGAGCTCTCCCATACTGGCGTATTTCGTATAGAAAACGTTAAAATTTCCCTTTCTCTTCATCGAGCGCCGATAACGTAGCGTTAGGATCTCTGACTGATGCCAAATCGAGCGAGTTTCAATCCCATCTTGAAGCAATCGGACGTCTAGCCACAGATAGTTACAGCGAAACAGTGGGTGACTATACATATATATATATATATATATATATATATATATATATATATATATATATATGTGTGTGTGTGTGTGTGTGTGTGTGTGTGTGTGTGTGTGTGTACCTGGCTGTCAACGAAACAACCCATTTTGAGGTATGTATTACGGACATCAAAATCAAGAAAATGTAAAAATGTAACTCTCAAGATATTGTTGTAACAGATAAAGGAAAATATGACACCGAAATCCCCAAATGCATTGGAAAAGCGAAAGAAACTAAGTATTAACACACAGGAAATATCGCTGAGAACAAAGAAGAAGAGTGCTAAACTGCTATGTAATATATAAACTCCCATATCGCAGTGAATGGTAGACAATTTTTTCACCGATGAAGAAGAGATCTGAAGCGACAGATTACGTGCTAATACCCTTGGGAAAGGTATGAATCCTCTTCTTCTAAAAAGTTATGGGTAAATAGCACTTCAGACCGGGTTCTATAGCCTTGGATGGCAACTGGTCTACCGCAGAAAGAAATGGTAACCTACGTCGGGGAAAAAAATCTCCCTCGTTAGTCATGTATCGAATGATACATGATCGCCTAAGCGTGTATCACACATGGCACATAACTGAACTGAACTATTGAAACAAGAAAATCAGTGAGAAATGTCGAGTAATCTACATGAGAAGGTTTGTGTGTGTGTGTGTGTGTGTGTGTGTGTGTGTGTGTGTGTGTGTGTGTGTGTGTGTGTGTGTGAATGGATAGTAGAACTGAGACAACGAGGGATGATATAGGGCTGCAGTCCCCTTACCTTTTTGCTCCACGGTCTGGGTGTCATACAAGACAATTTTTCCACGAATCAGAGAAGTTTGTATCGGTCAGGCGCATAACAAATCAATAAATAACACCATGATAATCAATAAAACAAGAAAAAAAATGATTCTTTCTGTGCGGACTGCTACCACATGGTCCACAGACCTGTAGCTGGAGACCCTCTAGTATAGAATAAAAATTACTTAGTATAATAGAAGACAGGAAATTGTGGACAGCCTTGTACTAAATGGACTTAGTATATAAAATAAGTAACAGTGAAAACGCAACTGAATGATGTGTTTTATTAGCAAAATTAAATTTAATTTATTTTCTCATCAAAATTGTGAATCCTAAGCATAGCGTCTCTGAAATTGTTTGACTGCGATAATAAATTTACGATATTATGGATTTCATACTCAGCTGTAGTTTATTATGTGGATTTTTTTCTTCGATCGTTATCAGTTTCCCATGCGAAATGTAACTATGAGAAGAATTTTTCCTTAGTAAGCCGTTAATCATTTCCAGTCATGGCTTCAGAAGGTTAGATTTTGAACGATAAACAGTGACTAGAAGTCTAGGCTTTTAAAATATAATTAGTAAATTATCTCTAAGCTTTCCTCACTTCTAATTCTTCAACCATTTTGACATGCCTCCGGCAGATTGCCATATATCATTCTTTCTCATCCCGTGTTGTTTTAACTAGCCAAATTCTTCCAGGCGGTAAGTTCCGAAGCAAAAATCCGATTAGTACTCATCTTACTAAAGGAGAAAACCATTTTTCTGTACAGATGTACACGGAATAAAAAAATAAATAACTTAACATTCATTATTTTCTTTAATTCTTCACAGTTTTACGAGATTTTGTTAATTCTATCTATCTATCTATCGCTATATATATATATATATATATATATATATATATATATATATATATATATATAATATATATATACATGAAAAATAAAATAAAAAACTATATCTGTAAAAGGACAATATGAATCAAGACTAAAGCAAAACTTAGTCGACGAATGATAAAACGCGTAAGCTAAGTTTTCCCTTTGTCTTTAATATATATATATATATATTGGCAGTTTCGTCTACCCAGTTCCATATGAAAGACATAGGTCAACCCATGGTATGAATTTCAGGTACTTCCCAACACTGCCGCACTCTGGCATAGCACCTCCTTGACAAATCGAGTATGAGTTTCGAACTCGTGTTGGAACACTACCATTCTAATCACTCCGGCACTCGCATGTACTCAAAGTCACCGTGGGTTTGAGCGTACTAGGATTGTTCAATTAGTGATCTTTCCCAGAAACTTCACTTAGGTTTGCTGAGCTTGGGTGCAGTATAAACCACGGCTTAGCTCTGTGTTGGTGTTGAAAAGCGCTGATGTGATTGACTGGATATTAATATTATTTATTTAAAAGTTATAACATAAATATCTTATAAAATTACTACATAAATAGCCATTTTGTTTCAACACCTCTGGTTTCTACAATCTACATTCAACATCATCACTTGATAAGACAACAAAGGTGTTGAAACAAATTTTTTAGATATATATATTTTGTATATATATATATATATATATATATATATATATATATATATATATATATACACTAGCTTTTTTTCTTCTTTTTCGTTATATGTGTGTGTGAATGCAAGCGCGGGTTTATCTGACACTGTGTTTGCCTTGGCGTTTATCTATGATAAATATGTCTTTTGTAGCTGTCAACGTTCTTAAGATATGAAAGTCATAATTCCAGAAATTTCACCTTGCTTGGCCTATTAGATAGGTTCTTTTGTGACAAGAAAATTATCTTTGGTCACCTTGCTCAACTTCAGCATACGCTAAACACAGAAATAGGCCAACCCTGTCGTAAAGCCAATAAACCTGAATAGCAAAAAAAAAAAAAATCATGTGGAAAAAGAAAAAATAGCACCATCAGATTCACTATGTGATCTTATCATTTCTTTACAACAATTAGTAATATAAATATTGTTTCTTTTGCAATGCTACCTATCTGTACGTTGCTATATCAATAATTCTGTACCCTAATGATGAAAAAATCACTTAAATATTGATTTTTCAACATAATCCTCTTTATCAATCCATCTCACCTAACGATTCTTCTGAGATCGATCATTATATAGTGAACATTTCAAATCAAAATTAAGCTACTGTGTTATACTACAGACTTGCTGGTCTCTTATTTAGTGATACAAATAATAATAATAATAATAATAATAATAATTGGTTGACGAAAGGCGAGTTGAAAGTCTACGATAATGACCAAGGTCTGAATACTAGTTCTTTCCGGAAGAACATCTACCACCAAGTGGATTCAGACAATTACAAGCTGTGTGGAATGGAGGTGAAAAAAAAATGTTGTTAGTGGAATGTTTGCGCAGATAGAATACAAGCGCTGCCATGATAAAGTGATTTTTTTTATCAGCATTTCTGCCTATGTCGGAAGTCGAATAGAAATGTTACCGCCACAAGCCAAGGAAATTTGAATTGTTGGATTTCAACATTAAAAGAGATCGTATTTTTGAGGCCACCAAACAAAACATCATTTTCGTTTTAAGAAATGCCCCCTCATCGATGTGGTTGTGACCATAATATCAAGTTTAAAGAAAGTGAAAAGTGTAAAAAGTACACCGACTTCCAGATTGAGGTTGCCAGGATGTGGGACGTTCCATTTGTCGCAGTTTATCATTATGACGTTGCAGCATATACCATCGAACCTGCATTGAGAACATCGGAATAAAGCTTACTAATCCCATCACTGTCTGTGTTACTTGATGATGCAAATATTATGTAAAAGGTACTATCTCTTTGAGACTGTACGATTTGATAGAAAACACACAATGCAAGATCTCCGGTCGAAAACGAAAAAACACGCAGAGGAAGTCGATAATAATAATAATAATAATAATAATAATAATAATAATAATAATAATAATAATAATAATAATCTATATAAATAAATACTAATGTCAGTGTGTCACACTTTTTCAACTTTACTCTTAGATGCCGTTTTGGAATCAGGCCGACTCCGTGAGCCAATTAGAAATATTCCGGACTGGATCCGGACCCGCAATTAGAAAACTTTGAATTCCAAAGTTTTCATTACTGCGATTGTTTTCGGCGATTCATTTATCTTGAGACACAAAATTTGATAACAAAAAACAAAAAAGTTTGATAACAATTTTTATAACTTTGAAATAATTTTAGGAATAATGGAAATTAATTGCGAAATCCAGCGAAGGTTACCCATGAAATAAAAATAATTGTTTGTATGAAAAGTAATCACCTACGTACATCAAATTGTCTTTAAATTAAGTAACCGTAAGAAAAGTATGCGTCGAAGTTTATGCTTCATCATTAATTCTTTTATGTACTTTTAAAGAAAAAAAAATATGCTTCTAATTCTAAAAGATCCTGAAAAAAGATCGATGTCAATTTTTAGGAGGAAGGGTTATCATTATTTACATTATTCACACTCGGAGTATTGTCCCCATCTTTACTTTACAATCTCGGTAGAATCTAAAAGCGTCTCCAAGTCCTTGTGAGTGATGAATTATTTTCCACCTTTCCCGCAGATGAAACGTCGCAAGACATTCGCTGCTCCATCGGCATTTCCGTGGAAAGTATTCAGACGAACTATTTTCCTTAATTCCACCAATTCTAACCTTCAAGACACGCCACGCTACGCACATTGGAGCGAACCATCCTCATTTTCTTCGTATTTCATGGGTGAAATGCCAGTTCTACTCGAGCATCTTCTTTCCACAAACCGCTGCTTTGTAGGACCGACGCCTAAGAATCTGCTTCCCGATCACTACAATCTTAACCTTTTCAAGGCTAGGGTCACCGTTATCTTCCCCACATATCCATATAAACTGTGCCACTTATTCTGTAATCCTCTACCTCGTGTGGGCCTTAATGAGGAGGACAATCTTCTAAGTATAAATAATAAAACAAGCTAGTAAAACAAACATTTTTTTTATCTTCCTTGAATCAGAAAATTCAGTTTCGATCACTTTTCATCAAAAGATCATCTGACTACTTGTGAAATCCGTAATGATCGATATTATAAATACAGCTGCTTTCAATCTATTGATAAAGCTATTTATTGTTTTATCTGCCGACGAGAACTGGTAAAATAGCATGGCATTTTATATAAATCACACGTTACTCTAGTTAAATATTAACATCCAAATAGCGTATAATCTTTATATTTCATACACCCAATATTGTGAAAATTAATCACTTTTTAACGTGTTGTGTATTGAATATATAATAGGTTCCTGTCTCTATTTCCCCGTATCAACTTTGATTCGGATGAATACGTGTTAAGAGTATTTCTCGCCTCAATAACTAAGTATTTTCACGGTCTAAAAAACGGTCGTCTGTGCGACTTTAAATCAAATAACAACTCTCAATTGACAATGGCAGGCGATTCTAAAATCATCAAAGTAAAGAAAAATCGGTCTTTTGCTGCGTGCCCGTCAGGAGTTAATTACGTTGTCAAGACATTTTGCGCAGAGATTTATTCAGACTATTTGAAGTTAGCCAAATGACAATAGTTGATCGTGTTTCTTGATCTGGGTATTTAAATTTACCACGGATACTGATTTTTTTTTGTTCTCTCTCAAACAACGTTTATTTGGTAAGGCATCAAATAGCGTTTATTCGGCACAGGTTGGTGGTTTTCAAAGACGCTTTTAAAAACTCATTACCTGCATCAGAATCAATTTCATCTAACGTCACTTAAACTTTGACACTCGAAATATAATGGCTCAAAAAATTAAATGCTAATGAAAATTTCTATGAATGTTTAACGGTCAAAACATTCGTAAAGCGAAACTCACATCAATTCGAAAGAAAAAATTTAGAAACAAGAGTAAAGTTCTCGGCAAGGCTTTTAATCTTACACGTTTAAAACAAAGTTGTGGTAGTCTGATAATACCATGGATATTATGGCGGTAAGAGGTAATCAAACTCCTCCCTGGTCTTTGAACAGGAGTAAAGGTTTATCCCTTGTTTCCCGTTTAGAATTTGTTTTCCGGTTCCTTCTAAAGTCTGCTTCAGCTCTGTACACCTAACGCTTGTTCTTTCCTACGCTAGTATAAGCCCACGCGGTAACCCTCTACCTTGAGTGGCTCTTAGGCCTTGTATTGGGTGAACATTAGTAAAAAAAATTGTTAGTGGTTCGTTAAGTAGGAATTCTGATCGAGTTCGTTACGTTCACTTTCGCGCAAATAACCTTGGAAAAGGCATGAATCCATCCCTTCTTTCCCTAAAAATGTGGTAAATAGTGAGACAAACTGGACTCTCTAGCCTGTGGGGAGGAATCTCGATAAAAAAAAAACACCTATCCCCAGCCACCCTTTACACTCAAAAGGGTGCGTTGACCCTTGAAAATGCACAATAGCTAATTTGTTTTAATTTGCGCAATCTACTATAGGCGAGTATAGCATCTAATTTCTACGCAAAGGTTGAAAGCTTAAGAATCTGCTTCTCCGATCGCTACAGTCTTAACCTGTTCAAGTCTAGGATCAACCGTTATCTTCCCCACATATCCCTAAAAACTGTGCCTCTTACTCTGTAACCTTCTACCTCGAGTGGCTCTTGATGATGAGGATTATAAATACGTTTATTCAAAATTGAATTGTCTCCTGTTCAAACTTTTGTGTGTGTATGTACGGGAAAATTATAAAATCTCTCATCATTTTCAACCGGGAAACATTTTTTTTCATTGAATTTTATCTTATCCTTATCAATCAGATTTTGTCAAGTCAATTTTACCCTTTTATTGATTATGCATATTTTTATCTTACGAATCACCATTCATAAGATAAAAATATTCAAACTCAGTAAAACTTACCGAAATTATAAGAGGCGAAATGCAGCTGAAAATATGCGATTTCTGGCATGGTACATTAGCACTAAAGTGCTGCAATAGAAAATTGTGTTTTTAGTATTTTAAGACCGCAGTGTTTTCAACTATTGAAAAATTGTGCAGGTACTAAGGAAAATTGTGTCGGTACTAGCAAAAATCACCAGGATTTCATGGATTTTTACAGATATGGACAGGAAATGAATTAAACAATTATACAAAAATAGACAGAGGTGTAAGATAAGGATTCGCCTTCCTATCGGATTAATTAACCTGTAGAACGAGACACAATCATAAAAGAATTAGATGCCCAGCCAGGATTTATTCTTGATGAACGCAATCTTCACAACATAAAACACTCAGAGGTCACTGTGTTGATTGGAAACACAAAAAAAAAAACTAACTGCATGTAATTCTAGGCAAGTTAGTGAAGGAAATCGAGTAAAATGGAGTAGCAGTCAATTGTAAAAAGACAAAATGCATTGTCGTATGGAGACAGAGGAAATCAGCGAGTAGCATATCCCAAAAACTTGTGTAATGTCAAATGTCAGATCAGGTACAGAGGGGAATAGTAAAGCGACAAATATTGATTAGAGCTACAAATGATAGGATAGTGTGGAGAACCATGATCACCCACTCCTTGCAGGTAGACGGCGAATAAAAGGAGAGAAAATGGGATAGTTGCTGATCATATCACAAATGTCTATATAAATACGATACGGCTTATCGCAAATTTGAGTCGCATGCAATTCTGACAAGGGTAAATTTGACTTGACAAAATATGATTGATAAGGATAAGATAGAATTCAATGAAAGCAAAATGATGAGAGATTTTATAATTGTCCCGTACTTACACACACAAAAGCTTGAACAGGAGACAGTCCAATTTTGAATAAATATTCAGCTTCCGTTAATTTGATTACATCTAAAGATATTCCTTTTATCGTTGACAGATTTCATATTATGGATTTGTCACTTTTACCTCTGACCTTTGCTTTCATCTTTCCATGACAATTCCGGCGAACAGATTGTGTTTATAAATGAATAAAGAAATCAAAACTCGTAGGATTTCATTTTATGGTCGTACTGTGTATTGGGATTCTGCTTCTGGAAAATATGAGAGGAAAGAGGGTTTGGAGAATTTGACACTAACCAGGCATATTGAAGTTAAGAAGAGCAGAGGGGAACAGTGCGTAGCCTACATAAGGAGTTTCTGTTAATGAATGGCAGAACAAGAAGGGGGGATATAATAGAAGAAGAAGAAGAAGAAGAAGAAGAAGAAGAAGAAGAAGAAGAAGAAGAAGAGCAGCAGCAGCAGCATTATTGAAACGTTGTATGTTAGAAATGATTAAAATATCTTACTGGAATTCTCAGAGTTTTTTTATAACACTATTGGATTCTACTTTGAACAATAAGAATGTATTTACCCCTGTTGATATCCTGAATATGTATGTATTAATCCGACATATATTTTTATTATTTTTTAGCATTATAAAATTTTTACTATCCTGCCAGATGGCATATTCTACTTCTAAGTTTTCTCGAGCGTGTAAGCCCGGTTAAATGCTGTTTGAAATAAAATTTATTTTATTTTCATCACAATTGTCAGTTTTTTTTTTTTTTTTTTTTTTTTACATTTGCACAAAAACGAAGCGTCTACTAAATGTACTCAGTAACTTATTAGTTATATTAATTTATTTTATTAATTTACTAAACTACTTTATATATAAAGCTGCTCACCAATATTATTTATTATTATTATTATTATTATTGTTGTTGTTGTTGTCATAAACGTTATATTTTGTGCGTTTTTTCTTTGTTTTTGTGCAAATGTAAAAAAACTGACAATTGTGATTAAAATTTACCTTTAGACGATTATGACATTAGCTACTTAAGCATAAATCGGAGTGAAGTATCATTGGATCATGAAGACAATTATCATTAAAATTCGCGATAGTCGGTAACTCCTGGCAACTCTTATTAGCTTAGACATTAGAGTAACTTTCATATACCTATTGTCATTATTTAAAAGACTATTATGCAGATTAAAAGTGTTATCATTGATAATATTCATTATATTAATTTCATCACGTTTAATATTAGTACTTTGTTTCACTAGAATTATATGCAATAAATTCAAATTATATATTTGTAAAATACATTTGTTTCATTAATATTTTTCTTGCGATAACTTCCGGTTGCATTGGTATAAATACAATCAGAATTTTTATATCCTAATTATTTTAATAAGACGTTTACAAGATGCAGGTTGTACAGATCATATAAAGGAAAAGTTTTGACTGAATTTTAATGGTAACTGTACTGTTTTGCTCAATTGTAATAATTACTTGATTTTTATTTTGTTTTCTTACCTTTGGATATAATAAAGTTTTTATAGGCTTTTCTTCTTTTTTTCTATTATTTTTCGTTTAATTGTAACCATAGCTTGTTTAACCAAAATAATACCTCATAAATATAGCCTAGGCTGTACTATTTACTAATATTTTTACTAATTTTACTAATTAATATTATTTTTTTATTTGCTCTGCTGAAACGGGAGTACATCTTTTTACACCCGAGCGTCTTATATGCCGTCAAATCCGGTACTTTAGTGAGAGGAGTTTGCCTAGGAGATATCTTGAGAAATATTCTGCACTTTTTGTTCTTGATTCCCTCAATTCCAGCTTGTTCAAAAATCTGAGCATTGATCAAAAGGGATTGTTTCGCTATAACTCGCTTTAATTTACGTTCTTAAAGTCATTTCCTTTGCTTCTAGTTCTCAACTTAGTTATAATTTCTAAAACCTTTTTCATTGTTCGATAATCTCCGCGAAGCTCCTTTGATATCTTCAATGTGGACATTCTCTCACTCAATAACTTTGTTATCAACTGTTTTTCAGCATTTGTTACATCATTTCCATTTTAATATATATTATGGAAAAAAGCGAAAATTAATTTTTATTAGATTTCACAGACTTTAAACTAATATTAGCTTAATCTGCAATAAATTCAATAACTTTAATAAAACATGTTAAAACTACCTCCATATTTGACTCAAGCTTTGTTTTGACGTTTAAATTAATTCTTTAAAATTCGACAAAAATTTTTCAAAGTAAATTCGAATTATTGAAGTTTATGTAATTTGTATAACTTCAGACGGACTGTAGACTTAAGATGAGATATATTTTTAACTAGTTTCTCGACGCTGATCACCGATTGAAAAGGCCAAGTATCACTTATCATCGAAGAACAAATAAACGGGATGGATTTCAGAAGGAAGGAAGTTCAGCGTCTCACTAACACAGGGAAAAGCAGAAACCCAAAATAACATTCTGATCATATAAATTGATGAAGCGTAAAAACTTAAAATGATGACTGAAACGCAAAACAGGATGCAAAGATTTATTTAGATTCCTGCATAATATCAGCAAACATCAGCCTATATAAACTGACGTGCGTTTGTAATTGGCTAATAACCTATTTGAGGTAAAAAAAGAAAAAAAAAATGAGAAAAAGAAGCTCTGCTGAAGAGACTATCAGTGGGAGGAAAAGTGAGTAGAGTTGCTTATCTCAGCAATTCTGAATGAAACGTACAAGCCCTGGAAAATGTCCGAAACGAAAAAAGAAATATAAACTAGCAATAAGACATGAATTAAGAAAAATATCATTTAAGAAGACAAATCGAGTTAATGAGAAAACATCACGTTCTATAACATAAGACATGTGTACTTTTAATTTCTATGATATGAAGGTGGGAAAAAGAATGTCTGCTAATATACAAGAAACTTCGAGGCTGAAACTTGTGCCGGTGTTTTTTTAGTAGTAATCTAATTTTACTATAACATAGAACATGCCTGAGAGAAATGTGCCTACTTCTAACCGCCTGGTGTCAGTGGCTGTGTGTTTTCATAAAAAAAAAAATTAATGCTCTATGCCAGAGATTTAATGGAACATACACACCAGTTCCATGGAGGAAATTATTGCTAGCTTTACGTTTAATCTATAAAATTTATTTTCTCACAGTTAAATATTCAAAAGAAATATTTTATATTTTAATGAAATTTTGTCTTAATATTTGATTAGAATTTGGTTAATTGATTTATAGATATTTATATATTTGAGTACGGTACTATGGGATGAGGGTTTAATCTACCCAAACTTTTACTGGAACTGAGAACTAAGCAGTCTGCAAATTTTGTCGAGTTGGTCTCAAACTGTGATGACGCTATTGAACATTGTATCATTAGTTTAAAATTATTACTGCCATTAATTTTCAAAATACATTTTTTTTAAATATTTATTTTTCGGTTTTATCTCGAAATATTGACTTCTTAAACCTACAAATTTTACATATGTCTTATTAGTTATTGACATATCGGGATTACATACACATATATAGAGAAAAAATTTATAGATCTCATTCCATAAAAAAAGGCACAAGCAATTTCCCCAAAAATCCGTCTTTAAAATAAAAAAATATTTTAAAAGTAGAACAATATATCTATAAAAAAAATGTTTATTTTATGAAAGGGTCAGATAAAGAAATATAGAATTAGGAATCTCAAAAACTTAACATATGACTTAGCCTCCGCCCGCAATTGTAACATCTGATTTAGAGACCAACCTCCGCCCTCACACACATTTTGTAGTGGGGATACGATGGCAAGAAATAAGTAACACTAAGCTCTGTGGGCGTCGGGTAACTGAAACAAAATTTGGAAAGTATTTTTACTTGATCCCGAACGACAACTGATGCTTATTGATTTGGACAAGAGGCAGGAGGAGATGGATTGTTTTTCTTATCGTAAAACATTTATAACCAAAATGACTTTATGAGGAAGGGTCAATAAGCCAGCAGACTGACGGCAGTTGAATTTTGGTCTGGTATTCACACTGTATAATATTCGAGCTATGTTCTTTATATTTATCACTATTAAGTGCATTAACAAGGAAGGAGATTTAGCAAAGTTATTCAACCGCTGATCGAAGGAGAAATCCTTCCCAAATCTATGGAAAGCATCAAGCGTATTTCCAGTTTTCAAGAACGCAGGCGTGTGATCTTCTTGCTCTCAGTGCAAATCCATCAGTCTCCTTAGTATAATCAGCAAGCTTTTTGAGGTTATAATCAATAAGAAGGTCGTTGAACACCTAGAAAAGAACAAACTCTCCAGCGACGAGCAGTATGGGTTTCGGTCGGGCCCCGATCCACTGTCGACGTCGTCCTAACAACCACCACTCACAGAATCAATGTCACTCGTACCTCGAGGACCATAGCATTAGATGTATCAAAGGCTTTCGACAAGGTATGGCACAGAGGCTTACTATACAAGCTCTCCATTAGGAAGGGTCTTCTCGGTCATAAAATCCTTCCTAGCAGCTAGATCCCTGAAGGTAGTTATCAATGGTCAGCCGTCCGGAGCCCTAAAGGTCAACGCAATCGTCCCTCACGGGCCACTGCTTGAACCAACCCTCTTTTTGATCGACATAAGTGATCTGCCTAAGAATAGACTCAGATCATTTGTAAGCGTCTATGCTGATGATACGACTATATACGGGCGCACCTCTAAAAATTTCGATGGTCAGAGATTGGCGACTGAAATCTCTTCCGATCTTGCACAATGAGTTATATGGTTGGTTACATTCAATACCTCGAAAACCAAACTAGTTACATTCCATCACCACCGATCTAACATCGAACGACCACCAGTCTTGATGAACGAAGGTTCTCTCGGGGCATCACCGTGCATCGTGACTGTTGAGACTCAAACTCATACTCCATCTCAAGTGGAACTCGTACATACGATCCATTGCTAAGGATGCAGGTAAAATGATCGGCTCCTTGTACCGCTCCAGTAAGTACCTGATTCCTCCTGATAACCTCTACATTTACAAGAGTCAGATCCGGCCGAAAATGAAGTACTGTTGTCATATTTGGGCGGCAGCTGCCCAGACTTCACTCTCCAGCCTTGATAGATTTCAAAAGCGTCTCCAAGCCCAAGAACTATTCTCTACCCTTCAACCTCACTACATTCCTTGGTCACGCCGAGGCAAACCATCACAGTAAGAACACGCCATGCCACTGACATAGTAGCAAACCACACACATTTCCTCCATATCCCATCGGTAAGAAGTAGCTTCTACCCGACCATCTTCTTCCCGCGAACCACTTCCCTGTGTAGCCGACTCCCAAAAGGCTGTTTACCCGATCACTATAATCTTAACCTGTTCAACGCTAGGGTTACCCGTTATCTTCCACTCCTATACGCACAAATGGCCTCCAAATGTAACCCTCTACCTCGTGTGGCTCCGGGGCTTTTTAAATGATGAACCTCGCTGTAAAAAATGTTAAAAATAAATATTTTCTATACAAAATAAATACTTATTTCATAACTAGGCTACAGACATATTGATTTGCCTATATATGTTTATTAAATACAAATGAGATACCTTCTTTAATCGTTTTTTTAAAGGAATTTAATAACATTTTTTAAATATTCGATGTAAAAGCAGGGGTACTGCTGATTTTACAAGTACGATGTTAGTTGATAGCAAGAAACAGCGGTTTATATTTATATCTTTGTTCCGATTCTTGTCTACATACTAAAGTTTTCAAATCATCTATAAATGTAATACTACGTAACTAACTACTAAGATACAGAGTTTTGCCTTAAATGTATTCGATAAATCAATAAAATGTTTCTTGATGGAGAGGAATATTGTTTCATTTTTTTTTTTTTTTTTTTGAGCTCTTTGCGATTCAAATAGATTGGCCGGGACGATTACTCCAACATCCATTTTTATTAATTCATTTAAATGAATCCTTTTGCTTTAAATTGCTCGCAGTCTAAATTAAGAGATGGCAAAATTTTTTTCTGAATATTTAACAAATGGACTGATTGGAATAAAGATGTACCAGATGGATTCTTCTCCAAATAATAATCCCGGTTCGTTTATTGCAAACTCAATAGATCGATATTTAACCATGTAAAGGTTGCGTAACGGTTATAGGCGCGAAAAATGAATTCGGCGAACCAAGTTCGAATTTTTTCTTAGTCTTCACACAAATACCAATGAGAAAAGCACGAATCAATTTCTCCCTCCAGTTATGGATTAAATATCAGTGTAGACATTGATTTCTTGCTTTGCTTGGTAGCCAGTATAAGAATAAGGAAAACTCTGAATTTCAAACAGTATAAACAGCATAAAACCTAAAAGGACATGGTAATTCACAGACATTAAAAAGGAATATTTGGTGAGCCATGATCGCTTACGTCCTGAATGGACATGGCATTAAAGAAAGTATATTTTAAAGTTTTCCACCATGGTTTACTATTGAAATGGTGGCTTACTAGTAAGTATTCAATCCACAAGCAGTATTTATATCATTTACGAACATTGTTAGTTGTAAAGTCCTCGAAGCATAAAAAGAAAATCGGCTTCATTCAAGGCAGTTGTTTATTATATTTAGAACTGCTTATGGCCGCATCACTTTCAAACAACGGTTCTCGTCCGATCATCGGAGTTAAGAGACTTCAAGCCTGGTTAGTTCCTAGATGGGCGACCGCTTGGGAATACCAGGTGCAGTAAGCTTGGATGTGCAGGTGGTATAATGGATAAAGGCTCGAGATGAGAAGTCGGAGAGCCGAGTTCGAATTCCAGTCGGATTCATTACATTCACTTAGGCGTAAATACTTTTAAGAAAGTCATATATCCATCTCTTCTCCCCCCATCTATGGGTAAAATATTAAGACTTGTATCGGAAAATTATTATTATCTCCAAAAATGGTTAATACAATATTCACTCACAGAAACATTGATTCTTATGACCTGAAAATATGTTTTGGCTTTAAATAACCTACAAATGGTTGAAAAGTCTTAAAAAAACGAATCGATCGATATTAAGAATTCAACTATTTTATTTCTCGATTTTATTTTCTGATCGATTTTAAATAAAAAATAATTGACGCTTTGATCGCATTCTTGGTTAATTATAAATTTAGAATAGTTTTAAATAATTTTATATGACACCTGAGCCATTATTTTGGAGCAGGTTTTTTTCCTAATAAAAAACCGAAAGAAATGATTGAGACGAGAACAATTCTGAAATTTGGTTCCGTTTTTTTTGTTTTTTTTTTATTTAGAATGAATCATGAAAATTAATGATGGAATGTAAGGCACGTTCGAAGACAGAACGCGTTTTTCCCTTTTACCTGGCAACTGGCGTGGTAGTAGCAGCGGGAAAATATTTCTATTCTTCAAATGATAAATCTCAATAATTGTGTAATCAGGTTTTCTTCTTCTTCTTCTTCTTCTTCTTCTTCTTCTTCTTCTTCTTCTTCTATGTGCTATGTGCGTGATTATGGCTCTCCACAGCCTCCTATTACTTGTAGCCCTCAACAGCGTTTATCCCTTTAACAAGCCTCCCACACCCTGTTCCGTTATTCATTCACAAACAAGCTTGTCAGGTAGATGGCTGCCTTCCTTCGCTTGTCTCTTTTATCTTCGATATATCCTGTAAGTGTTAAATTTTCCGAGCCTTCCTTCCTCATTAGCTACAAGAAATTTCAGTTGTCTCTTTCTGATTCTGAGTGTGTTTCATTTTTGTTTTCATTTTCCTTAAGACTTATTCGTTGCTTATGCACTCCATTGTATACTCAGCATCCTTCTGTAGAACGACATTTCTCTTAATCTAGGGCTTACGGTCACACCACGTTGAAATACCGGTTCCCGTACAATCACCGAAGTTAAGCAACGTTGAGCCTGGTCAGTACCTAGATGGGTGACTGTTGAGGAATACCAAGTGCTGTAAACTTGGATGTGCGAGTGGTGTAATGGATAATAGTTAGGAATTTTCAATCCGAGAGCCGAGTTCCAATTCCTTTTGAGTTCATTATATTAACTTACGCGCAAATGCCTTTGGGAAAGGTATGAAGCCACTTCTTCACCCCCTAGCCATGGATTAATTAGTAAAACTTGTATCATTATACCATTATTATTTCCATAAAAAATTTAAATAAGTAAAATCACAGTTGGCTACAGTGGGTAAATGTTGTTTACGTCAGTCAATGTATGAGAAAATGATTAAATTATTAGTACGAATACAGCATAACTTTTAAATTCGTTCCACATATCGTCTTATTATAAAATGGAAGAAATTAAATGCACATCAAAGAAATTTCTGTTCACAATATAAGTTTTAGTAATAGATGAAGTCGTTTTTCAGAAAATGTTAAGTTTAAAATCGAACGGCGATTTTAACTTGTCAAAAGAAAAAAACAGAAAAACAATGCAACGAAAGCTATTAAAGTTAAAGCTTGTAGGGATCATCTACCGGTTCACACTCCTCCTCGATCTTTTGAACAGGAGTAGCGGTTTATTTCCCTGTTTAGGATTTGGTTTCCAGTTTTTTTCAGTATCTTCTCATTCTCTTTCACTCCGAGTAACCTCTTGCGTCTCAGTGGCATTATCGCCTTTCTTAGGGGTGAAATGATTAATAACATTTTTGCTCTTAATTCCTTTTTGTAATGAGAAGTGGAATTAATTTTTACCGAAAAATATTTGCGTTTTACAACACCAACTTCATAGTCATGAATTTTTCAAAAAAGAACATTTCCCTTTAAGAGCTAAAAAAATTCAGCTTCAAATAGGAAAAAAAAAAAACACTTCTCTAGTGGTATTTGGATAATTTAATTCAATTTAATTTTCTTTTCAGTTCATTCTGATGAGTGGTTAGTGTAACGGAAATCGGTGCTTAAAATGGTATCGATATGCGGAGTTCAAGTTCCGTCCTAGTCTGTAACAGTCACTTTGCACTAATACCTTTGGAAAAGGCATGGATCCACTTTTTTTTCTCTTTCCAGATCTGCTGTAAATAGCAGATTAGACTGAGCTCTTTAGTCTAGGATAGCATTCAATGTAAGAAAAGTTGAAGTTTGAATTTGAAACTGCAGGTAAAAAACTAAAGGAAGTCACTCCATTATTTTTCCCAAAAAAGTCATGACAATTGACAAATAATAAAGAAAATGAATCTGTGATGAGCCATACATCGTGAAGCGATGTGGCATTAAAAGCACAGAATTCATTCAGGTATGAGCAATTACTTTCATTTCAATTATTATTAACTTAGTATATGTAATAAGATTGACCATGTTGGTGTATAAAACCAATCCTAGTATTTGTCAACTCTGTCCACGCTTCAAGTGCTTATTACAAACTGATACAGAGTTCGACCTAAGTGCCTGTATGTTTACGAAAATAACTGCTCTCAAATCAGGACTACGCCTAATCTTAAGTGAACACGTAAACACGTAAAAGACAAGTAAAGAGACATCAGCCAAAAAAAAAAAAGGACGGTGTGTCAAAAGGATTGTTATTCTCTTGACACCGCTATTACTATGTGCACTTTTGAGCTCTCGGCAATTAACGCGATAAAATAAGAGAGTTTCAATCCGATGCAAATTCTAGTGTCTTCATGCAAAAATAAAATTCTCCAAATCTTATTTTTGCATGAAGACAGGAAAAAGAGAATTAAACAGAAGAGTGATATGATGTTAGTTTTGTATAAAATGTAAGTTAATCAAATAAAATGTGCGAGAAAATGACTTAAAAGATAACTGAAAGCCTGTTTTTTAGAAAAAGAGAAAAATTATATACGTAATTTAATTGTCAGTATACAACAAAAAATTAATAAAAGCAAATGACATTATATTTACAGACTTTGTTTATTACAAAACTTAAGGTATATACAGACAAACCTCTCATCAACGGACTAAGAGGGGATGGGCGGTCCGTTAAAGCAGATTGTAGATGAGAAGGGATTATTTTTTAGTTATAAAACCGTTACAGTAACTACCAGTAGTTAAGATCATAATGTAAATACTATAATCTTGTAAATATTGCATAAATAAATATATACTTAATAGATATATTAATCAAAATAACAAAAATAATAGATTTTACACAGCTACTTTCTCACGCACGCGCTAATGTATCGTACTTTAGATACTGTACTCCCGTCTTTCTATAGAATTGAAAGGGCCACCACTGCCGCCAAGCGGTCACTTTGAGAACCAATACGACTCGTTCCACTAAGCCCGCAAATTTTGAAATACGTTGCTGACGATTTGAGAGTTTTTTTTTCTGCATAACTTTTTTATTTTGCCTGCAGATTTTGTCCGTTGCATCCAAAGTCCGTTGATGGAGGGAGAAGATATGTCGTTTATCTGTACTTGAAACTTAACAAACAGAAGTATTAGCCAAAATTACCTTTTTTTTTTCAAGTTAAAACATACAAATATGATATATGTTATTCTGCTTTCACAATATCTAGATTTCGTGCATATACATGTTTGTGCGAACCTAATTACGACAGGCGGTGATATGTGTGTTTTATGCTGTAGTTTTGTTGAAGTTATATTTTGGAATCCAGTTTGATTTCTTTAAGAAATTGTAGGATATTATATGGATTAATGTCATGAAAGAGTTCTTTCATGTTCGTTGGTTGGTTGATTTTGTTTAGCAGCATATCAACCTCTATGGGTTATGGAATGCCGAAATCTGCATATTTTGAACGCAATTGCATGCCTTCAATTAAAAATATAAATTATACTGTTGTACTGCTGGTCATTTTACTATAAATATCTATTGTTGTTTTTTTTATATATAAATATGTCATTTTTTAAATAAATATCTCTTTTTTATATACAGTGTAACCCGGATATAAGAGAGATTTTCTCTGGTCCCAAAGTGTTCCCATACTTACCTAAACAAAATAGACCAAACCCGGATATAAGAGAAACCCGGATATAAGAGAATTCTTCTCCGGTCCCGACAACTCTCTTATATCCGGGTTACACTGTAAAACTGTATTTTTAAAGTTTCATAGTGTTTCTCTTTTGTCTCCGGGTTAACTGGAACCCTGACAGATGCTACCACCCCGGATCAGTGTGGACTTGTGAACAACAGCAATTAAGACGTGGTTACAATCTCCTCAAAAGTTCTGATCAGAGGCCTTACTGACGGATGTACTTTATCGTCATACCCAGGACAGTAATAATGAGTATTATCGATCCAATAATGATTTCAAAGTAAATGGACTGATAAATTTTAATCTCTTTTATAACGGTCTATATTTCACAAAAAACAAAACAAAAAAAACCTGAACTTTCTGAGACAATTGTAAAGTTTCATTGAAAACAACTTTATTTATCAAGCATTTGGATTTTAAAGTAAAGATCTATTACTCTTCATTTCTTTCACATTCTTGAAAACATTTTTCATATTAATCTCTTGCATTTAAATCATTCGATATTTAATTGAGTTAAATATAGGACAAGTCAATAAACAATGCAAGAATATCTCCACGGTAGTCATTTAAAAGAAGACCTGTCTTTGGATTAAGGAAAATTGGAACGAAAAGGACAGGTATTTAGAATCAGAAAGAGACAATTATCTTTTCTGAAACACATAATGAAGAAATAGGGCTTGGGAAATTTTGCATTCGGCAGAACATATTGAGCGAACAAGGACGTGGCTCTACAGAAGGATGTTGAGAATACCATAAATGGAATGTGAGAACACAAAAGGAAGTTTTAAGATATGTGAGAACAAATAGACACATGTACTTAGAATCAGAAAGAGACAGTCGGAATTTCTAGGACGCATAATGAGGAAATGGGACTTGCAGAATTTTGAATTCAGTAGGAATAATGAAATCACGAGGGACAGATAAAAAAACGGCGAGAAACCTACTTTATGAGATTTTGTTAAATAAATGTGAGAACAGATACTGGGGGATTGTCAGGGGACAAATAATGCTTAGAGCTACAAAGAATAGGATGTTGTGGAGAGTCATGACCACCGCTATCTTCAAAATATTTTCTTCTATTGTTTCCGACCGCTACACCCATCATGTAATTCTTTCTAGCCATTGGGCGTCAACACTTAACCTAAAGAAACCCTGTTTTAAAGTTCAAGTCGTCTTGGTCCAGTAATATTCCAGTTATGTTAAGAAGGTCGGCATAAAACAACTGGTGTTGTATATTTTGAATATCTCCTTTTAGCGAGTAGATTATTTGACTTTAAGGGTTAACCTTTGTTGCCGGCAGGTCTTGCCAACTTTTTAAAGGGAAAACGTCAACAAACCACTTAGTGTCTAACAGACTTTAATATAATGACTTGGTGATGTTTAAATTTCTAATTGGTATGTGTGTGCGTGTGCGTGTGCGTGTGTGTGTGCGCGCGTGTGTGTATGTGTCCATTACTTCCTGAAAGGTGAAACCGCATTTAGCCTCCGGACACTGGTGGTTTAATTACGCAACGCTTCCTGTGAAACGTGATTAGGTTGGTCGGTTCGTATCCGTTGCTCGAAACCAAAACGGAACAGAAGAAGGTCAACGCAGTGAATTGGTCAAGTTGATGGTCAAAAAGACGGCAAAAGAAAGCAAAAGAAAACCGCCAGCCAAACAACTGTACGAACATATCTGTTCCTATCATATAACAATATCAAATAACACTGGTAGTATTACCTTCTGCTGGCCTTTCAACGATTTGCTATAATACGATGTCTCATCCCCGAAATGTTCAGGCATATGCCAGTTAATTATCAGTAAATAACCCATATTTCTATTTTCTAAGAAAATATCTTGATGATTTTGTGGGAGGAAATATAATACATTAAATGATTATATCATAATTGTATGAAATATAAAACTCAGTTATGTTCGTTTTTCAGGAATTTATTGTTGAAATGCTGTCGGCTTCACATAAGGGGTACAAATATATAAAAACTAGTCGGTCTGTTTGTCGTTGTCATAAGTGGTTAATTTTTTGAAGTTATTTAAAACCCAAACTAATTATGGATTGTAAAAGTTTTTGGAGATAATAATTATTTTCTGATACAAGTCTTGCTATTTATCCCATAAATTTTAAATTAGTACATATTCACTTTTATACAGAGTACAAACATTCTTCCTTGAAGCATGCAGAATCATAATATATAAGGACGTAATGGTTTAAATATTGTAGTTTTAATATTTAAGCTAGACGCACCTACACAAAAATGAATGGCCCTTTATTATAGAATAGGTATATTGACTTGAAGCCAGGCATAACAGTGGCGAGTATTTTATTCAAATAAATACCTTAGATGGGAGACATTTCCTAATTTTAATGGAGTCATTAAAACATGTTTTATGACAACCAGCAAAACTGACGGCACACGGCGGTTCAAACATTTTTTCTAAGTTGAACAAATGTTCAAGATATAAAAATGATTCCCGTCTGCAATAAAAACTTAATTGAAAACAGAAGTATATTTCCCTTTCTTTTGACTGAATGAGTTGGAATTTGCCCATATAAAGATGGTGGATTTTTTAATACCATGTTCTTTCAGGAAATGGGCGATTGCGGGTCTCCTCAAACTCTCTTTCTTTATCGGCGAATTGCCATGCATAATTAGAAAAAAAAATATAGTAGAATTATTTCCCGTTGCTTTCTTCACGGTTTGAAATTAGTGTCTTCCTTCTCTTAGACTGGTTGCCACTCAAGGCTAGGGGGCGCAGTCTACCTTGTTATTTAACCCATAGAGATGGCGTTACGCCTTTTTCAATGCATTTGTGCAAAGTGAACGCAAAAAGCTAGAATATAATTTGAACACGGCTCGCCAATTTTATATTTCACACCAATAACCGTTAGGCTACACGAAGATATTCAAAGATGACGGATGCATAAATTATAAACAAAAGAAAACCACACCAAATTTGACAAAAAATAATGTTTCCATTTTGTTTTGCAATAACTGGCTTCCGTGTTAAAATTTGAAATATTTTTTGCAGTGCAGTTATTTAGACAAGACTATATTTGGCAAACTATCAGAAATAAAACAATAACCGCTCGAAAAATCTGGTTGTTAGTTTCTGGTTGGCGTTTAATGTCAAGAGCTTATAACAGGAAATGTCTTAATCTTTTACTTTTAAGAGAAACCGTTTAAGGTAGAGATCCACAGAAAAAGGGGATGTGTTTCTATATTTCAAGCCTCTAAAACTAAAGGCAAAAAGATAAGGATAAAAATGTTATAAATTCAGTTTTCCTTTGTAAAAAAAAATACATATTTTTTCTGTGAAAATTTACAACCTGAAAACTTTGAAAATTTTAGCAGAATTATTTGATGACTGTATCTAATAGCAAAAAAAAAAAAGAAATCCACGAAGAGCCTTACAAATAGTAAACTACAAAGATAAAAAAAAACAAAAAAAAACCTTCGTTCTTGACTCTCTCGCAACAGAAAAATTTGTGGTGAATGACTTAAACTTACCCTGGAGTGAATAATAATTTTTGTCAAAGCCAGGTGAACAAAAATTTCAACAGAATATTGTTCTTTTCAGAGTACGAACGTAGAGGCAGCAGTAATAGTAGATTTAGAATAACAAATCCTAAAAATGAACCAATGTTAGCCATTACTCGACCTTTCTCTTATTGTTATCGTCTATTCACTATCAAACTGCAGGGCCTATAAGTTCAAATGTGGAGGGTAAATGATCGACTTCCGCAAGTAGCATTTAACATGATTAGCAGATGAGAACTAAAAAGAAGAATGCGCGTTGTTGATCTGAATACAACATTCGGATTAGAGGTAGAAACATGATATAGATAAGCTAGAAGAGAATTAAGAGAAATTAGGAGTGTATGGTACTACAATTAGTAATATACGACTAGTTGGGATGAGGAAAAAATTCAGGGAAGGAAGGAAAAAATAGAGAGGAAAAGAGAGTGCGTTATAAAAAAGTAGAAATATATTTTTTCTTCCATGTCTCATCAGAACGTAGGCAATTATGACTGACTGTTCATAGATTTCCTTTGTCTTTATTACCTGTCTTTATTACCATACATTCTTAGGAAAGATAGTGGAGTGGTTTACCGCTGCATTTTCCACAGTTTGGAATTAAGAGATTTCCTTCTCTTAGAGTGGATGCCACCCAAAATAAGAAAGCCCATCCTCCACTGTTATTTAATTCATTGCTGAGGGAGGGGAAAGAGGAGAATTTATGTCTTCCCCAAAGGCTTTTATGCGAAAGTGAATGCATCAGACAAGGCCGAAATTTGAACTCTTTCGTCTTTCCGTGCTGGTGTCCGTTACACATCCCTGGGGGGAAAGATACAAGCCCATATTTATGGTGTGATAAAGAGAAAATCACCAGACACAGCAGAATGGAAAGGAAAAAAATTCCCTAAAAGGTTTGAGAGAAGAAATAAAAGAGAAAGATAAAATGAGAGAGATAGATAGATAGATAGAGAGGTGAGAGGTAAAGAAGAGATAAAAATCAATAAAATACAATTAGAACATAAAAAATGGCTTAGAAATGCACAATCATTAAAGGAAGTGGGGGATATACACAAAGAGAGGAAAGCAGAGACGACGAGAAGCTCAACAAAGAGGAAGAAAAGGAAGAAAGTAAGAGAAGGAGAAAGAGAAAATAATATTGCGGTGAAAAAGGCGTAATAACAAGCAAACTCACCAACCAGACTGTGTATACTATTTCAAATTTGACAATAATTTAATTGACTCTTGTGGCTTTGTGCCATACTAAACCATTTTTAATACAATTTCCCCCAAGGACAAAGGCGATCATTGCCTCCACAGCTTTCTTTCTTTACTCTCTTTGAATTGCCATGGGAAATATAAAAAAATAATGATTTCTCGTCGCCTTCTCCACGATTTTACATTTAAAGTTACCTTTCACCTGGACTTTCTGCTACTCAAGGCTAATCAATCTACACAGCTATATAACCCATAGAAAGGGGATAATGAGGCGCTGGATGCGTGCTTTTCCAAAATACATGAATAACGTGAACGGGAGGGACGAGGCAGGAATAGATTCTCGACTTCTTGATCCTAATTGCGGTGTCGATAACCGTTACGCTACCCACAGATACCTTGTACAAAACTACACTTAATAAATATCATTTGGTCGCCACGTTGTTGAGAAATGATTAACGAGCAAGCTTAGCAAGCTATTTCTACTAAAGCGAATTAGATCTATACAAGATGCCCAACAAGATGCCCAACAAGATGTCCAATAAGTTATTATTGTGTCTTACTAAGTTAAAATGTTATCATTATCAATATTATTACTATTGGTATACGGATAAAGATTCTCAACCGCCGTGCCGCGGCAAACTGCGCATGCGCCGCGAAATATTGTCACAGCGTTCATATATATGTGTGTGTGTGTGTGTGTGTGTGTGGAAGTTGTAATGGTACAGTGTTAGTTTTTGAATAAATTAACAAGTATTAAACCTTTTTCAGATAATTCTTTTCACTCTGTTCCTTCTAATATTGGACTTCAAGTTATGTGAAGAAGAATTAGCCATTATTTCTAGTGAGCCAGAACTCAAAATAAAACATTCGACGTTATCCATTGAAACATTTTTAGATTTCAATACAAAAAGCTAAAAAAAAAGAGGCTTTATCAGTTTTATTGCAATTTTCTACTTTTATTTATGCGAATTAGGCTTCTCAGTACCAAATGACATAAAAAAATAAGAAGCGAGAAAGACTGCACTCAACAAAAGAAGAAGAAATGAGGATTTATTTATCACACATTCGACAAAACATTGAAGAAATCCAGAAAAAAAAACCCAACTCGGCACAGGTTTCACATTAAATAAGCTGCACAAATATTTGAATAGAAATATTGAAATAAAATAAGTTCATATTTGTGTGTATTTTAAAAAAATATATATATGGTTTTATTTCATAACATTTAAATGTATACCCTTTAAAAATTTTGCTAAGTGTGTCGTGATATTTTCATTTGCTCCTAGGTGTGCCGTTACGAATGAGAAACACTGTTGTAACATCATTGTGAAAAATAAAATCGGCTAGACTAGTTTCGTACACTTCGCGGTAAAACCATTGATAATATATGAATCTAGCTTCCGCCTGCTATCGGCTAAATGTCAGGGCAGACTGGGGTCTCTTGTCTTGAGTGGTAACCAGTCTCGGCTAAGGAAAACTTTGAATACAGAGCCAACCTGAAGATAAGTGGGCTCTGTCAGAACCTGCTACGGCTGCAGTACATGAGGTGCTTCTACGGATGTTAATAAGTTATACAACCTGTGGGGAAGCGAAGATTACCGATTTAATTGATTTGTTTTGTTTTTTGTTTTTTTTTAAGGCTTATCAACATTTTGTAGGTTATTTAGAACCGAAACATATTTTTTGAATTTTAAGAAGTTTTTTTTTTTGAAAGGGAATATTCCATTAATAATTCTTTTTTTTTTAACAACAATGATTTTTCCTGATAGAAGGCTTACTATTTCACCCATAGCTTGGAAGGAGATGGATTCATGCCTTTTCCAAATGAATGCAAGAAACCCGACTCGAATTAAGATTACTGTATTAAGGTTTATCATCATTGAGAAATCTCAACAAAGTGTTCATTACTACTGTAGTGATGTCGACTATTACTGAGCGTCATACAGTAAATTTAGTAAATATCAAGTGACATACGAAAAGAAACTAAAACTACACTCTCAAACAATATCTATTGAAAGTTTCATGACAATAAGTGTATCATAAAAGAAATTATTAAGAATCTTTACTTACATATATAATTAATCTGTGCTGTAAAAGTACGTATATTTTATCAGTAATTAACATTCTTAATTAATCACTCATTCGGACGTGGAAGAATGCTGATGATTTTTTATCTTCTATATATAAAACTAGCAGCATGGCCCGGCGTTGCCCGTGCTTGATTCAAAAATCGTACGACTCATACAGCAACGGCTATCACTTGACTTAAAATATTTTTGCCCTTAATTTGCCTTTAAAGCCGTGCTGATGTTGCTACATGCCTTACTTCTTGCCTATCTCACACTGCGAATTTTTTCTAAGCTCTATACTAAACATTAAATCTGTTACGAAAAAAGAACTAAACAAAATGAACACAAAACGATCAGCTTTAAAAAAGGACTCGTAACTGGAAAAACCGAATGAAAAAAGAATGTTCACAACAAATACTTTTTCACACTCAACCCGGTTCTGCGGAATCAGAATCAACGTTGAGTTTAAGCAAGCGAATGAGCCAATTGGAGTAAAGTGCCATGCAGATTTAAATTTTTTTCACTTGTGACGAATGCAGCTATCGACTTTTTGCATACTTGTTAACATTTGTGTCAGTCAGCTGTTGGCTCCCACGCTGGCCAATAGAATCTTCCTGCCTATTCGTGGCAGCCAGCTATTGGCTCTCACTTTGGCCAGTAGAATATGGCAGCAAACTACATGAAAACTGCCGTAGAAGCATGAAAAAATCGATTATTTCCACTATCGATGGGAGTTGGGAAATGCAAAGTCGGTCTTGGCCTTCCCGCTAACTTGGAGCATGTGCATGTAAATTTGGAGCATGTGCATGTAAATTTTGGTGCAAATCCGTCGAAAATTGCGGCCGTGCATTCGTTACACACACACACATCCTACCTTTTATAGATAGAGATTCTGTGACTTCAGTTAGTCCGTCTGTCGCACCCTCTAAAATAACCATACATCGAAACCAAATTTTGGGGAGAAAAAGCTAAGTGGGTACAAAGTGCAGTTGGTTTTACTGGGTACATAGCTTAGAACAAACTTTCATTCATTTTGGGGGGAAAATTAAAAGTTTTATTATTTAACATACAAAATACACCCTCTATTTAAAAAAATGTAATGATTAAAACAACAAATAATTATTTAATAAAAAAGCAATATTGATTTTGCATATCTTGTCTTTAAGTTTTTATATTTCATCGATTGGTTTGCAAAATTGAGCGAAACGTAGAGTTTGTAAATCTCGACAAAAATGTTGTCGATAACTTCAACAATACTAAATACTGTGATTTATTCAACACGCGTCTAGTATATAAAAAGATGTGCATTTAAATTACCAATCTACGTGGTTTAAATAATTATGTTTTACCCCCAGTCGGAGTGTGATTCCAGATAAAAGCAAAGATTTCGAATGATGATTTTCTAGGCAGGCTCTCTTGCTACGCGTGGAATATTTATGTAAAACATTTACCGCTTTCACTTTCTCCTGTTTGACATTGTAATGCACTAATCTTAGTAAATATTGTGTAATTGACTGTCATGTTTTGAAATATAAGCAGTTTTGCCTGTTTAATTATATAAATTCAGATATCAAAACTCTTATGTAGTCAAATAACTCTTTACAGGTCAGACGATGGCAAGAAGAAGCCGATCAAAACGTTTAAGATAACATTCTTTTCTTTTTTTTCTTTTTTCAACTGGTTTTGTTAGCTCAAATTATTTGAGTCTGTAAAGTTCATTCGAAATCTGAGTTCAATTTGCTACTTTTTAACTTCTCGAATAACTACTCACGAAGATGCCATTACCGTTTCTGGCCGTCAACTGACATATTTAAAGAAGTCTTTTTTTCGAATCTCAAAATACCAACCACTCTTCTGTGAAAATGACAGAATCATTATGATGAAAATTAGCAATTCCAAAGCTGACGATCATGAACAGCTTCTCGGAACGAATACACAATGTTTATAAAATAACGTAGGTTTATTGTTTATGTGTATTAACATATTGAACGTTAAACAACAGACTAAACGAAATGAACCTCAATGGCTCTTGTAAAATAATGTAAGAAATTGTAGAAATTTTAAGATGGCGTATCTTGAGATGAGTATCTTGAGAGCCATTTCAGTATATTGGCATATAATCCATTGCATTCACTTACGTGTTAATACTCTTGGGAAAGGTATGAATCCTCTTCCCCCAACTATGGGTAAATAGTAGGACAGACCGGGTTTCTATAGCCTTGGATGGCAACTGGTTTACCGCATAAAGAAATGGCAACCAACTGCGGGAAATAAACCTGCCTCATCAGTCACGTATCGAATCACGCTTGGCACATAACTGACTGATACTTTGTCTTATTCAAATCATTGTTCTCATTGTTGCAGATGTTATCATAGACAAGACATTTCGGACAAAAATCCTCTGGTTATCTTCACGTGTCAATTATCTTTTCCTATGGGATAACTTAAGTATTGATTATTATGCTCTTTGATGCCCTTAGAGTAGTGGATATAAGCATGTGTTAGTCGAATGTTGCTGTCATCTAGTGGTCATGGGTTCAATTACTGGATAAGGTAGTGAAATAATATACTCCGTTTTATCAAGAATGAACAAGAATCGACATCACAGGGACAGAAATGATGCAATAATCAATACATAAGATATTCTAAGATAATAGACACCTGAATATGATAGAGGCTACTTGGCTGAAACTTAACAATATCTATAACAATCAAGATACGAAAAAAAGTTCTAATAAATCAAGGTATACTGATAAATCCGCATCCAAGAAAATTAAACAAAAATATTTGTTGATATCACGAATATTTAAGCATCTTATAATTCTGCTTGACTCTCCCTTAGTTAGTACGACAGTTATGCCTTGCCAATACAATATCAATAATGGACAATTCCGTTTTGATCGCGTGGAAAGACGGAAAAGACATATCAGAGACGAAACTAAGTTTCAGAGAAAGAAAGAAGTCTGTTTCAATGAAATGAAAAAGTTGTTAATTTCAAATTTGTTTTATTTCTACCCCCTTACTTCTTAAGATAACAACCAGAATTCATATTTATGGTTGTTATTGCAATATTTGTTAAAGTTGAGCCCAGATATTTAACGATGCGATAGGAAAATTTCTACGGATATTTTATTGCTGTAGAACTTGCCATGAGTTTATTCAAGCTTTAATTTAAGAATTAAGATTCATCAGAAATTTAAAATAGGAAAACCTGGAACTTTTCACGGGTATTTCTTGTTAAAGGTTAATTAGGTAAGGTCCCCATTTTTAAAATTAGCATCTCGTCTGCATTTTATCCTTTTTTCCCACTGCTGTGCCTAATACCAGCTTTCCAACGCTGTTGTTTAGTCTCTGGGGAATCCCCATCGTTCTATTCTTGGTTTACATTGAGCAATGAAAAAAAAAAACGTTTGTGAGAGTTGTTATTATTCAGGCGTGTTGAAACTTATATAACCTCATTATAGCAATAATTAAGTTTTAATTCTCATAGATTTAAATAACATTTGTAAACTTGTCTAGACAACTATTTTAAGTTGCTTTTAAAACCTGAAATGCCAAGACTCGACTAAAAAGTGCCTGACCTTGTCAAAGTTTAAGTTGACTTAGAAAAAAAAGTTACTATTTAAAGAAATGTAAATAACCAATTATTAGTCTGAATACAATGTTACTCTATTAGTGTGGTCTTCAATATTTTTACTTTATAGACGAAATTATAGATGAAATTTATGGAAACATTGAATGGAAAAGAAAATAATATTTAGAGATGTGCCTAACAACAGAAGTGTAGAATTCATATTTCATATAAAAATTCAGAAATGATTTCATATAAGAATTTCATATTTCTTATTACAAATTACAAATTTCATAGAATTCATATTTTATAAAAATCCTCCAATAACGAAAAAGATCACTCCTTCTAGTCATTGAATTGTTTATATAATACGCAATTTAATTCGGTAAGCAAAAAATGTAAAAATATCATTATTGTGGCCGAGCGGTTAGAATGTTCGTTTTTTGACCATGAGACTCGGGTTCGAGTTTTATCATGGTCGATTTGTCAGGAAGGTTACTTCTTGATGGCCTGGAGGAAGTGATCCTCAGAAAGTGCCTGAAAACTATACCACGGGTTGACCGGAGCCTTGTGAGTGAATTTCCGTAGACGAAACTCTTTGGGAACCATCAATGGTAGTGTTAGCATGAAATTGTAAGTCATGAAGGTTTGAGCGTGCAGGCCTTGTTCAGACTGTTGACCACGCCAGAAACTGTAATTAAGGTCCGCTCAAAGTAGTTGCTGTGTAACTCATAGGTGGATTCTGTGAGTGTTGAACAAAGAAAAATATGTCTGCAATGGTGATTGGCTAGTAGACGGGCATCCTCGGATACGAGTGGCCAACCATTGTGTATATATTAATGACGTTATTTTTTAATGAGCACGTGTGTTTCAGTTGTTATCACTTTCTTTAAGCAAAGAATAACAACCAGCCTAGATCGACAAGTCCTACGAAAGACAACGTGTGCCGCCCCGACAGGAATCAAAGATTTTTCACTCAGAGAAACCGCTATAGTCGGAGCTTGCCGTTACTATTGAAGTGATACGGAGATACAGGTTCGATTCCAATCGGGAGGCACAACTTTTCTTTAGTAGGGCTTATAGATTTAGAACGGTTGTCTTCCACACTGTCTTTATCGATTTCATATATTCTTATTCTTCCTTCGTGGCGTGTCTTACTAATTTATTTATCACTCCTAAACCCGTGAGGTAGTGTTCTGCTCTGTGTCTCTTACTTTCTATATGTGCTGTCAGTATCAAATTTTCCAAACCCTCTTTCCTCATTATGGGTCCTAGATATTTCAACTCTTTCTGATGTTAAGTATAAGTGTCTATTTTCTATGTTCAACCCATGGTTATTCTCAGCATCCTTCTGTAGAACCACATTTCTATCGTCTCAAGTTTCTTCCTTATCTGTGAGGAGATTGTTCAATATTCATTGCCATAGCGGAGGTCTGATATTACATAACAGTTCAGGACTTCTTTTTTTTGTTTCTAATGAAATTATCCTGTTTTCTTAATAGCTTAGCTTTTGAAAGTCATATTTCGCTTTCTCAATGTGCCTTTGGATTTCTTTGTTGTATTTTCCGTCCTCTGTTCAAACACTTCCCAAATTGCTGTAGTTGCTTGATTTTGGTATCTCCAAGTTGTAATTTGCATGTTGTTTTTCCTAACAACTATATATTCTGTCATTTTGCAATTGATGTTTAGTCTTTTCTTCTAACTTTCCTTCACTACCTTCTCTAGGAGATTTTGTAGTTTCCTTTCTGTGTTTGCTGTCACCACTGTGTCATTTGCATATCTCATGTTGTTAAGAACCTGGCCACCAATAATGAATCCTATTAGAAGTTATAATTCTCTCGGAATCGCACTAAGGTATGTTTTAATAGAAAACGTAAAAATCAACAAGTCTGTCGATATTAGACGAAACACACCGCTATTATAACTATCGTCTTTGTACGTTGTATTCCACGAATTTTCATAATGGAGGCAGGTCAGAATCTGGCACATAAGAGTCGCTAGAATTCGGAAGAAAAAAAAAAGAGGAAAAAATATATAAAGATGGAGTAATATGTTTGCTTCTTTTTTTTTTCTTTTTTTTAAAGTTAAACTTCGCTTTCGCTTTTCTAAACAATCTGCTACCGTAAGGGAAAAGAAAGAAAAAGAAAAAAAAAATAATTAGTTTGTTTCTCTTTTTCATTTCATCCGAAAGTTTAGCTCTGAATGGGAATGTATTAGCAATTACAATACCTAGTAAATATGGCATAAGCGAAAACAGATTTTTTTTTCTAGCAGCGATGCAAACATTATGATAAGAAAGGGTTGTTGCATACGCATAATGCACACAAACACACACGCGCGCGCGCGCACACACACACACATTCACCCTAGCTGTTTCAACTCAAATGTATATGCGGAAATTGCTCTCTTCTATAAAGTGATCACTTTTCCTTATTTTTCATAAAATTCAGTGTAATAATTAAGCGTTTAATGAGAAATTATTTTAAATCTGACATTATTTCATATTGTTATAAATGTTATGTGTAGCAGTTACACGTGTTTGAGTAGACATCTCTACATTTTTTAAAACAGTGAAATCTACATCTACCGTCCTAGAGGTCGAAAGGACTTGAACCAGCTTTCTCTTCTTAATCTGATAAACCGGCTTCAAGCCAGACGTGATTTACCATTAATCTACGAGAAGCAATTGCAGCAAAGCAAGGCTCAATTATCGTATTGAAGAAAATCCACATCTCTCATAGGAACACTTCTAAGTTTATATTTGCTAACTTTATTTTCGTACTCGAATCGTAAACAAAGTAATGTGTATGAATAGATATCCCTAATTATGTTTTGTGTTTTAACGGTAAAATTAATATCTACTGACCTAGATATCGAAAGTCTTATTACAGAAAAGGTGCCAAACGACAGGAATCGAAGCTGTATCCTTTTAATCTCGGAAACAATCCTTCAAGCCATGCGTGCTTTACAAATTAGCTACGAGAAGTCATTGCAGCAAAGTAAGACATAGTTACTTTCTTCCAATTTCGATCTCATGGCCGGTATATTTTAATTTCACTGTCAAAAGAAATAAAATAAAAGAGATGTCTACTCAAACACATGTACCCGCTTGTTTATAGTAAAAATTCAATATTTCGTTACATCAATCTTGCTTGTTCATTGATATCAAGAATATCATTTTTCAATGTTTTTTATTGACTTTAAAAATATTTTTTGAATTAAAAAAAAATAATTAGCATTTATAGCAATATGAAATTTGCACATATAAGTTATTACGAGAAATCTACCAGAAGAGCATATCCAACGTAGTAATGAGCACAATCAATATGGCAGTCCAAACGTTGATTGTAAGAGCTGTACGAATTAGTATTTTGTCATGAAATCAGCAGCTCTTACATTATATCCAACGTTTAATGAAGTTGAGGTTAGTGACTGTAATGTTATAACACAATAGGAACCGGCTGTGATCAGGACACCCACATAGTAAAGTGAATGTTAAATGTTTTTATCTGAGCCTGAAGCGACTGGAGTTTTATGACCAGTAGTAAAGTACATCTTCAAACCAACAATTCATTGTTCACAAGTAAGAAAAAAGGAAATAAAGCAAATAAATAAATGAAGACTTTCGGGATCAACCCCCCCACCTCGGTCAGAGAAAGAGGAATTCTGGTCATGGGCCTATGTAGTAAGGGCGCATTTTGACATTGACTTTCAGTAGTAAACCAGCCGTTAGTGAGTTAGAAGCTACCTGTTAGTGGGTGACAAAATTTATAGGCAAAAAGTGTGACTAGAGAGAGAGAGATGGCTAAACTAAGAGGGATGTAGGATCGAAGGTAATCGGATTTCTCGTTGGCCGAGTGGAAGATTTGATCGTGTGGTCTGTCGTCAGACGAAATAGAAGTAGCAGCAAACTGTGCTAGTTGAATCTATGAATAAAATAACCCAGTATATCGGAAACAGGATTCGTGTTTCTTTTCCCCCAGTGGCCTTATTTCACTTTCTATTCCATTGTGAACGTACCCCGGACCTTTCCCAGTTTTTTTGCTCACGCCGACGGAAACGGGATTCGAAACACATCGAGGGGTGAAGAAAAGACTGATGGGTGGGGGTTTCGGTTCTGTGTTTCCACTCTTCAAATGCGATTCAAAATATTTTCAACTAGAAATCTCTCTCTCAAATCTGCACCTCGTAAAGGATACCCATTTAGCATTGATGCTTCCATTAAAACACACGATGAAGCTATTTGTCTACACCTACGTTTTATTGGACAAAGATACTGTTTAGGGAAATGGGCACCCTGAGAACTTAATGAAGAAAACAAACAGGAAAAAAAAAGCAGAACATGCACTGATATCAAATGGGAACGGGAAGATATTTTTACTGAGCCGTACAAACTCATTTCTACATTGCCTCTTAGAAACAAAACTATAAAGTAGCTCCTATCGAATATACACGTTTCGCTTTTTTATATTATCTTGATCCTTTCGGTATATTATCGACAGGATCAAGATAATATAAAAACCACGAGGTCTTCTCCTAAGAAACCACCCAGGATATAGATGTATGTAGAAACATTCACACACGCCTCCAGATCTGTGTTCTTATCTAATCACATACGCAGATTTGCAATTATTAAGATCTAAGGGTAGAATGTTAATAGATCTTTATAGCAACCAAGTGGTTTGTTCCCTGCAAAACATATCAACAGTTTTTGTCAGAAATTATTATAAAAAGAACAAAACATGTAATGGACCGCCTTTACGGTGTGAAATAATCACACCAGCTTCAGATTTACAAAGATCAGCTTTTTTATTATTTATTTAAATATATATATATATATATATATATATATATATATATATATATATATATATATATATATATATATATATATATATATAGAAATGCATTATTTCTCTAGAAAATGGTTCGGATACAAAACTGAATAGTTATGAAATTTAGGGAATCTAAACGAGAAAAATGTTTTTAATGGCAGTATACAATCTTGCTTAATCACGACGGTCTTCGTAGCCGAGTTGGTGAAAACACGTCGGATCTAGCGATGGTTTCTCCTGCAAAGAGGACGCAGGCTCGAATCCTGTCGGAGGGTGTATTTTTCTTTAATACGATTTTTCGAATATTCAGGCCGGTAGACGAAATAAAATACTCTTTTCATTGTTCCTAATGAGATTTTCCTGTTACTTAATACTCTGTTTATCTTTTTAAAAGTATTTTTAAATGTTGAAAACTGTTAACATTAGAAAAGATTTTTTTGCATAAATCTTTATTATAAATGTCTTGAATTGTTCTTTCCTTAATACAAAAACCAAACTTAACGTCGGCGTCAACAAAAACTAGGAAAATGGCAGTGTACGTTCATGAGGAAACAGAAGGTGAAATAAACCACGACTCCTGATTCCAATATACTGGGTTTTCCGACTTGTAGTTCTGGCGCTTGTAAGCAGAATTTCCCCTTTAAATGTTATTTTTAGGAGTTTCCCACAATTGAGTAGACGCTCCGTTTATTTTAAATAGTATTTTATTTCGTCTACCGGCCTGAATATTCGAAAAATCGTATTAAAGAAAAATACGCCCTCCGACAGGATTCGAGCCTGCATCCTCTTTGCAGGAGAAACCATCGTTAGATCCGACGTGTTTTCTAGTCTCTCCTTTATCTGTGATGAGATTGCCCAGCATTCACTGCCATATAGGAGGACTGATATTACATAATGGACTGTATATGTGAACAACGAGGAAGTTTTAGAGAAAACGGAAACAAAAGGGACACTTATGCTTAACATCTGAAAGAAACAGTTAAAATTTTTAGGGCATAAAATAAGGAAAGAGTGCTTAGAAAATTTGACACTGACAAGACATGTTGAAAGCAAAATGAACACAGGAAAACAGCACATAACCAACATAACGATCTTGTATAAATGATTAGCAGAACAGGGATTAGGAGAGACCTACAAGGTCATGATCCCCTTGAAGAGACACGTCACATAGAGGAAGAATGGCAATCAGAAATGTGCGGGTAGCTTAACAGTTATCAGCACAAAAAGTGAAATCAGTAAGTCGGGTTCAAATTCCAGTCGAGTCAGTTATGTTCACATTAGCACTATACTATAAGAAAGGCATGAATCCATAACTATGGGTTAAATAGCAGAGTAAACTGTACAATCTCGCCTTAAATGGCAGCCAGAGAAGGACTCCTCTCATTTTAAAACCGTGGAGTAAACAATGGGAAACCATTCCATTGTCTTTTAATGAAGCTCGAAAAGATTTAAAAGAAAAGGAAACTGTGGAGGGTTATGATCGCCTAAATCATGAAGAGAAACATTTAAAAAATAACAAGTAAAAATTAATCAGTTGAACTGAAAATATACATTTATCAATGTCTAAAGTACGAATATTTCTCAATGGTGAACACGGCCGACATGTGATTATCATATATTTTACACGTATCTTTAATATACCTAAACACTCAACAGAAGAGCGTAAATTTTCAAAATTGTTACCTGTCTTAGTAAAACCAAAAAAGAACGTACATTTGGAATGTAATCAATATGTCTGAGCGCGATGCTGAGCAAGTGTCCACCTAATAATCAGTGTATCAGACTCAAAGATACAGTGTAACCCGGATATAAGAGATCCGGATATGAGAGAAACCCGGATATAAGAGAGATTTTCTCTGGTCCCAAATTAGAGCCTGTGTTAATGTAAACAAAATAGACCAAACCCGGATATAAGAGACTTCTTCTCCGGTCCCGACAACTCTCTTATATCCGGGTTACACTGTAATACGTAGAAGCTCGGATAATACATCGAACATTTTTTATCATTCTCTAACATCATGCGCAGAAAACAAGAGGCATTCGTGATCCAGAGCTAAAAGAACTCCCAGAAAAATCTGCCCTGCTGATTGACGTTGGAACTCGACATAATTGTTGTAATAGTGAACACGTATACACTTGTCAGCTAAGCTAAAATATTCTGGACTCTCGTCTTAATAGATATATGTTGATTTCCGTTCTCACTAGAACTAAAGTTTCTCGCTGTCTCAATATGCAAGTACATCCTGTATGTTCTGTGATATCCCGAATTGAACCAATCCTCATCAAATCAAAACAGGAAAGTGGAATCGTTCCATTTTGACAACTCAACATTGAAGCTTTCTTTATATTTTTGTTAGTGACGATTACGTCCTTAGATCACCAACGATTGTTTTTAAAACGAAGCTCAATTGAAGAGAATTTCTGCAACAAACTTCAAACGCCACGTGATTCCAACCAAAATAAGAAAACATATATTCTAATGAAGTGATAGAATATTTGGATTCAATGCAATCACCTTCTTTGACGTAAAACGACGTCATCTGAATCCACAGAAACACCAGCGAAAAATGCATGTTCGGCTTATTCGGCGTTGATCCGATTTAAAAAGGTTTTTAAAAACAACAGTAATTTTTGCAGATAATTTTCATTTCGTCTATGCTTAAAATTCATTGAAATATGAAATAATAAAACAAATGTAATTAACAAAGACACTCCAAATAATTAAAGTAATTACTCGTGCATAATACGCACTCCTAATTTGGAGCTATGAAATTCTGAAACTCGTATATAGAACGTAGTGATGATATAGAATTTGTAACAGCTAAATGCAACCTAAAGTTAACATATGTTTAAATTTTTATTTAGTTAGTATCAATTAAAATATGAATTTATATAGTTTACATTGTTTCAAAACATGATTTACAATGTATTGAAAACAAACATACAAACTTGTCCACGCAAAAATTAATAACTGAACGACGTCGATGACATTGAAGATGACAAAGGAATCTATGCTGATAACATTGATGAAACTATCATGGCGTCTATCTTTTGACACGGACATAAGTGAATCAGAGTAAAATATGCTTGATATCTTTATCAGCAATTCTTTAAGAAAAATGCACTATTTGCTTAATGATTTAAACTCTATTACGCATTTGTTCATGTGAACAATGGATATAATTTACTTTAGGCCATTCCGTCCCAAATATAATAACGCAAAGTTGCCAGAAGAAAAGTAATATTTATTTCTTGTGTATAATATGGTTCAGAATTTTAAAAAGTGCATATTGTGAATAGTTAGGATAATCAAATCCCTCATTTTAACAACACAAAATTTTTAGGTGATTATTTAAGATTTAAAAAGTTATTAGCAGGCTCTTTCGGATATAACCACATGAAGATAATTTAAGGGGTAGACAAAACTCCCGTTTCTCATTTACACATTTATTATTTACTCTGAATTATTTACTTGAGAATATTCACAGAAAAAATTGACCCTTTCATTAAAAAGAAGTTGATCTTTTCTTAGAATGAAAAGCGTTGGCGTTTTCCTTTTCGGTGTTCCGAATTTTCTTCGGAGAAATAATAATGATTTTTGCCTTTTCATGCTTATCTGCCTTTTTTAACGATTCTTTGAGCAGCTGTGGAAAATGATGAGAAGTAAGTCTGAGAAAGTATTCGTTCCAGTTTGTTGACAATTTAATGGATGTAACGAAAAATGAAATCAAAATGAATGAATAATAAAAAATATCAAAGTTACAATAAAATGTCAAATACAGAACGATGAGAGAATCTCGATGTCAAAAATATTTTCAGAAATTATGAAAGATTGTAAAAGATTACGTTGCACGTGCATGTAATAAAATAACCTCACTAGAGAAATACTATACATCAATATACAAAAGAAAGAAAGAAAAAAAATCTTTATGGACATAATTTTCTCGTTTTAACATTTTTACCATTAGTAATGAAATATATCAGAGAAAATTCTTATGTAAACATTAATCCTGTCCACTATAAACAACCAGAGATATTTGTGTTTGAGAAATTGTCTAATTGTATAAAACTGGGTCATAGTAATTTGCACTATAAACTTTTTACACGAAAAAAAAAATCCATAATTTTTAAATCCAGAATTTCAAAAATTTGCTAATTATTGGATTTCAATAAAATTATCGTCATTCATTTATGAAGGAATATATTTATGAAATGGACAATTTCTCAGAAAGGTTTGTGGAAATATTTTTTACTCATAGAAACGTTTTTAGTTAATGTTATGAAATTTCAATAAAATATCTGATGGGCACTAAAATTATTTAAAAGTTAAATTATTTGAAATTTTATTTAAAACTTTAATCAGAGATATACATAATATGTTCTGAATTCGAAAATAAATATAAGAACTAAATAGAAATACTTTTTTTAAAAATATTTTCAATATTTTTTTCTTAATTACTGTTTATTTAAGAAAAATGTTAAAATAATCGAATAGTGTAAAGTTTGACAAATTTCAATGGACCGGAGTGTTTTGATAAATAATTATAATTTTTACTACGTGTAGAAATTACCTAATCAGCATGTACAGAAGATCTATATTACAATAATAAAATTATTTTCTTTGTCTACCGTTGTTGCATTTTGCATACGATTTTCAACGCGAAAAAAAAAACAGGGTTTTGTTATATTTATTTAGCCATATTTCAACTGCTCATGAAAGGCCGCTCAATCTAAGAGTATATTCATTATGGAATAATCTTTATGATTTTGGATGACATAACAAAACTCTTTCTAAAACCAGCTTTAATAACGCAAGAGTATTTTTTACGACTAGGCGATGTTTTCTCACAATTTAAATGAAACTTTAAACTTTATTAAAAATATTTAAATTATTTCAAGATTTAATTTTTTAAGCCATGAAGTTATTACTTGGTGAATTACATAGCTGTATATTTCCTATCGGATTGTTGTTTGTGCCTCGCTAAAAATGAGAATTTCTAATGATGAAGCAGGAAAGTCTTCGCCAGCTGGAAGACTAGTATTGCTCTATATCACACTAATACTAGAAATAATAGTCTTGTATAAAAAAAAACATAATTTTTACGCGTTTTCTTTTTCTTTTTGCATGTTAATAAAGCTAATTAAACCCACTTAGAAATAATAATTATTTGATATTTATCAACATCCCTCTTTCAAGAATGTATCGGTTGCACGATAGAGAGAGAGAGAGAGAGAGAGAGAGAGAGAGAGAGAGAGAGAGAGAGCTCTAGGTTTACTGCCACATCACGTTGAAACATTGGTTCCCATACGATCACCAAAGTTAAACAACGTCGAGCGTGGCCAGTACTTAGATGGGTAACCACTTGGGAATACCAGGTGCTGTAAGCCTAGATATGTAGGTGTAATAGATAAAGGCTCAAAATGAGAAATCGGAGAACCGAGTTCAAATTCCAATTGGGTTAATTACATACACTTAGGCGAAAATATCTTTGGGACATATCTGAATTCATCTCTAACCCGCAGGTATTGGTTAATTAGTAAGACTTGTATTACTAAATCCATCATTAACTCAAAAAATAATAAAATAAATTTGCGTACAAAATATTTAGTTTTCGGTATTAAATAACCCATAAAGCTGTTGATATGCCACTATAAAAAAACAACCAAAGAAACAAACAAACAACCAGTAAGCTTTCTCCTCAGTCCTAACCTCTTTCTTCTTTTTATTAACAATCTACTTAGGATCAGCCCCAGATCATCAGTAAACATCTATGCCACGATTTATGGATGCACTTCCAAATATTAAAATGATTGGCCCCTCCTCCGATCCAGCCCTGATAGCTCAATGGGGAAAACTGGCGTATACTTTTCAATACCTCTTAAACCAAGCTAGTATTATTTGATTATCAACTATCAGACCACGGGTTTTCACCAGACACAATAAGCGATTCTACTCAAAGAGAACCCATGCTTTGAATCTCTATCGAGTCACCACAGACCTCAAATGGAACTCATCTATACGATCCATTGCTAAACATACTGGAAAATTAGTCGGTTCACTCTATAGCTCCAGAAAGTACCTGACTACTTCTGCCATACTTTATCGTTACAAGAGTCAGATAAAAACAAATCTGGAGTATCGCTTTCATATCTGGACTGAATCTGCTTCATCCAGATTTGACAGAATTCAGAAACGTTTACCAAATCTTGCGAAGAATGACATTTTCTACTCTTCAGCCTATTTCCCACAACGTCGCAAAGCCGTTTACTACTCTATCGCTATTGTCATGACAAATGTTCAAATGACCGAGGTACTGGCCTTGTTCAAACCACTGGTCAAGCCTGATTATGCGCTTTTCCTAAACATTGTACCTAGAGCCCGCTCAGCAAAGTTACAGTATAAATCATTGGTTGGTTCTGTCGGTGTTAAAGAAACACAAACGTGCCTGAGCGGAAATTTGCAAGAAAGATTAGCTAGAGATTCTATCAGACGGACATACTCGAAAATAAGGAGTCAAGCATTACTTACTTCCTTATATTTGCACAAAAACGTGGTGGCGAAACCTTACCCCCATAGCCATTAGACAGAAGGGAGAAATAGAATTCTAATTCTAAACGACCTATATGTAATCAACACATCAATTTTCTCATTTTCAGTTCTTTGTTGGACGAATTGGATTTTATCTTAGTAAAATTCAACTCTATACTTCCAACGTCTCCGCCTAAACTCTGAAATTTACTATTTGTTTTTTTCTCAATAGGAGTAGATAGGTTCGCCTATCGTCCGATTCATATCCTCCAAGATTTTCTAAACAGGAGTAGAGCTTACATTTGGGTTTCCGGATCCTTCTAAAGTCTACTTCTAACGTTTCCACCTGAACTCTGAAATTTTATTTCCTATTTATTTATTTTTCATCAGTAGTAGTTAAGTTCAGTTGTCGCCCGGTTCGCACCCCTCCCCTTTCTTTAAACTGGAATAGAGATTTATCTTTTGTTTCCTGTTTAGGATTTGGTTGCCCGTATCAACTAAAGTTTTTTTTTATTCTCTTTCACTCTCAGTAGCCCCCTGCGCCTTAGTGGCGTTATCGCCTTGCTTGAGGTGAGTAGATTAAAATGAAAGTAAAAAAGAGGATAAGTAGTCTTCAAAAATTTGAGAAAAAAAATTTAATTACTTTAATTCGAGTCTAAACCTATTCTAATATCACTGTTTTGGTAATTTTTACATTCCCTATTGGAAAACAAAGCGCGAAAATAAAGTTAACAGAAATGAAAAGAAAAGATTGAACTTTTGACAACATTTTTACACTTGGAAAGGAACAGCTTAGAGGAGAAGAAACCTTTTGCTACGTATATCTATTTCTGATTTTGAGTTTTGTGCTTCAACAAAGCTATTATCGTGTAGTTCGCCTTAAATAACTCTTATAGGTTCTGTGGGATTTTTTTCCTTTGACTTCTAGGAGGTCAAACTGAAGTGGCTCGTCACGAAGAAAATTGTTTACCGGCAAATTAATTTTTTTAGAAAAGAAAAAAATCTTGTGTCTGTGATTTAATTTTTTTCTTTGTGGTTAATACTTGGTAAGCAGCAAAATGGTTATGAAATACGTCGTATGTACACGAAATAGGTTTTAAATAAGCACAGAAGAAAATGACATCAGTTTAAGTGGAACAACACAATGCGTTGAGAAAATGGCGAATCTTACCTGTCTATTTTATTATTTTTTCTGTTTACAGTTTATTTCTTTTCTCTTTTTTGATATATGTAAATGTTCTAACAGACAGAATATGAGAAAGAATTCGAATTTCTGCCCTTTGGATAATAGCTACATGCGTATCAATTATCTGGCAGTACGGAGTCGGGGATGTAATATATTAAAAAGCATGGCTTGACCTCATAAGATACACGTCACTGTAGCATTCAATCAGGTCACGCGAATTGAAGTATTTTGGGCCATATATAAAAACGTGACAAGCTAGCTTCACCACTGCTTCAGCCACTCAACATTTGTTTTTCGGACAGCAGTCAGCAGCCATCCAAAGCAAGCAACCGAAGGGGGCAGCACTATGTTACCATCAGCGTCAGCAGAAGCCGAAGTGTTAGAGTTCACACTATCCCTGCCGTATTTCCATACACTCCAGGGACGGTTAGACGTTTTAACTGAAGAAGAAATCCCATCTCTCGTTCAGCTTTTTCAAACTGTCCAAATAAAGTGAGAACTCGGCACCCACAAAAAGAACGGAACTGAAGATTTATGAATTGTAATTTTGATAGTTTTACAACGAAGATCACGACCACCGGCCTATTATGGAGAAATATATTTCGGGTTGAATGTTGCAGATAGTGTTATGGATATCGACCCGGAAAGTGGAATGAGAGCGCAGCGTTCAAATTCCGGGCTAGTCTCTTACATTTACCTTTGCAATAACACCCTTGGAAAAAGCATGAATCCATCTATTCTCCCTCCAGCTGTAGGGTAGACTAGAATCTTTAACCTTAGATGCCAACTAATTTAAGAGAAGGAAAACTCTGAATACCAAAACCGTGGAGTAGACAACTGGAAATCACTCCATTTTTTTTAATCAGTTTGCCACAAACACTTATGTCATTAAGACTCAAGGGGGCTACTGGAAGTGAAAAAGAAAGAAAAGACTTTAGAAGGAACCTGAAATCCAATCCTATACAGGAAACACCCGTTAAAAAACAACTGAGGAGGCACAGAAAATTAAGAAAAGAAATCGGAAAAGAATCATGATCGCCAACGTTCTGGATTGATGGCATCTAAAAATATTTATTCTGTTAAGTTATAATAAAAAAGACATAACGAAAACATCTATAAATAATAATTCCTGTAGATACGCAATAAAGAATGTTGTAAAATACTAAAGAAAAGAAGTTTCTGTTTTATAAGATTTCCAATCAAAGAAAAACTGACTCATTCTTCGAATCAGAAGTAAGACTGTATTAATACATTACGTCTCATTTATTTTATCAATTCAAAGATCGTAATTCTTAAAGATTTTGTCACGTAGTATTTAGGATAAATCAATGTCCAATCAAGTTCCAACGATTTCAGAGTAAATCTCATTCTAGAGCAATGAAACATGGCAAACTTTGATGTTCTTTCTATACAAGAGGTATGACTTGGCATTAATTCCAATTCCCATTTAGGATACAATTTTTATTGTACTGATAAAAAAAAAGAGCAAAGACGACATGGAATTATAACACCTAAATCGTCATTATATTATAATAGACAATATTTTACATCAGTCAGATAGACTAATGGCTGCCGATATACTTGTGCGTGACCATAAGAAGGTCGTGAGTCCCAATCTCTTTGATCTTTTCTTAGACTATACTTGACTCATTTATAAGCAGAGATATAAAGAAGTAGAGAATTTAAATATACTGACTTCCATCCCAAATGAATTTACTGATGGAAAACATTGAGATGATGATCTTCCATTAGTCTGGCGCTAATAAATCATAAAGCGCTTTACCAAATAAAAACAAAATACATCACTGGAAGACTTTCAACAGCAGCAACAATAAAAATGGATAGCAAATGTAAGTAGAAGAGAAAATTATATAATCAAGCTGTTGACTTTCCAGACCACTCAAAACAAAAAGTTTGGAAGGAAACGCCGTCAATATTAGGAAATAGTGGGTTTTAGAAGTCTAATTTCCTACAAAATCCTTCGGCCAATGAATGCTGAATGTTTTCTGTATGGAAATAGCTAATTTAACTATTACCATTATTACTGTAGGTGCGTTGAAAAGTTTACGACGCGAACAAAAACCCCTTGCAATAAAAATATTATTTGGTCAGATTTTGGGAAGTTGTTCCGGTCGGAAACCTTTTCGGCGCCCCCTTGTTTTCAAGTATAACCGAGGTATGCAAATGGTGACTCCGTTAGCTATATGACTGTAAAACTGAAACTATTCACAGCAAAATCAACAAACAATAACAAACCCAATTGTTTTTTTAATGTGAAACATAGCAAACATGATCTTTTATATTAATAATCATCATTCTCCTGTATAGTTGTGTGCAGTTGTTGGGGCAGAGGGTGCGAAGGCCCTTCGCATCCATATCAGGAGGTGAAATAAAACTTTAGTTTATATTTAATTTCAATGAACATCACTGGCCCTCTAAGAACAGGGCCAATGACGTTCAAATTTATCAAATTCTTATGAAATCGGAACGAATGTGTCTCTTATTCAGGACTTGAAAAAATCCGTTAACTCTCGTACAACAATAATCTTTCTATGGTTCTTCTGCTACTTGATCGCCATGACTGATCTAAAACGCTATGCTTTCAACATTTCCAAATCAACAAGAGTCTGTTAAAATAAAGATACTCATGACTTACCTTTATTGTCACGATATTTGTAAAGGAAAAGCCACGTGTGGTAGGTTTTTAAAAGGTGATACAAGCTGCTGAGATATAGGGTCCAGTAAGTGAAGTAAATAAATACTTTGACGCCATGTTTCGAGGCAAACCCGCTGTAAATGGACAGAAACATCAGGTATATGGTGAGCATCGTTTGGTACATAGCATAAAGAAGGGTTGGTTGCCGGAATGCCTAAAAAGAAAAACAAACAAAACTTCAATTATTAAATATTCGTTCAAGATATGAAATAATAAATTATGAAAAATCCCACTTTTTTTTCCATTTGTGAAAATAATATTGTTGAAGGTTTTACCCTATTATCCTTTGATTACATAAAAAAATTGTACGGCATTTTCTAAGTCAGTCGGGCTTCCAAAGCTATACGATACTAGTTCAAATCTCCTCGGATGCTTTCGGTATTTTATAACCATTCTTCTTACTTAAAAACTGTAAAATGGGCTAAGAGTTGTCATAAAAAGCAATGATAATAGATGAAAAATAAACTAATTCATATTGAATACACTTCATCTAAGACATAAAGATAAATAAAGGATCAATTCTTTTTCCTTTAGCATGCTCGGAGGGAGGAGGCACAGTGGAGTAATGGATAGCACCTAGGGTTGAAGAATTGGTAGAGCCAAGTTCGAATTCTAGTCAAATCCCTTACATTCTCTTACGTGCTAATACCTTTGGGAAAGGTATGGATGCGCTTCTTCCCCGCCGGCTTTATATCCTTGGATGGCAACTGGTCTACCGCAGAAAGAAATGGCAACTTACTGAAACAATGTTTTTACGAACCGTTTTTTGTTTTGTTTTGTCTTTTGTTTTTTTTTAATATACAAAAATTAAGTATTAGAAAGTATTATAAAAAAATTATAAAAAATGTATCACCACTCCAGATGATTGCCTGCAAGTAATTTGCATAACTATTTTGGTATAACAATTTAAAAAATGAAATTTCCGGGAATAATTTTTCACCACACAATTCTTGCATACTTTGAATTTTAATCACAGGCGTTGTTCGCTACATTATCACCTAAAAGTTACAGGACCGTGTTAAATTTACAAAATTAAAAATTTCTTATATTTATGCTAGTAAAGTACAAATAGAAAAATAATCTCAATCTGTCTTAATGTATGAGGATGGATTAATAAATCCGTAGTTATTAGCTGAATTTTGATCTAGAATATTCATTGTATAATGTTTGAGCTATTCATTAAGTGTACTGACAAAGAAGGTTATAACTAAAATATTTATTGTTCAAAGTAAATACTTATTTTATCAATAAACTACAGTAATTGACTAAGCTACTTCTATAACACCTGCAACGACAATTTCTTTTTTCCTCAGGTGTGAAGGTCAAGAATAATACAATGGTTATTCCTCAAATACTAAAAAGACGGCAATGAAAAGCAGATATTACTCATGACATAGCAGAGAGGACAAAATGATGACAGGGTGCGATTTTTGGAAAGAGGGCGGTACGTAGTTTGCGACATTTGGTGTTTAACACGAAAATGAGCGAAACCGTGAATTAATGTCCATAAAAAAATTGATTTGGTCATCCTTACAATATACAATATATTTTTGTTTGTTCAAATGAGCCGAGAAATAATTTGTGTTCAATTTATCAAAATAGGTTACGCTCTCTTGAGTCATTTAGCTTGAAAATTAACGGTTATGAAGGAGGCTGGTGTGTCGATATTGTCTGAAAATGTCCGTACATTTTATACAGTATGAAAAGTATACGTGTGAAAATTATGAAAAAAGAAGAAAAAATTTATGCTAAGGATAATTCCGATAAAAGGTAATTTGGATAAATATTAAAATGTAATAAATACGAACAGAGATTTTTTTAAGCAGAATTCTTTTTGGATTATTTATTTGTTTTAAGACATATGAAACTCAATGTTTTATTTTATGCCGACAATATATTTAAGAGAAGTTCTTATGAATATGTTATGGGGTCCTCCCCTTTTTCATATAAGTGAACTCGACCAGAGTGTTACCTGGACTGCTGCCGTTAAATACCAACAATCAGTCAGAATATACGAACGAAGATAGAGAGTGTGATTGAGTTGGAGGTAGAGTAAAAGTATGAGGTAACCTCTTGTAGAAGTCAGTTACAAGCACGTAGACTCTAAGGAAGTCCTACTTCGAGACTGTATATATCTATATGTTATTGCTACTAACCGCGTTCCTGGATTTACTAACAGTATTACCCTTTGTATTTTTGTGTAAATAAATTTAATTTCTTATATTTAATTCTTGTGTCATTCATTGGAGACCGATTTTCATCTCGGAATCCACAACAGAATAGGATATGTATTCGTTGTAAAAAATCAGTTTGTAGACCTGGTTTCATTGATTTATAAAGAGGGTTTTTTCTGTAGAGAGTCAAATGTATTGCTGGTAATATTTTTCTTTTTCAAAAATGTATTGCTGGTATTTTTACTATAAATATCTATTTTTTTTTAATATTTTTATACTCTTTTGACCCCAGTTTGGGGTTTAACTATTAGCCCATAGCTGTGGCCCTAACAGGTGCTACCACCCCAAGTCAGGATGGATCTGGGAACAAAAACAATTAAGAGTTGGTTCCATGCTCCTCAAAACCTCCCGATCAGAGGCCTTGCGACAGGATGTAGTTTATAATCATACTCAGGATATGAACTCTTTTTGAATTCTGCTTTAGGAATAAATCTCTTTTCTTTTTCATAGCAAAATATTGGAGAAGATAGTTAATTAACTTTTTTTTTATTCCTATCTTATAAGAAGCTATTTATAAAACTAAATAATGCAGTTCGCATAAGGAACGCATAAGTACATGAATATCTACACATTTTTGTTGAATATTTATATATATATATATATATATATATATATATATATATATATATATATATATATATATATATATACAAATGTTATTGTATAAAAAATATTGAAATTTCAGGATATTAATCAAAGATCAGCTCAGAGTGTCGCGATGCTTCGCTCTTCATGATCCAGATAAAAATGATTCTCCTCTGGGTTCCGAAGATCGACGCATCGCAAAAGTGTAAATCGATTTTCAATAAGTAACGTGAACGTTTAATATACTGGTGCAATAATTATTGCTCTACATAGCTATTGTACACTTTATTCTGTTTGCCTTGACATACGTTAAATTACATCATTAATAACTGTTATTATTAATATTTAAAGATACTCGTGCATGTGTGTTCATGTGTGTGTGTACTTATATATATGCATTATGTTTGAAATTTATATTTATGCAGAGAAAAGTCTTTATCAAGGATATAGCGTTTGTAGGCATAAACAGTGTACGCATAGAAATTTACACTGGATACTAACTGGTAGTTTCATGCCTTAAGCAATTATCATACCATATATATATATATATATATATATATATATATATATATATATATATATATATATATAATTCTATGACCCATAGGGTCGTAGGGAAACCAAGTTTATTGCAGCCGCAGTAGAAGTGGTGATTCTTGGGCAAGATAGCCTGACGGAGACGAACCCTCTCAGGACGATTTTGAATTCAGAGTTTTTCCTTCTCCTAAACCAGTTGCCATCCAATTCTGTCCTGCTATTTACCTATAGGTGGTAGGAGTGGGGAAGAAGATGATTCATACTTTTCCGTAAGTGAATGTAATGGATCCGACTGGAATTCTAACTCGGCTCTCCGATTTCTTAATATATATGTATGTAAATAATTCAGATAAAGTATATCCGTAAAAGAACTATTTGAAAAAAGACAAAAGAAAACTTATCATAGCTGACACGTTTCGCCCTCCGAGGAAATTTACCAAAGCAAATGTAATGATTTTATTTTGTGACAAGTATTTATATACAAGAGCAAAAATCTTATTGTTTTTTTTTTCAATTTTTTTGTTTAATGAGTGTCCTTATACCAGATTTTTTTAAACCCAATAACATCTTTACTCTTGTATGTAAAAACTTGTCACAAAATAAAAACCTTACATTTGCCTTGATAAAGTCCCACGGACGATGAAACACATCGGCCATGATAAGTTTTCCTTTTGTCTTTTTTCATATATATAAACATTGAATGACCTAGGCTGCTGGGGAATGTGTGTTTTTATTGAGTCACTATCTCTAGTGACAAACAAACTTGAAAATCAATCTTCCCATTATCACACCAACCGGTTTTTGAATTCAGAATTCTCCATCCCTGATACTGGTTACCAAACAAGGTCACTCTGCTATTTAATCCATGGTTAGGTGGAGAAGAGATAGATTTATACTTTCCCAAGGGTACTTCTGCGAAAGCTAACATAACGTACTCAGCCGGAATTCGAACACTGATCGTCAATTTCTCTTCTCGAGCCGCTAATCATCAATCAAAATTTAGCAGCGCTGTGTTTTCAAAAGTAGCCTTATCTGGCGACTCTTGTTTTGTAGTATTATTCCAAGAACTAAAAGAAATGTTTGTGAATTGAAAACTACGGTTCAACAGTTGCTATTAAGAGCGAAAGATCTTAATCATGACTTGACCTTATTAACTCGAAAGAACAAAAAGTAAAAAAATGACAACCAGTATAATATTACTGTTTATTTCCGGTTACTTTTATCGGTTCATCTTCGGTAAACATGCACTAAATGACTGTATGAGATTTGTGCGTGCGCGTGCATATGTCTGTGTGTGTTTGCGTGCTCTCTTTTCTACACATTTTATAAGTACCTTCGTTTAACATATTTCAGTATTAGTGTTTTGTTTTGTTTTTTACCATCGTTTCGTATCTCTAAACAAGGTCAAATAAGATCTTGATCCTGTGTATCTTTTCCACTCGCGCTAAAACTGATTCTAAGTGGCAACACTACTAACAACGCAATTATTTCTGTCAGGGGTGGACACTATAAAACCAGGAAGCACTATGACGTTAGACTCGATTCACTATTGCTTTTGTGTTTCATTTTTTATTCTGTCATTGTTGTTTTTTATGTTGTTTTCTTAGGTGTTTTGCTTCTACTTTCAAAACAAAGCAATTCAATTTAACTTTTAAACACTATGTACATTTTATTGTTATATATTGTTTCATATAACACATGTTTTTTATTTGCTTTGGTTTAGCGTTTTTAAAATAATGATTATATTGTATCATGTTATAACTCTGCTTGTCTCTCCTTTAGTCCCTTAGTTAGTACGTACATTACGCCCTGCCAATACCTCGTAAATAATGAACTACTCCATTTTGATCGAGTGGAAAGACAGAAAAGACATATCAGAGACGCTACTTGGTTTCAGTAAGAATATGAAAGAAGATTGAAAGAAGAGGAGGTAGAAGAGGCGAAAAGACTCTCATGTGTGTTTCAATTATTAATTTCAGATTTTTTTCATTTGTACCGCCCTACTTCTTTACATAACGACCAGCATTCATATTTATAATTGTTATTGCAATATTTTGTTAAAGTTGTTTAGCTCAAATATTTAACGTTGCAATAGGAGATATTTCATTGACGTAGAAATCGCTATGAGCTCATTAACTTAAGAATTAAGATTCATCAAAAAATTAAAATAAAAAGAAATGCTATATTATACAAGGAAATATCTCATATAAACCACCCAGAAATACCTCCCACATAATGGTAGACATTAGCTCGATGAAGACACCATTGCCACTAATGTCTTATTATTTTGTAGGAGGTATTTCTGAGAGGTATATGTGGAAGGTATTTCTGTCGCACATTATATTATATTATCTCTTATCGGCTGGTACATTCATCAATTACTACAAGTTGGCGCCATTATTGTTTAGTTATTAACTCAATGCAATAAGGTTAAACATAGTTTGCTGTTTTGCTGCACGCTATCGCGTGAACTACGATAACCGGGTCAGCTGGGCGAGATGCTCTGAGGTTGAAAGACCCTAAACTTCCAATGAACCCATTATTAACATCATTGATGGCGCACTTCAGCGCATCGTTGCAATGTATATTGGGGCTGTATTTCGGAAGCTGGATTTCATTAAAACAAATCTAATTAAATAACACAAACATGCTTTATTTTTTTTTAGTTAATGTTTCGTCTTTATGTACAAGAGAAAACATATCAAGATTCAACGAGCATCAATATTTTTCAAACATTCGGGATCTAGCGTTTTTATCATAATTCTGGCAATTTTCAAGGTCAGGATATTAATTAGAATTCTGTAGGTCTTTACAAAATGACATAATTTGATGAATGGCTGAATACATACATTGAGTGAGTTTCATATGAATAAATTTA